>JAYESA010000008.1:196149398-196661898 GCA_036927795.1 Iris macrosiphon | reverse complement strand
GAGAAGAAGAAGCTTACTGTGGCTTGGGGTCTTCGCCGGAAAATGGCCGGAGGGGCTACGACAGGGAGGAGCAGCCGGAGGGTTCAGGAAGTCGGGGGTCGGACTCGGTCGGGTGCAGAGGAGGGGCTAGGCCGGGCTGATGGGTGGAGATGGGAGTGGCTGTACCGGGCAGTCGGGGATGGGTGGTCGAGCAGCAGAGGGGGAGCTCCGGGGAGACTCGGCCTGGAGGAGGCCGGAGCACTGGCCGACCGGAGGGGTTGAAGAGCAGTGGGGAGGAGATGGGCAGCGCCGGAGTTAATGGACAGCGCCGGAGTTACACAGAGGAGCAGCGGGGCTGACTGCCGGAGCAGTTGGTGCTGACCGCCGGAGTGGGCAGAGGTGGTCGGCTATGCGGGCCGGCAGTAGAAGAGCACGGTGGGGAGTTGGATGGTGATGGTGGTGGAGTTGGATGGTGATGGTGGTGGAGTTGAATGGTGATGGAGGAGTTGCCGGCCGGAGTAGGGATCAAGGGGACCGGAGCACAGGGAGAGGGCCGCCGGGGACCGGGAACAGGCCGGGTGTAGTGGAGATAGGTGTGGAATGGCTTCCCCCCCCCCCTCTTTTGAAATTCAAAATTTAAAAGGAAAGGGAAGGAGAAGAAGGAAGAAGAAGAAAAAGAAAAGAGAAGAAGAAGGGAAGAAGAATTGGGGCTACGGTTTGGTGAGGGAGGATGGGGGCTTGGGGAGGTGTGCTACCTAGGTTTCTCTTGGGATTAGGGCTTATGATGTGACAAGACATTAAATAGGATGAGGGTGTAAAATCAAGGGTTGTGATTGACCCCCCTTAAAATGAGGGGTCCAGATTGGACATGGAGAATTTCTTCATGTGGGTGAGGGTGAGAGATTTAATTAAATTATTATTAGGGATTCCTCATTGTTTTTAAACAAATGAGGTGATGACAAAAATGCAAATCTGTAAATTAACCCCCTTAAATTTGGGTATTTGCACAGACCCATGAAATGACAAAAATTTGGCGGGCGATTCGGGGTACGGGGTTTTGTAGGGCCAGGGGGCGCTGTAAGATTGGTATGGGCTCAATTTACAGGGCACTGGAATTAATATGGAATTTACGGAATCAGATAAAAGGGTATCCTCGAATTAAATAGAAATAAATGCAAGTTGTGTTCAATAATTAATTAGGAGTACATGGAGCCAAAATCAGGTCAGGTCATCAATACCAATAATGAAGAAGACTCAGAACAGAATATTACCCTAATTTGGGCCGCACGAAAAATAGGTCAAGATTGTCCCCAAATTCGATTGGAACGCACAACGATACAAAAATAGGGATTTAAAATAACGTCCGCGACGATTTTTGTGCGGCCAGAAATAATGCACAGGGAGCATAATTATGAGTTGCAAAAATAGCAGAATGGAAGGCGGGCATGTCTAGGGCAAGATGGCAAAATTTGTTGGAAGACAAAAGTCAGGGTAGCGCTCCAAATATCGAAGCAAAGACAGGGCACAAAATATTGAATAAAACACGGTAATTAATGAAAATCTCCAAAAATTAAATTATAAATAAAATAATTAATTACATAATTCCACAATTTGGACAGGTGTTCATCTACTGGCTTCTAGGTCAATTCTGCTAGCTAAAAATAAATGAACACTGCATATAATACTATATTTAATTACACATCACACATAATTATTTAATTTAAATATATACTATTCATGCAATTAATTAATTATAACTACAATAATATTAAATATTATAAAAGGTCGAAAATACCCCTGTCTTCGGAATGTGGTAGTGACAACCATAGCAGTATTTTCTCGAAGGGCCAGAACTGGTGCCATAGCTCTGTGTCAGAGACTAAGACACATCCAGATAACAGTATTTACATTATATTCAGCCTTGATATGATAATACTCTCCCCACCCCATGTAATCTCACGTCACAGTTCCAGAAAATATCAGGTACAAGTCACGCAAGATTGAACTAATGCAATGAGTCAGGATAGAATCTAAGCATGTAAACTGTATATGACATGAAAATGTATCCTATACGGAATCACCAGGTATATCTCAGGCAATTCCGTCACATGAATAGTGTCAGGTGTCCTGGGTTAAGCAGTTAAACAAGTTTACTTAGGCATCTACAAGAAATCAAGTAAAATACTATAACCAGAAATATCTGAGAATTGGCAAGCTTTACTTGCCCACTGATGCAAAACTAAGTCCAGGAAATAGGTAGCAAAGCTGCAAGTTTTGGCGAGGTACACTTGCCTGTGGTTCCGGCTATGTTTGCGGTTCTGACTTCAGTTGGATTTGCAGGCGGTACTCCGGTTGCTGAAATAAATATCACCATCAGATCCAGAAAATATCAATCAGGTAGAAACGCCTGTCCTTGGGTCCAATTTGGAGACAAGGGCAAAAACGACTGTTTCGGGTCAGAAAGGGTCCACATGTGGGCCCGCTTTGCACCGAAAAATGCGTCCGGGTCAAAGGTCTCCAAATTCACCAAACTCAGTGTCAACAGGTCAGAAATGCTGTTACGAACCCAACGGAACTTTCAGAATTGAATTTCGATGAGCCGATCACAAAATCGCCCGTCGAGCGGGGCCTATGGGGCCCACGACACGCGATTTCGTCAACGTTCTCAGAATCGAACCAAACTTGGGTCACAGGACCAACGTATCGCTACGAGTCCGATGGCACAAATTTTGTTTCAATCTGACGTGTGTACACAAAGTTAGAGTGAAATGCAGAAAAGTCGGATACGGGACGATGTCCGCGGATACGTGTTGATCCCGGTGTGCACGCACCCCCGAATCGACTTCTGCAAAATCCCACACGTCCGTATCGACGACGCGCACGTATCTGTGAAGACCACACGCGACCAAGTTGTCCCGTTTGACGGGGCGTACTCAGTTCCGGGGTAAAACAGGGTCTGGTTTTTCCTGTTTTTGGATCGCGGTGTGCGATCACCACAGGACGCGATGCCCCGAACAGTTTGTTCGGACACCGAGAGGGTCATACAGGCTTCGCAACACAATTTACGGAATCAAAATCCGAGCTACGAGCAAGAAGATACACACACCTGAACGGGACCCGAAAACCGGGGTCCGAATCGTGTCCGACACGTGTCGGATTCGAAGAAAATTACGGTTAGGGTTTTATCGCCGGAGGGCGGCGGCTGGGCGGCCAGGCTGAGGCGGAGGGGGCCGGGGCTCTGCGGCGGAGGGCGGCGCGGTGGCTGGGGACTCGCCAGCGGCGGCGGAGGGGTCTGCCGGAGCTGCCGCTGTGCTGCTGCTGTTGCTGGGGACTCAATGGCCAGCAGCACGCACCGATGGACAACCCAATTTAATGGATCCATCAGGGCATGCTGTAAACACCCAAATTTTCAGAATAAATTTTTAATATAATTTTTCCGTATTTCGGTATTTTTGGAATTTATAACAAAGGTAATTGTGGGTTAAAGAATTTTAAGTGCTGCTAGATGGTGTTAAAATATTATGGAAATAAGTTTTTATTGTGCGAAATGGAAAACCGGACGCATGGCATTTTTTGGTGAATTTATTGGACTTCGGAGCAACGATTTAAGGACTATAAGCTATTGGTTTTAGACCGAACCCAACCCAGACCAAACCCAGCTTATTGGGTCGAACCAAACCAACCCGAACCCGCACGGAAAAGCCCTAGGCCGCCGGATCTACTGTAGCGGTATAAAGCTACCTCCCTGGGCGTGCGTGCCAGACCAAACCCTAGCCGTAGTCGCCATCTTCAGGACCTACTCCCCCATCCGCCGTATCCAGTACCGAACCCGCCGCCGAGTCCGTCTTGATTCGCCCGCGTCCGCTGTACTCCGATCGATCCGCCGCCGAGTCATTCTCGACTCACCCGCGTCCGCTGTACTCTGATCGATCTGCCGCCGAGTCATTCTTGATTCACCCGCGACCGCTGTACTCCGGTCGCCGCCGCCGCTGAGTCAGCCCCGACTCCTCGCATCCCCCTTTCCCCTCCGCTCCGATCGACGAGCGACCCCGCTGCCCTCGGTTCCTCGACGGTCGTCATCCCCTTCGCCCGACGCCGCCTTCCACCGACCACTGCGACTCCACGGGACAGCCATCCGAGTGCCGCCCTCTGACCGAGCCCCGGACGCGGCCAACCCAGGACGCATCTGAACCCTTGTTCTGGACACAGTAACTCGGTCGCAGGACACGACGTGGACGTTTGGACACGTAAAAAAAATAGATTCACGGGGCCCTGTTCAGGTACCGTTTTCTTCCACCTCGCAACTCCGTTTTAGATTCCGTCAGTTGCTATGCGTAGACTGTATAACCCTCTCGGTGTCCGTGCAACTTGCTCGGTGCATCGCGACCTGTGGTGATCGCACACCGCGATCCAAAAACAGAAAAAACAACGCCATGTTTCAACCGGAACTGAGTACACCCCGCCAATCGGGACGACTTGGTCGCACGCGGTCTTTACCGAAATGTGCGCGTAGTTGATACGGTCGTGTAGGATTTCGCAGAAGTCGATTCGGAGGTGCGGGCACCCCGGAATCAACGTGTATCCGCCGACGACACCCCATATCCGACTTTTCTGGAACACGCTGTAACTTTGTGTATACACGTCGGATCGAAACGAAACTTGCGCCATCGGACTCATAGCAATACGCTGGTCATGTGACCCAAGTTTGGTCCGATTCTGAGAACGTTGACAAAATTGCGTATCGTGGGCCCCACAGGCTCCACTTGACAGGTGATTTTGTGATCGGCTCATCGGAATCCAATTCTGGAAGTTCCGTTGGGTTCGTATCATCGTTCCTGACTTGTAGACACTGAGTTTGCAGAATTTGGAGACCTTTGACCCTGGCACGCTTTTCGGTGCAAAGCGGACCCACATATGGAACCCGCTTTGGCCCGGAAATGACCTTTTTGCCCCTGTGTCCAAATTGGACGTAAGGACAGGCATTTTTAGCTATTTGACATCTTCTGAGACGGTTGATGATATTTATTACAGCTTTTGGAGTAGTCCCTACCGGTTCCACCGATACCAGGACGACAGTGGATATTCAAACATCAGGCAAGTGTACCTTGCCAACTCTGTAGTTTGTTACCTATTTTCTTATCTCATTATATTACTGTGCATGCTCAACCTAGAACCGTTTGACATACTTAGCGTCCGATTATCAGTCGGGTGCCAACATCGTACGCAGTGTTGGATAATGTCATCTAGATATGGACATACGTGACACTTTATCTTCTCGTACTTGTCATACCAAGTACACTTGACCCAGGACACTGGACACTGATCATGAGACAGGATCTTCCCGAGATGTTCTAGGTGATTCTGTATAGGACTTGGCATAGATTCTATATTCTAGATACATTATGACTTGTGCATTAGTTATGACCCCGCTGACATGGACGTGAGACGTTATGTTCATGATTTGTGTGGTTACATTGGGTGGGGAGAGACACACAGACTACAGGCTGATTATATATATACACCCCTACTATTGTGAGGCCCAAGACTCTGAAGCCCGAGCTTGGCCCATTACTCATTATTACTGCTGCTACCGGCTCCCCTACACAGAGCTTGTAGTATGCTTCAGCCTGAGTTCTAGTGCTGCTCTCATCTTGCATATCACTTAGCTGGTTATTTTAGTATTCCCTTATTGTTCCATCTATTGCTGGAGAGACCCACAGGCTACAGGTTGATTATGTTATGCCGGCTACTCAGTCTCCCGCTGAGGTAGACCACCTTATGATATCACTGCTACCGGCTCCCCTACACCGAGCTTGTAGTTGTTTCAACCTGAGTACTATTGATGTTTCTCTTGCATTTCACATAGATGATTACTTGCTTGCCCTATTTATTCATTTACTATCTGCACTGCACTGCTTATATTTTGGCTTGTATTATCTTGTACCTTGCTATGTCCCCTGAGGACCTGGATCCGGATTTTGTCCCCAGATTTTGCAGACGAGGTTTATCCCGAGGTATGCGGGACCGCAGCAGGAGGAGCCGATCCAGGAGCTGTACCGCCATCTGAGGACGAGGTCTTAGCTGAAGACTTCTCTTGAGCATCCATGATTATGCTCAGCTTTTATTATTTATTTCAGTCTTTTATTTTCTGGTCTGTTGAACCATTGTACTAGATATTTATCGGATTGTTCTCCGAAGTACTTTGTGAGACTAGCTGATGATTTACATTCCTTATTAATTCTGTGGATCATATTTTATATCTTGTGTGGCTGAGATTAGTTGTGCCATGATTGTCGTAGACTTGTTTCACAGCTTAAGTATGCCCTGATGGATCCATTAAATTGGGTTTGTCCATCGGTGCGTACTGCTGGCCATTGCCACGTATCTAGTCCCACGGCATTTTGGGACTGGGGCGTGACACATGCTTAAGCTGTAGTCTAACAGTAAAATATTACAAGTCTCAGGTATTTCTAATCTCATCCACAGAATAACACAGATTAATTGCCAGAAATAATGCAATAGAAATAAATAAGCAATACCAAATAAGATTATCTCGGGAAACAATCCGAGAATTAGTCTGTTACATTTAAGGAGAATAGACAAGAAATAAAATACTGAAAAAAATAAAAATACTGTGTGGATGAAGCCGGTGCTCAGGAGAAATCTTCTGCCACTATCTCGTCCTCAGTTCCGGGTTCTGCTTCAGGAAGTGCTCCGGTACCGTACACCTCGGGGTAGTTCTCCTCAGCTATACCTGGGGACATCATCCATTCCAGGTCCTCAGGGGACATAGCAAGGTACAAAAATAACTCAAGCCAACATGAATATCAGTGCAGCAATAAAATAAATAGCAGGATAAATATGTAAACCAGCTAAGTGATATGCAAGTGAGAGTTTTAGTCATACTCAGGCTGAGACTACTACAGGATCAGTGTCGAAGAAACCATAGCAGTATTTTCTCGAAGGGCCAGAACTGGTGCCATAGCTCTGTGTCAGAGACTAAGACACATCCAGATAACAGTATTTACATTATATTCAGCCTTGATATGATAATACTCTCCCCACCCCATGTAATCTCACGTCACAGTTCCAGAAAATATCAGGTACAAGTCACGCAAGATTGAACTAATGCAATGAGTCAGGATAGAATCTAAGCATGTAAACTGTATATGACATGAAAATGTATCCTATACGGAATCACCAGGTATATCTCAGGCAATTCCGTCACATGAATAGTGTCAGGTGTCCTGGGTTAAGCAGTTAAACAAGTTTACTTAGGCATCTACAAGAAATCAAGTAAAATACTATAACCAGAAATATCTGAGAATTGGCAAGCTTTACTTGCCCACTGATGCAAAACTAAGTCCAGGAAATAGGTAGCAAAGCTGCAAGTTTTGGCGAGGTACACTTGCCTGTGGTTCCGGCTATGTTTGCGGTTCTGACTTCAGCTGGATTTGTAGGCGGTACTCCGGTTGCTGAAATAAACATCACCATCAGATCCAGAAAATATCAATCAGCTAGAAACGCCTATCCTTGGGTCCAATTTGGAGACAAGGGCAAAAACGGCAGTTTCGGGTCAGAACGGGGTCCACATGTGGGCCCGCTTTGCACCGAAAAATGCGTCCGGGTCAAAGGTCTCCAAATTCACTAAACTCAGTGTCAACAGGTCAGAAACGCTGATACGAACCCAACAGAACTTTCAGAATTGAATTCCGATGAGCCGATCACAAAATCGCCCGTCGAGCGGGGCCTGTGGGGCCCACGACACGCGATTTCATCAACGTTCTCAGAATCGAACCAAACTTGGGTCACAGGACCAGCGTATCGCTACGAGTCCGATGGCGCAAATTTTGTTTCAATCCGACGTCTGTACACAAAGTTAGGGTAAAATGCAGAAAAGTCGGATACGGGGCGATATCCGCGGATACGCGTTGATCCCGGTGTGCACGCACCCCCGAATCGACTTCTGCGAAATCCCACACATCCGTATCGACGACGCGCACGTATCTGTGAAGACCGCACGCGACCAAGTCGTCACGTTTGGCGGGGCGTACTCAGTTCCGGGGTGAAATAGGGTCTGGTTTTTCCTGTTTTTGGATCGCGGTGTGCGATCACCACAGGACGCGATGCCCCGAACAGTTTATCCGGGCACCGAGAGGGTCATACAGGCTTCGCAACGCAATTTACGAAATCGAAATCTGAGCTACGAGTAAGAAGATACACACACCTGAACGGGACCCGAAAATCGGGGTCCGAATCGTGTCCGACACGTGTCAGATTCGAAGAAAATTAGGGTTAGGGTTTTCTCGCCGGAGGGCGGCGGCTGGGCGGCCAGGCTGAGGCGGAGGGGGCCGGGGCTCTGCGGCGGAGGGCGGCGCGGTGGCTGGGGAATCGCCGGCGGCGACGGAGGGGTCTGCCGGAGCTGCCGCTGTGCTGCTGCTGTTGCTGTGGCTGCGGCTGCGGTGGCCGCCGGAGGGGAGGAAGGAGGAGGACGGGGTGAGGGGAGGCGGAGTTGGGGGTCTGCACGGCGGTGCGGCATCGTGGCGGTGGTCGAGGTGGTGGGGGTCGACGGAGGGGAGAAACGGGGTTAAATAGGGGAGAGAGGAGGCTGGGGGGGGCCAAGAGGGGCGGAGGGGTGGCCGGGTCTGGCGGAGCGTGGGTGGCATGGCCGGGCGGAGTTGCGCCAGCGGCGGAGGCGGCGGGAAACGCGGCGGAGGACTCGGGCTGAGGGAGAGAGAGGGGGCCGGGTTGCGGGCACGGGCGGGTCGGGTCTGGCGGATAGGTCCGGGCCGAGCCGCTGGGCTGGGTTTAAATAAATAATAATAATAATAAATAATAATTAATTAAATAAATAAATAGATAAAATACTTTTTAGGTGTTTTAAAATAGGTCCGGGGTCCGATAAATTCCAGAAAAATTACCCTAAGTCCAGTTTTTTATTTTACACCCAAAAATATTATTTCTATAATATTTTAATATTGTTTATTATCATTTAAAAATCATTGAATAATTAAAATCCTGTTTTTAAATACAGAAAAATCCCAGAAAATTGTTAGAAAATTGTGAAAAATTCAGTTTTGAAAATCTTGAAAAATCAGGGGGTTTACAAAGCTAGATTCTGCAGAGGTGGCGACGTTGATGAAGTTGTTGACGATGTCGGCTGGTGAGAATACGACACGAACGTCGCCGGAGTTGAAGCTTCCCTTCATCGATCTGAAATTAGATGGACCAGCCTCATATCTGAGTTGGTCACGACGGGTGAGAAAAACCCTCGCAGGAAAAAATATGGAGGGGTTCCTGACGGGCGAGACGACAGAGCCGAACGAGGGCTCGACAGGACACGATGAGTGGAAGTTCACTCATATGATGATCTACATCTGGCTTCTCAACTCCTTAGTCCAGTCTATTGCCGCCACAGTAGACGGTCTTGATATGGTGAAAGATGTGTGGGAGAAGTTGAGAAGGACCTATGATGGTATGGGGAACAACTTACGGGTCTTCCAGATAAATGGGGAGATTGATGACACCGTACAGGGAGAGAAGACGATGCAGGAGTATGCCACTGAGTTGGAGCGTCTGTGGTTGGATTGTTATCACTCCTCAGATCGGGCGAGCTGCGGGGACCCTAAGTGTAAGGAGAGACATGTGTGTCTGCAAGAGAGAACGATGAAGTTCCTCAAAGGGCTTAC
Organism: Iris macrosiphon; assembly: GCA_036927795.1. Classification (NCBI taxonomy): domain Eukaryota; kingdom Viridiplantae; phylum Streptophyta; class Magnoliopsida; order Asparagales; family Iridaceae; genus Iris; species Iris macrosiphon. Next base: position 196,652,230 of record JAYESA010000008.1, on the reverse strand, counting down.
TGCAGCTTTCGCACAGAGGACGGCCCTACTTCTAGCCCAACCAAAGATCCCTAGCCTTGAGGAAGCTATCTCAGCCATGATCCAGGAGGAGACACGCATCAGGCTGCAAGCCGGGATAGGTGGTCCCCCCAAAGCAAAGTCAGCACTAGCGATCACCAGCTCAGGTAACACAGGATCTAAGGGAGAGCCCTGGCAGCATAACCGACAGTGCTACAACTGTGGGGAGATGGGTCATCATCGGTATGCTTGTACCAAACCACCTAGGGAGGGAGATTCAGGTGGTGGACGAGGACCGTTCGGCGGACGAGGATATAATGGAGGACGTGGTCGTGGTCGAGGGGGTAGACGAGGCGGCCGAGGAGGTTATCGGGCGAACCTCCTGATATCAGAAGGGAACGGAGAAGCTGATGGCACCTTTACTATGGAGGACCAGGCGCTGGGAGACATGAGGAGTAGAACAGAGGAGGCGTCCACCTCATTCTTTGTTAGGGGCAACGCTGCCATATATGCCTATCCATCAGAAGGTACTGACGAATCACTTGCCCTTGTGTCTATCTCTTCCCTTAAATCATCAGACTGGATTATCGACTCGGGAGCATCTCGGCATGTGACGGGAAATGCTAGTGAGTTTTCTTCCTACACTCACCTAGCATCAGCAGACAATATTCAGACAGCTGATGGCACTTTTCAGCCAGTGGTCGGTAAGGGTACTGTTAATTGTACAGGTTCAGTAAGATTATCCAATATTTTACATGCTCCATCTTTTCCAGTCAGTCTCTTGTCCATTAGTTCTATAATCCTCCAACTTAAATGCATTATTTCTTTTGATATTCCTAAGGTGACCTTCGAGGAGAAAGGGACAGGACGAAGACTTGGGACTGGAACTTGGCATGAGGGACTGTGGTACCTAGATCAAGAAGGACTGGACTCAGCATTGGTATATATGGCAGAGAAGGCTGGCATGGAAGGACTGCAGCAAAGGACTGAGGATACCTTGATACTCCATCATCGGAGGATGGGATATTCTTCCTTTGATACTCTAAGTAAGTTGTATCCAGAGATTTATGCAAAAACAAATAAAGAGAAATTAGTATGTGATGCGTGCGAGTTAGGAAAACTTACTAGAAGCTCATATGTTGGCACGGGTCATAGGAGCACTTTTGCTTTTGAGGTAGTACATTCTGATGTCTGGGGTCCATGTGCTACTAACACTATGAATGGTTATAAGTACTTTGTTTCTTTCATTGAGTGTGCCTTTCGTGTTACCTGGTTATATTTGATGAAAAATAAGAATGATGTACCTGCTTGTTTTCGGGATTTCCATAAGCATGTCCAGACTCAGTACAAAGCAGTTGTGAAGGTACTGAGGTCTGACAATGGAACGGAGTATACCAACATGACGCTTGCAGAATACTTGTCAGCACACGAAATACAGTATCAGACCACATATGCATACACACCAGCACAAGATGGAGTTGCAGAAAGGAAAAACAGACACCTTCTGGAGGTCGCAAGAAGTATGATGATCGACATGAATATCCCACAGAGTCTGTGGGGGTATGCAGTGTTGACAGCAGCTCAACTCATCAACAGGATGCCCTCGAAGGTCCTCGGATGGAAGTCCCCGTGTGAGGTATTGCAAGGCAATAATAGTGGGATACTCCCACTGAAGGTGTTTGGGTGTGTGTGTTTGGTGAAGGACAACAGGACATCAGTTGGGAAACTTGACCCTAGAGCGGTCAAATGCATCTTCGTAGGCTACTCGGCGACCCAGAAGGGGTATGTGTGCTGGAGTCCAGTAGAGAAGAAGAAGTTTGTCAGTATGGATGTCCACTTTCGGGAGCATGAGCCATACTACCACCAGGACAGAACTTCACACAATACGCCTAATACTGCCAGTATTAGGCGAGAGGGGAAGATGGAGAACTTGGTGGTAACCGATTTAGAAGTTTGGCATGGAGGCACGAAGAAGGGACAAGCAGGTGAAGGTGTTAAGCCTACGGCTCAGGGAGAGTTACTTACCTACAGCAGAAGAGAGAAGCAAACTGCAGGACCAGTACCGACAGTGCCAGTGCCAAGTCCCTTGCCTGCGTTCGTCCCAACTCCTGAGGCACCGACACCAACCCCCCTTCAGGTGATACCCCCTCCTTCACAAGATATCATTCCTCCTACTTCTACTCCTCCCACACCACTATCTGTACGGAGGACCACTCACAGCAATGCAGAAAATCCTCCAAATAGATATGGTTGGGATATTGCTCAGTTTGTTTCTTATGACCATATCCCTTCTTCTTATTGAGCATTTATAGCATCTTTGGATAGTATTACTGTACCTAACAATTGGCAGGTTGCCAAGAACGATCCAAAGTGGAAAGCGGCAATACACGAGGAGTTGGGAGCTCTGGAGAAGAACCATACTTGGGAGCTTGTGAGACTGCCAGAGGAAAAGAGAGCAGTTGGATGCAAGTGGGTCTTTACCGTGAAGCAGAACCCAGATAGACAGGTTGAGCGCTACAAAGCTCGACTAGTAGCCAAAGGATATAGTCAGACGTACGGCATCGACTATGACGAGACCTTTGCACCAGTTGCAAAGATGAGCACTGTCAGGACTCTGATTTCTCTGACAGCGAATGGTGGATGGAAGCTACACCAACTGGATGTGAAGAATGCTTTTCTTCATGGAGATCTAGTAGAGGAGGTGTACATGGAGATACCACCAGGATTTGGCACCAATCAGACAGTAGGCAAGGTCTGCAGGTTGAAGAAGTCCCTCTATGGACTGAAGCAGTCTCCTCGAGTGTGGTTTGACAGATTCAGAAGGGCGATGATAGGGATAGGATATCAGCAGATCAATGCTGATCATACTGTGTTCTTTCGTCGGAGTGGAGGCCACATCACCATGCTTACGGTGTATGTGGACGATATGATTATCACAGGAGATGATGAGCAGGAGATCGCCCAACTCAAAGAAAAGCTTGGCAAGGAATTCGAGGTGAAGGATCTCGGCCTTCTTCGGTACTTCCTTGGGATTGAGATTGCTCGAGAAGCAGAGGGGATTGTTCTCTCTCAAAGGAAGTATGCACTGGACCTTCTCACAGAAACTGGGATGTTGGGGTGTGTAATCACCTAAAAATTTGAGTATTTTAAAAACTTAAAATTTTCCGAAACTAATTAGCATTTTTCTGTAATTTTTAAAACCAATAAACTAGGGTAATCTGATTTAAAATGAATTTTCAAATATATTAAATAATATTAAAATGTGATGAAAATTATATTTTCTAGTGTAAAATTAAAAACCGGACATGGGGTAATTTTTTGGAAATTTATTGGACCCCGGTTGGATTTTTAAAGCATTAAAAACTATTGATTAATTTAACTAATTAATTAAACCAATATAAAATAAAACCAAACCGAACCCAAAATAGAACCGGACCGGACCGGCCGGTCTGCCCGAACCGGCCCAACCCTTAACGGGTCGGATCCGGGTCAGACCCGACCCGCCAGAACCCGACCCGACCCGGTGCAATCCCTAACCCCCAAATCCCATACGACCCGACCGGTCGTTTCCACTGCCGGTGGCCGTTTCCGCCGCCGTGGCCGCCGACAGACCCCCCCCGTTCACCTTTCCCGAAACCCCCGACTTCTCCCCTTCGACTTTCGGCTAACCTCCGGCGGTTTCTCTCCCCCTCGACCTCTAGAAAAACCTAGCTCGCCCGCCGGAAATCCCCCTTCAGAACCCATCTTCTCCGACGACCTCCCTCTAGTCTCCGACCACCCGGCGCCACCGCCCAGACCACCCGGAATCTTCCGCCGCACCTCCAGCAGACCTCCGCCCTTCCCAGTCCGGCCATCCCCGTCCCCCAACCCAGCTGTCGAGCTTCGACGAGCCGAGCCCCCTTCCCTCCGCCCGCAGCGTCAGATCCGGCCGCCCAGACCGTCGTCGACCACTCCAGTACCGGCGTCGCCTCCACCCGTACCCCAGGCCGACTCCGGCGAACTCAGACACGATCCAGAATTCGAGTACAAGCCAGGACACGGCTTGGACACAGTGTCCAGGACACAGAAGACTCGACTCGGACACGCGTGAATCAGACTTTTTGAGCCCTGTTCAGGTACTCGTAACTTTCTCCTCGCAGCCCCGATTTCTATTCCGTCAGTTGTATCGTGTAGCCTGCATGACCCCCTCGGTGCTCGTGCAAACCGCTCGGTGCATCGCGTCCTGTGGTGATCGTGAACTGCGATCCAAAAATAGGAAAACCAACGCCCTGTTTCACCCCGGAACTGAGTGCGCCCCGCCAAACGGGACAACTTGGTCACGTGCGGTCTTCACCGATACGTGCGCGTCGTTGATACGGACGTGCGGGATTTCGCAGAAGCTGATTCGGATGTGCGTGCACACCGGAATCAGTACGTATCCGCGGACAACGCCCCGTATCCGACTTTTCTGTATGTCGCTGTAACTTAGTGTACGCACGTCGGATCGAGACGAAACTTATGCCATCGGACTCGTAGCAATACTCTGGTCCTGTGAGCCAAGTTTGGTTCAATTCTGAGAACGTTGACAAAATTGCGTGTCGTGGGCCCCACAGGCTCCACTTGACGGGCGATTTTGAGAACGGCTCATCGGAATTCAATTCTGGAAGTTCCGTTGGGTTCGTATCATCGTTCCTGACTTGTTGACACTAAGTTGGACAGATTTTGAAACCTTTGACCCTGACCCAGTTTTCGGTGCAAAGCGGCCCACATATGGACCCCGCTTTGTCCAAGAAATATCGTTTTGCCCTTGTGTCCAAACTGGACTTAAGGACAGGCGTTTCTAGCTATTTCCTATTTTCTGACACTGTTGGTAATGTTCATTTCAGCTTTTGGAGGAGTATTTACGGAACCCACTGATACAGGGACCGCTACTGGTATTCCAACCCCAGGCAAGTGTACCTTGCCAAAATATGTAGTTTTGCTAATTAATTCCTTGATTATTTACATTGTTGATTATGCTTAAACCTAGGACCGTATGACCTACTTAGCGTCCGATTAATAGTCGGGTGCCAACTCCGTACGCGGAGTTGGGTAAGTCATTTAGAGATGGACATTCGGGACTCTTTACATTCTCGTACTTGTTGTATCAAGTACATTATAACCTAGAACACTTGACACCATACATATGACAGAATCTTCCTGAGATATTCATGGTGATTCTGTGTAGGATACAGGATGGACATAGACATTATATTCTTAGATTATGACTTGTTGCATTAGCTATGATCTCACGTGACATGGACATGAGACGTTATGGACATGCGATGTGTGGTTACATTGGGTGGGGAGAGACGCACAGGCTACAGGCTATTCTATATATATCTACTACTATTGTGAGGTTGTAGACTCTCGAGCAGAGCTAGACCCATTACTTGTTATTACTGCTACCGGCTCCCCGACACAGAGCTTGTAGCGGTCTCAGCCTGAGTACTAGTGATGCTCTCAGTTGCATTTTCACATAGATGGTTATGTAGTTACCCCGCTTATTTCATTTACTATTCCACTGCATTTATTTTGGCTTGTATTATTTGTACCTTGCTATGTCCCCTGAGGACCTGGATCCGGATGATGTCCCCAGGTTTAGCAGAAGAGCATTATCCCGAGGTTTACGGGACAGGAGCTGAAGCTGTACCAGAAGCTGTTGCTGAAGCTGAACCAAACTTAGAAGCAGAGGTGATGGCTGAAGACCTTTCTTGAGTTTATGTTATTTGTACTCATCAGATACTTTATTATGGACTCCTTTGTTCTGGTCTGATGAACCAGTGTTTTAGACTTTTATCGGGTTGTTCCCCGACATACTTTGCTGAGACTGGACATTGATGTACTTTCCTTATTTGCTGTTATTCTTATTATTTTGTGTGTGGATGAGATTAGTTTAGACTTGTTGTTGTAGACCTATATTACAGCTTAAGTATGCCCCGATGGATCCATTAAATTAGATTTTTCCATCGGTGCATGCTGCTGGCCGTTGCCACGTGTCTAGTCCCTTGGTATTTTGGGACTGGGGCATGACATGGTTTTTATGGTGGCCCATGCAGGTCAACGACAAAATTGTTTGGTTTCAACTTAGGGACCGAACAAACCTGTAAAAGGATAGGATAGGTTATAGGATCTCATCCATTTGTTGAATCATTTTTGAAACTCTATATCGCATTCGAATTAAGTACTTGATTTGCATCATGCTTTGTTTCTACTGAACGTTCTCATAAATTTTATTTTGGATGCAGAAAGATGGATCCAAGAATTGGAGATGAAATTCCTTTGAGTATACCACAAGATGCTGTGGTTACCTATGGAGATGGAGTTACACCAGAGAACAGAGGGCAATCCTCTCAAAGTGGTCAAGCTGAACAGCATAATTCAAGGTTCAGGCGCGACGACATCCCACCTCCGCCACAGTTCACTCCACAGATGCCTGTCTTTCCCCCAGGGCAAACAATGGACGGGCAGCAGATGTTCCAGATGTTTTACGCCATAATGCAAGCCCAACAGCAAGTTCAACAAGAGGCGCATCGTCATGAGGCAGAGTACCTGAGAACCAGTCTAGTAATCGCATTAGAGCAGCGAACCCGCAAGCTAGGCGACCAGCGACGGGATCTATCACTGATTTTCGTCAACTCAAGCCCCGTACCTTTTCGGGCAAGGAAGGACCAACTGAAGTGCACGAGTGGCTCACAAACACACAACATTAGTTGGAAGCAGCTGAACTTTCGCGAGAGAGATGGATGACTGCTGTCCGGATGCAACTGACGGACAATGCGCACCATTGGTGGCTAGCCGAAGAGAGGAGGCTCGGACATGACCGAGTCACTTGGGAGGAGTTCTCTAGACTCTTCCAAGAGATGTATATCCCAGCTGTTGCTAGGTCAAAACTCCGAGATAAGTTCAACCGCCTCATACAAGGCAATATGACAGTGGAGGAGTACAATGCCGAATTCATTCGCCTTAGTCGCTTTGCCCCTTCTCTAATTCCTACCGAAGAAGAGAAGGCGGAGAAGATCTTTGACGGACTCAGGTTTGAGCTTCAGAGGTTGATAGGATCTGTTGCACCTACATCGTACACCGACGTCCTTGCTGCAGCACGACGCATGGAGCGCGTCACCAGGAGGGAGTCAAGTATGAAGCGGCCATTTACCTCAGTACCATCCAAGGCATCACAGGGGGATTCTGCAAAGTGACTCCAGAAGAATCTACCTCAGAGAGCAGCACCATGAACCCTACCTACTTGTCATTTCTGTGGCAAGTTAGGTCACATTGAAAAGGAGTGCAGACGCAAATTGGGACTGTGCCTGGTTTGCGGATCCAACCAGCATCTATCCAGGGACTGCTCTGAACGCAGAGAGGGAGCACCACGACTAGCTTTACCTGCACCAAGGCCAGATTATCCAGCAGTGGGAGCACAGCAGACGGGAGTTGGAGGAGTCAGACTACCAGCTCCAAGAGGATATCAGCAGAGACCACCATTGCCACCTCAGGCAGCACTATTCCAGCAGGCTCGTCAGCAGAGGGGTCCAGCTCAGGGATGAGGTCAGGCATTTGCATTGGCTGTTCAGGAAGAAGCTACTGCTGGAGAAGTTATAGCAGGTACTATTTTAGTAGCTTCATTACCTGCTGTAGCTTTATTTGATTCTGGAGCATCGCATTCATTCATAGCTGCTAGCTTCGTAGCCACCCATAGAGTAGCTACTGCACCCCTTCCGAAGACTAAGAGAATTCTTACGGGAGGTAGAATTATACCGGTTAGTGATATCTGTAGATCATGTTCGGTAGTAGTCTGTGGAAGAGAGATGCGAGCCCAATTTCTGATCTTTTCTATGCCTGACTATGATGTTGTACTTGGTATGGACTGGTTAAGTCAGTATCATGCGACTCTTGATTATCGGCTTGGAAAGGTTATATTTAGACCACCTGGACATTCAGAGTTTGAGTTTCTTCGGGGAGCTGTAGAGCAGGGTGTTCAGCCAACTCTTAGGGCATTATCTGTAGAAGGGGAGTCAGGTTACCCAAGAGTCATATCAGAGTTTGTGGATGTATTTCCCGATGATCTTCCAGGTTTACCACCTGATCGAAAAATAGAATTCATAATAGACTTAACTCCAGGAGCAGAGCCTATCACTTCATCGGTATATCGGCTAGCACCTAAGGAGTTAGTGGAGTTGAAGAATCAAGTTGATGATCTTCTGGAGAAGGGTTTCATTCGGCCCAGTGTTTCACCTTGGGGAGCACCCATTCTTTTTGTACCGAAGAAGGATGGAACAGTTCGCCTGTGTATTGATTACAGGGCATTAAACGCTGTGACCATTAAGAACCGGTATCCCTTGCCTTGCATTGATGACTTATTTGATCAATTGAGTGGAGCTAGGGTATTCTCGAAGATTGACCTTAGATCCGGTTATCACCAGATTAGAGTGAGGAAGGAAGATATCCCGAAGACAGCCTTCAGGACTAAGTATGGACACTATGAGTTCTTAGTAATGCCGTTTGGTTTAACCAACGCGCCTGCTGTGTTCATGAGCTTGATGAACCGAGTTTTCCATCAGTACTTGGATAAATTTGTGGTTGTGTTTATTGATGATATTCTGGTATATTCCAAAAGCCACGAAGAGCACGAGGAGCATCTCAGAATCGTGCTAGAGACGTTGAGGCAGGAGAAGCTATATACTAAGCTCAGTAAATGTGAGTTTTGTATGGATAAGGTGCCTTTCTTAGGACATATTATCTCAGGAGAAGGCCTGTCAGTTGATCCAGAGAAGGTTGCTGCCATTGAGACTTGGCCTACACCAACATCAGTTGCTGAAGTGAGAAGTTTTCTAGGACTTGCTGGATATTACAGAAGGTTCGTAGAAAATTTCTCAAGGATTGCGGAGCTGATGACGAAGTTGACACGTAAAGATCAGGAGTTTGCATGGACAGAAGAATGTCAGAAGGCCTTTGAAGAATTGAAGAGGCGTCTAATAACAGCACCAGTTTTGACTCTTCCTTCAGGGTCAGGTGGTTTTGTTGTTTATAGCGATGCGTCAGGTAGTGGCCTAGGATGTGTTTTAATGCAACATGGCAAAGTTATTGCTTATGTATCGAGACAATTGAAGGTCCATGAGAAGAACTACCCAACGCATGATCTGGAGCTAGCTGCAGTAATATTTGCATTGAAGATTTGGAGGCACTATCTTTACGGAGAGAAGGTGGAAATCTTTACTGATCACAAAAGTCTGAAGTATGTATATACTCAGAAGGAGCTTAACATGAGGCAAAGACGCTGGCTTGAGTTGATGGTGGACTTTGATATAGATCTGCAGTACCACCCAGGGAAGGCGAATGTAGTAGCAGACGCACTCAGCAGGAAGCCTACGGCTTATTTCTTGACGATGCAGCCTGAGCTATTGAAAGATCTACAGGAGCTTCAGATAGAGGTTATTCTACCAAAACATAGTGGCTTGCTGGCTAATCTGGAAGTGAAGTCATCGCTTATGGAAAGGATTAAAGAAGCTTTGCCTACTGATGCTAGATTTCGAAGACTCAAGGAGAAGACAGAAGCAGGCATGCAGACGGGACTTCGCATACATGAGGATGGGACATTAAGGTGCGGAGATCGCCTATATGTTCCAAATGGAGAATTGAGATAGGAGTTAATGATTGAAGCACATAGCTCCATGTACTCTGTTCATCCAGGAGGAACAAAGATGTACCGAGATCTAAGGCAGTATTATTGGTGGCATGGAATGAAGAGGGAGATTGCAAGATTTGTGGCTAAATATTTAGTCTGCCAACAAGTGAAAGCAGAGCATCAGAGAACTGCAGGAATGTTGCAGCCGCTTCCCATACCAGAATGGAAGTAGGAACATATCACCATGGATTTCGTCACAGGATTCCCAAGGAGCCCCAGCGGAAGAGATGCGGTATGGGTTATCGTGGATAGACTCACTAAATCGGCACATTTCTTGCCGTTTAGAGTTGGACAGTCCACAGAGGTACTAGCCGACATGTATGTGCGACAAATAGTACGATTACATGGAGTGTCGGTTAGTATTGTATCAGATCGAGACTCGAGATTTACATCTCATTTCTGGCGAAGCATGCAAGAGAGTCTTGGCACCAGACTCAAATTCAGCACTGCCTATCATCCACAGACAGATGGTCAATCAGAACGTACAATCCAGATCTTGGAGGATATGCTGCGATCATGTATGTTAGACTTTGGAGGGTCTTGGGAAGATCATTTGCATTTGGTGGAGTTCTCATACAACAACAGTTATCAAGCAAGCATCCAGATGGCACCTTTTGAGGCGTTGTACGGTAGGAAGTGCAGATCACCGATATACTGGAGTGAAGTTGGAGAGCGTCAAATATTGGGTCCAGAGTTGGTAATGCAAACAGTGGAGAAGGTGAAACAAATCCAGAATCATCTTCGTGCAGCTCAGGACAGACAGAAGCATTGGGCTGATACACACCGACGTCCCCTGTAGTTTAAGGAAGGAGAACATGTATTCTTGAGGATTTTACCTACTCGAGGTATAATTCGCTTTGGGAGCAGAGGCAAGTTGAGTCCAAGGTACATTGGGCCCTTTGATATTCTGGAACGCATTGGTGAGGTGGCCTATCATCTTGCATTACCTCTATCTTTAGAGGGAGTGCATGATGTATTCCATGTCTCACAGCTAAGAAGGTACGTGACTGACCCAAGTCACGTAGTTGATCATTCTGAGATCGCAGTCGGCCCAAGCCTAAGATATGAAGAACAACCAGTGGGTATACTCGGCACCAGTGAGAAGACACTGCGAGGACAAACAATTAAACTGGTTCATGTGGCTTGGAAGCAACACTCACCGGGTGAATCTACCTGGGAGAGGGAGGATATCATGCGCCAGCGATATCCCCATTTATTCGAGGATGCAGGTATATCCTAAGTATTTTTTTTGTAAATCCCATAATTCTGTTCTTTAGTAGCTTAATCTTTAATTGCGAGGACGCAATTTTCTTAAGGGGGTAGATTGTAATCACCTAAAAATTTGAGTATTTTAAAAACTTAAATTTTTCCGAAACTAATTAGCATTTTTCTGTAATTTTTAAAACCAATAAACTAGGGTAATCTAATTTAAAATAAATTTTTAAATATATTAAATAATATTAAAATGTGATAAAAATTATATTTTCTAGTGTAAAATTAAAAACCGGACATGGGGTAATTTTTCGGAAATTTATTGGACCCCGGTTGAATTTTTAAAGCATTAAAAACTATTGATTAATTTAACTAATTAATTAAACCAATATAAAATAACACCAAACCGAACCCAAAATAGAACCGGACCGGACCGGCCGGTCTGCCCGAACCGGCCCAACCCTTAACGGGTCGGATCCGGGTCAGACCCGACCCGACCCGGTGCAATCCCTAACCCCCAAATCCCATACGACCCGACCGGTCGTTTCCACTGCCGGCGGCCGTTTCCGCCGCCGTGGCCGCCGGCAGACCCCCCCCGTTCACCTTTCCCGGATCCCCGATTTCTCCCCTTCGACTTCCGGCTAACCTCCGGCGGTTTCTCTCCCCCTCGACCTCTATAAAAACCTAGCTCGCCCGCCGGAAATCCCCCTTCAGAACCCATCTTCTCCGGCGACCTCCCTCCAGTCTCCGACCACCCGGCGCCACCGCCCAGACCACACCCGGAATCTTCCGCCGCACCTCCAGCAGACCTCCGCCCTTCCCAGTCCGGCCATCCCCGGCCCCCAACCCAGCTGTCGAGCTTCGACGAGCCGAGCCCCTTTCCCTCCGCCCGCAGCGTCAGATCCGGCCGCCCAGACCGTCGTCGACCACTCCAGTATCGACGTCGCCTCCACCCGCACCCCAGGCTGACTCCGGCGAACTCAGACACGATATAGAATTCGAGTACAAGCCAGGACACGGCTTGGACACAGTGTCCAGGACACAGAAGACTCGACTCGGACACGCGTGAATCGGACTTTTTGAGCCCTGTTCAGGTACTCGTAACTTTCTCCTCGCAGCCTCGATTTCTATTCCGTCATTTGTATCGCGTAGCCTGCATGACCCCCTCGGTGCCCGTGCAAACCGCTCGATGCATCGCGTCCTGTGGTGATCGTGAACCGCGATCCAAAAACAGGAAAACCAATGCCCTGTTTCACCGCGAAACTGAGTGCGCCCCACCAAACTGGACGACTTGGTCGCGTGCGGTCTTCACCGATATGTGCGCGTCGTTGATACGGACGTACAGAATTTCGCAGAAGCTGATTCGGATGTGCGTGCACACCGAAATCAGTGCGTATCCGCGGACAACGTCCCGTATCCGACTTTTTTGTATGTCACTGTAACTTAGTGTACGCACGTCGGATCGAGACGAAACTTGCACCATCGGACTCGTAGCAATACTCTGGTCCTGTGAGCCAAGTTTGGTTCGATTCTGAGAACGTTGATAAAATTGCGTGTCGTGGGCCCCACAGGCTCCACTTGATGGGCGATTTTGAGAACGGCTCATCGGAATTCAATTCTGGAAGTTCCGTTGGGTTCGTATCATCGTTCCTGACTTGTTGACACTAAGTTGGACAGATTTGGAAACCTTTGACCCTGATCCGGTTTTCGGTGCAAAGCGGCCCACATATAAACCCCGCTTTGTCCAGGAAATGTCGTTTTTGCCCTTGTGTCCAAACTGGACTTAAGGACAGGCGTTTCTAGCTATTTCCTATTTTCTGAGACTGTTGGTAATGTTCATTTCAGCTTTTGGAGGAGTATTTACGGAACCCACTGATACAGGGACCGCTACTGGTATTCCAACCCCAGGCAAGTGTACCTTGCCAAAATATGTAGTTTTGCTAATTAATTCCTTGCTTATTTACATTATTGATTATGCTTAAACCTAGGACCGTATGACCTACTTAGCGTCCGATTAATAGTCGGGTGCCAACTCCGTACGCGGAGTTGGGTAAGTCATTTAGAGATGGACATTCGGGACCCTTTACATTCTCGTACTTGTTGTATCAAGTACATTATAACCTAGGACACTTGACACCATACATATGACAGAATCTTCCTGAGATATTCATGGTAATTCTGTGTAGGATACAGGATGGACATAGACATTATATTCTTAGATTATGACTTGTTACATTAGCTATGATCTCACGTGACATGGACATGAGACGTTATGGACATGCGATGTGTGGTTACATTGGGTGGGGAAAGACACACAGGCTACAGGCTGTTCTATATATATCTACAACTATTGTGAGGTTGTAGACTCTCGAGCAGAGCTAGACCCATTACTTGTTATTACTGCTACCGGCTCCCCGACACAGAGCTTGTAGCGGTCTCAGCCTGAGTACTAGTGATGCTCTCAGTTGCATTTTCACATAGATGGTTATGTAGTTACCCCACTTATTTTATTTACTATTCCACTGCATTTATTTTGGCTTGTATTATTTGTACCTTGCTATGTCCCCTGAGGACCTGGATCCGGATGATGTCCCCAGGTTTAGCAGAAGAGCATTATCCCGAGGTTTACGGGACAGGAGCTGAAGCTGTACCAGAAGCTGTTGCTGAAGCTGAACCAAACTTAGAAGCAGAGGTGATGGCTGAAGACTTTTCTTGAGTTTATGTTATTTGTACTCATCAAATACTTTATTATGGACTCCTTTGTTCTGGTCCGATGAACCAGTGTTTTAGACTTTTATCGGGTTGTTCCCCGACATACTTTGCTGAGACTGGACATTGATGTACTTTCCTTATTTGCTGTTGTTCTTATTATTTTGTGTGTGGATGAGATTAGTTTAGACTTGTTGTTGTAGACCTATATTACAGCTTAAGTATGCCCCGATGGATCCATTAAATTGGATTTTTCCATCGGTGCGTGCTGCTGGCCGTTGCCACGTGTCTAGTCCCTTGGTATTTTGGGACTGGGGCGTGACAGGGTGCAAACCTGCAGCGACACCAATAGATCAGAGGTTCAAGATTGATGCTGAGGCTGGAGAACTAGTTGATCGGGACAGATACCAGAGACTGGTTGGCAAGTTGATCTTTTTGAGCCACACACGTCCTGATATCTGCTTTGCAGTAAGTATGGTGAGCCGCTACATGCATGACCCACGGAAGGGTCATATGGATGCAGTGTACCAGATTTTGAGGTACTTGAAAGGTGCTCCCGGGAAGAGACTAATATTCAGGAAGAACAATCACGTGAGCATCGAGGGTTACTGTGATTCTGACTGGGCTAGTTGTGCTGATGACAGGAGGTCTGCCTCGAGATTTTGCATATTTGTAGGAGGTAACTTGGTCTCCTGGAGGAGTAAGAAGCAGTCTGTTGTGGCCAGATCGACAACTGAAGCAGAGTACAGAGCTATGGCCTTGGGAGTTGCAGAGCTGCTATGGTTGAAGAATATGCTGGTGGAGATGAAGCTGGATCAAGGAGCCAAGATGAAGCTGTGGTGTGACAATCAGTCAGCTATTAGTATCGCCAATAATCCAGTACAGCATGACAGGACCAAACACATCGAGATTGATAGATTCTTCATCAAAGAGAATCTGGATAGTGGATTACTGGAGCTTGACCATGTTCCAACCAGGGATCAAGTAGCAGATGGACTAACCAAGGGACTCGCCTCAGTGAGCATGATTAGAGGATGTGACAAGATGGGCTTAGTGAATATCTTTCACCCATCTTGAGGGGGAGTGTTGATATGGTATGTTGGGTGTCATATTTAAGTATAATATAAGCACATGGGAATATCCTGAGGACATATTTGGGATGCCAAAATATGTCACAGGATATTCCATTATGAGATTATTGTCATAATGATTGAGATCATTGTATTAATGACTGTAAGGCTATATAATGCCAATGAGACAATCAATAAAATTATCAACTAATTACAACATATATATATATATATATATATATATATATATATATATATATATATATATATATATATATATATATATATAACCACACACTCACACACACACACACTCTCACACACCCTCACACACACACACTCTCACACACACTAACACGCACACAACTACACACACATAAACATATATATATATATATATATATATATATATATATATATATATATATATATATAAACACACACACATTTATATATATACACATATATATACATATATAAACACAACACACACAACACACAACACAACACACAACACCCCACCAACGCACGCCCAACGACCCCTACACTCACAAACACAAATATATATATAAAATATAACCCGAGAACTCTAGCACACACTCTCCGAAGCTAACCCAATGCGCACACAAGCCCGAAACTAAGAAACCAAGTCGAAATGGCCGTTCGGTCATTTCGACGAACACGTGGTGTGCGGTTCGCAAAACCTCCTGAAACGCACACCAAACCTACTCGAAATTGGCCCAAAATTTACCCACGGGTTCTAAACGATGTCTAGATCCTAGAAAAAATGCTAACTCGTCGATTCTAGGTCCGTGGTAAAAATGCGCATGCACATGGAATCGACGACGATGAAAACCCCCAAAACGCCCGAAATGCCCATTTCTCTGCGACACGACTTCACGTGTCCGAACGGAGACACTTAATAACCCTCAAGACACCCAACAACGTCTACCTAGGTCCGTCTAACCTAGGGCATCACCCAAAATTGGGTCAATCTCGGATTTCACCCGAAATTGACACAAAACCTAATGTCAAAGTCTCCAAACACAACCAAACTTGCTCCAACTTTCTCCTACGGGTAGCCCTAAGGTCTAGGAAGGTTCTAAACCACTAATTATACTATATAAGAGTAATTATAAGGGGGGAAATCAGGGTTTACCTCTTGGAAGTTGGAATCCCAAGCCAAAGTCTCCAAAAAGCTCCAAATCCACCACACCAAGCTTCCAAGCTTCCAATCAAAGCTCCAACACCAAATCTAAGCTCTACCCACCTAGGTTAGGGAAAAGTATAGGGTTAAGGTTCACATACATGAAGAATAGAAGAAGAAAGAGAAGAAATGGAGCACTTACTTGAAGTTGGGAGAAGAAAAGAAGAAGAAAGAGTGGAAAAGAGTGGAGAAGAAGAAGAAGAAAAAGAAGAAGAAGAAGAAGAAGAAGAAGAAGAAGTGAAGAATAATAGGGGGGCTGCTGTGTTCGGCTGAAAATGGGAATAGGGGCCGGCCATTCACATGGAAATAGGTTTGCATAAAGCCAAAAAGACTAAAAAGTCCTCTCCTAAAGTCATGCAAATTGAGATTTGGGTTTGGAATTCCAAAAGCACTTAAACTAACTCCCAATCTCTCCAACTAACTAAAATATAATATAATAATAATTCTAAACCCAAAAATAGGCCTCATAAGGGTGTTGGTTGGGTCGGACATGGGTCCACTAGGGTCTGACATAGGTCCAGGCTAGCCAAAATCCTAAAACAATCAATAGAAAAATAGTACAACCAATAATTAAATATTAATATAAATATTTATAATAAATACACAATTAACTAAATTAAAATAAAAAAATATCCGGCTCTGAAAATGGGGTAGTGACAAACACTGCCCCTATAGTTGCTTGAATGCTTAGTATTGAATATGCAAAGGTGTTTCCAACTATGTTTTCAAAAGATGTAATCTGACTATAGTCCTGAGCTGCATGAAATAAACTTAGGTAAAACTAGCAAGATCACTAGTAATGTAATATTTTGCCACATGCTTACTTAGTGTGGGTTTCAGGGGGTGTAGCTTCTGTTCAGTTATTTTATACTCACCAGTACTTATAAAAGTGCTGACCCACCAACAGTTTACTTGTTCTCAGGTGCTTGATCGTCCGAGGAAGCATAGCCGTGCCTCATCCCGGGAAACCGGAAATCTGGATCGATGCCTTGAGCCGTATCGAGATTTGCTTTGAACTGCTTTTTTATAGAGGGATATAATGTATGGAACGGTGTCATTGTAATCGAGAGAAAGAGTGCTTGAGCGAACTGTAACCTCGGCCAAGTGCCGCTTGTAACACTTTTGAATATCAATAAAAGAGCTTGTTTCCTTATGCTATTGTGTTCTTTACTTTTCTGCAATTGTGCCGCTGCTTCCGTTTGGATTAGCTTACTTGTCCTTGTTCAAGCTTTGGCCTTGTGCAAGCGTATTTTAGGATTGCACGGCATCGCGCCTAAGCAAGGACGATCGGTTCCGTAGGGACCAAAGCGAGGACGAACGGCCCTACGGGACCGGGGCATGACATAGTGGTATCAGAGCAACTCGATTCTTTGCCCATTTTGTTGCTTCAACTCTAAGATGTTCTGTTTGTGCTGCAATGAACGTTCCATACAATAAGTCCATAAATATTCTCAAAGATGTAAGCAAAAGTTTTCTGGATTTGATTTTGTTGCTTGAGAGTTGTGCTTTTGTGCTTGTAATTTGCTTGTGTTTTCGATTGAGGAAGGTGAGGGATGAGGACTATCGCTGCTCTGGATTTTATGAGTTTCTCCTTGAGTTTCGAGGACAAAACTCTTTGTTGGTGGGTAAATATGTAATGTCCCGCTCCACGTAGGCACTATGTACAAGTGATATCGCTTTGCTTGCTCGAGCGAAAGTCATCTCGAAGAGTTCCCGTCCGAACCACAAGACGATTGATCTAAGTGAGTGGGCAGAACTGCATTCTCTGATTCTCACATGCCCTAATAATGAATCTGAGTTTTTGAATGCTTGTTCTAAAGAAGATAGTTTCATAAGAAGAAATGATAGAACCTGACTCTGTATGCTAAATAAGAGAACTTGTATTGCTTGTCATCGAAATGAATATGCTTGCCTTACTAAGAGAACCAGTATGCTTGTCTGAAATGAGATAGAACCATTGCTTTGCATAAGATGAGTATAAGAAATATTGCATACTTAGTTACACCGACACAACTATCAAACGAACATTTGCCATGCTAAAAAGATAAGTAAATGGATCTCTTGAATAAGTCCCTTTGAATACATGCTAAGAAAGAGATAGATATTGCATGCTAGATATAAAATCAAAATTGTGCGTGCCATTATATGTTTTGCTTGTCTGTTTTGCTATATCGAACTGCTATAAGTCTGAACTGCACAAGAAGTGACTAATAGTGCGCCCTGATGTTCCGTTCCTTCGGGATCTAGGGGGTGTGCTATTAGATATGCGAAAAGATGTGTTTGCTTGAATGAATTAAAGAGAAGAGTCTAATAGTCTGCCCTGATGTTCCATTCCTTCGGGTTCTAGGGGGTGTGGCTATTAGATTGTTAAATGCTTGTGAATATGAATGTTAATTGCATATTGATAGAATGTTGCTTGTCATGCATTGGTCTCAAACAACTTGTGCACAAGGTAATAGTCTCTTAATCGATTCCTGGGGCACTGGGAATCAGTCGGTCCGGAAGGGATTGTGAGAGCACCCTGATGTTTCGTTCAGAAAGGATCTAGGGTGGTGTTGTTATCCATCAATGGGGCAACTCATGGACCGTCATATAGATAGGGCGCATGCTAGGTTTACCTTCTTGCATACCTATCAACTGTTGACACCCAAAATATTGATTCATAAGTTATGTTATGCAAATTGTTGCTAACTTGTATGTCTGCTGCAGGGATATCTGTTCGGCCGTGGGTAAGAAATGAAATAAGTTTATGTATAGCCTGCTTATTTATTTAGTCTGCATCATAGAGTTTATTCTGATAGTGCTTCATGCATTCACATCGGTTGGACAATGGCTATTAGTGCAGAGCTGAACCTAGGTCACAGCTGCTAATAGTACCAGAATGTGAGTTATTGGTTAGTTGGATTACCGCTACCGATCCTGAGTTGCTCGGGGACCAAAATCATATAGATATGTTGCCTAAATTGCTTGAATGAATGATAGTCCACTTGATATGCTTGCTTTGATTCGAAATGATCAGTCCGCTAGAGATAACCTTTTGTTTATTAGAGATGTTTATGTTGCACAATACATGCTGCACACTGTACGATAAGAACACTGCCCCTATAGTTGCTTGAATGCTTAGTATTGAATATGCAAAGGTGTTTCCAACTATATTTTCAAAAGATGTAATCTGACTATAGTCCTGAGCTGCATGAAATAAACTTAGGTAAAACTAGCAAGATCACTAGTAATGTAATATTTTGCCACATGCTTACTTAGTGTGGGTTTCAGGGGGTGTAGCTTCTGTTCAGTTATTTTATACTCACCAGTACTTATAAAAGTGCTGACCCACCAACAGTTTATTTGTTCTCAGGTGCTTGATCGTCCGAGGAAGCGATAGCCGTGCCTCATCCCGGGGAACCAAAAATCTGGATCGATGCCTTGAGCCGTATCAAGATTTACTTTGAGGTGCTTTTGTATAGAGGGACATAATATATGGAACAGTGTCATTGTAATCGAGAGAAAGAGTGCTTGAGAGAACTGTAACCTCGGCCAAGTGCCGCTTGTAACACTTTTGAATATCAATAAAAGAGCTTGTTTCCTTATGCTATTGTGTTCTTTACTTTTCTGCAATTATGCTGCTGCTTTCGTTTGAATTAGCTTACTTGTCCTTGTTCAAGCTTTGACCTTGTGCAAGCGCATTTTAGGCTTGCATGGCATCGCACCCAAGCGAGGACGATCGGTTCCGTAGGAACCAAAGTGAGGACGAATGGCCCTGCGAAACCGGGGCATGACATAGTGGTATCAGAGCAACTCGATTCTTTGCCCATTTCGTTGCTTCAACTCTGAGATATTCTGTTTGTGCTTCAATAAACGTTCCATACAATAAGTCCATAAATATTCTCAAAGATGCGCGCAAAAGTTTTCTGGATTTGATTTTGTTGCTTAAGAGTTGTGCTTTTGTGCTTGTGATTTGCTTGTGTTTTCGATTGAGGAAGGTGAGGGATGAGGACTATCGCTGCTCTGGATTTCGTGAGTTTCTCCTTGAGTTTCGAGGACGAAACTCTTTATTGGTGGGTAAGTATGTAATGTCCCGCTCCACGTAGGCACTATGTACAAGTGATATCGCTTTGCTTGCTCGAGCGAAAGTCTTTTCGGAGATTTCTCGTCCGAACCACAAGATGATTGATCTAAGTGAGTGGGCAGAACTGCATTCTCTGATTCTCGCATGCCTTAATAATGAATATGAGTTTTTGAATGCTTGTTCTAAAGAAGATCAAAAGATTTTGAAGAAAAAACAAGATATTTCTTTTGTCCCTTCGAGGCGATCGAAAAATAAGAAAATGGTTGATGCAGATCTAATATATTCTAGCATTAAACCAGCTCATGATCCTTATGCTATACAGTATGGAGCAGGCAGAGAGATGAAAGGACCACCTTATCCTGCTTGATCAGATTCCATTCACTAATTGAATCGGCGGCACTATTCTGTTTGAAACTGCCCCACTCTGGATCTACTTTCATAGAGCATAATATCTGATTATTACAACGGGAAAGAAAGAAGGCAAGTGAAGTGAGGTCCCGATCTAGAGAAAGTGCTTGCTCTTACTGTTAAGTCCGGCCTAGCCTCTCTTCTTTTTTAAGTAGGGGATCCTACTTATGGAAGAAGGCCCTGGGAACGACATTCGAGCGAAGGCCTTACACGAGAAGTTGCACGAAGGGGTGGGTCATGGAGAAAGACCAACTTTCTTCGTAGTTTCATAAGAAGAAATGATAGAACCTGACTCTGTATGATAAATAAGAGAACTTGTATTGCTTGTCATCGAAACGAATATGCTTGACTTACTAAGAGAACCAGTATGCTTGTCTGAAATGAGATAGAACCATTGCTTTGCATAAGATGAGTATAAGAAATGTTGCATGCTTAGTTACACCGATACAGCTATCAAACGAACATTTGCCATGCTAAAAAGATAAGTAAATGGATCGCTTGAATAAGTCCCTTTGAATACATGCTAAGAAAGAGATAGATATTGCATGCTAGATATGAAATCAAAATCGTGCCTGCCATTATATGTTATGCTTGTCTGTTTTGCTATATTGAACTGCTATAATTTGAAACTGCACAAGAAGTGACTAATAGTACGCCCTGATGTTCCGTTCCTTCGGGATCTAGGGGGGTGTGCTATTAGATATGCGAAAAGATGTGTTTGCTTGAATGAATGAAAGAGAAGAGTCTAATAGTCCGCCCTAATGTTCTGTTCCTTCGGGTTCTAGGGGTGTGTGGCTATTAGATTGTTAAATGCTTGTGAATGTGAATGTTAATTGCATATTGATAGAATGTTGCTTGTCATTTATTGGTCTCGGACAACTTGTGCATATGGTAATAGTCTCTCGATCGATTCCTGGGACACTGGGAATCGGTCGGTCTGGAAGAGATTATGAGAGCACCCTGATGTTCTATTCCGAAGGGATCTAGGGGGGTGTTGTTGTCCATCAATGGGGCAACTCATGGACCGTCATATAGATAGGGCGCATTCTAGTTTTACCTTCTTGCATACCTATCAACTGTTGACACCCAAAAGATTGATTCATATGTTATGTTATGCAAATTGTTGCCAACTTGTATGTCTGCTGCAGGAATATCCGTTCGGCCGTGGGTAAAAAATGAAATGAGTTTATGTATAGCCTGCTTATTTATTTAGTCTGCATTATAGAGTTTATTCTGATAGTGCTTCATGCATTCGCATTGGTTGGACAATGGCTATTAGTGCAGAGATGAACCTAGGTCACAGCTGCTAATAGTACCAGAATGTGAGTCATTGGTTAGCTGGATTACCGCTACTGATCCTGAGTTGCTCGGGGACCAAAATTATATAGATATGTTGCCTAAATTGCTTGAATGAATAATAGTCCACTTGATATGCTTGCTTTGATTCGAAATGATCAGTCCGCTAGAGATAACCTTTTGTTTATTAGAGATGTTTATGTTGCACAATACATGCTGCGCACTGCACGATAAGAATACTGCCCCTATAGTTGCTTGAATGCTTAGTATTGAATATGCAAAGGTGTTTCTAACTATATTTTCAAAAGATGTAATCTGACTATAGTCCTGAGCTGCATGAAATAAACTTAG
Organism: Iris macrosiphon; assembly: GCA_036927795.1. NCBI lineage: Eukaryota > Viridiplantae > Streptophyta > Magnoliopsida > Asparagales > Iridaceae > Iris > Iris macrosiphon. The sequence goes on along the minus strand of JAYESA010000008.1, from coordinate 196,630,211 downwards.
GTAAAACTAGCAGGATCACTAGTAATGTAATGTTTTGCCACATGCTTATTTAGTATAGGTTTCAGGGGGTGTAGCTTCTGTTCAGTTATTTTATACTCACCAGTACTTATAAAAGTGCTGACCCACCAACAATTTACTTGTTCTCAGGTGCTTGATCGTCCGAGGAAGCGATAGCCGTGCCTTATCCCGGGGAACCAGAAATCTGGATCGATGCCTTGAGCCGTATCGAGATTTGCTTTGAGTTGCTTTTATATAGAGGGACATAATGTATGGAACGGTATCATTGTAATCGAGAGAAAGAGTGCTTGAGAGAACTGTAACCTCGGCCAAGTGCCGCTTGTAACACTTTTGAATATCAATAAAAGAGCTTGTTTCCTTATGCTATTGTGTTCTTTACTTTTCTGTAATTGTGCCGCTGCTTCCGTTTGGATTAGCTTACTTGTCCTTGTTCAAGATTTGGCCTTGTGCAAGCGCATTTTAGGCTTGCACGATATCGCGCCCAAGCGAGGACGATCGGTTCCGTAGGGACCAAAGCGAGGATGAACGGCCCTGCGGGACCGGGGCGTGACAGACTTCGGGTGGCGCAGGACACACAGCTGCATTGGACCGGTATCCATCGGAGACCATTGGAGTTTGAGGTATAAATTTTGTTTGTATTGCTTGTTATTGCTTATTTTTGTTAGAGTGCTAAGGCTGTATTTCGTGCTAGGTTGGCGATCTGGTTTTCTTGATAATTTCTTCGAAACGGGGCAGGATTCGCTTTGGTGGAGGGGTGAAGCTTAGTCCACGATACATCGAACCCTTCGATGTTCTTGAGAGGGTCGGTGCAGTGGCCTATAGACTAGACTTGCCGCCTGCATTAGAGAGAGTGTATAACGTATTCCATGTATCACAGCTGAGACGGTACGTGGCAGATCCTAGCCATATAATAGATCACTCGGAGATCGAGGTTGGTCCGACTCTTAGCTATCCAGAGCAGCCCGTAGAGATTTTGAACCGCAGGAAAAAGGTATTGCGGAACCAGAAGATTCCTTTGGTGCTCATCACGTGGAGCCATCACTCGCCAAAAGAGAGCACCTGGGAGCGAGAGACCGAGATGCGCGAGCGATATCCTTATCTGTTTGAGCCGTGAGGTATAATCATTTCTTGTTTGTATTGATTGCTTGATAGTTAGTTCTTCCTAAATTTTGAGGGCAAAATTTTTCTAAGGTGGGTAGGATTATCACCCTCACTTTTCTAGCATAGGGGTAGTTTGGTAATTTGGTATAGATATTTATTCTTAGAAATATAATATTAAATATTGTGTGATGATTGTATAATTTATTTAATTAAGATAAGCTATAATTATTTGTGACTATTATTATTAGTCATTAGAGACTTGTGTTAATTAGTTAGCTAGAGAGAGACTAGAAAATAATTAGACTTGTCACATATGGACCTATTTAGATTTGTCATGACAAATAGTGAGCCCAACTTGGACCCAGTCCATTAGTCATTCTACTAATTAAATTAAGAAGGATTAGTGTAATTACAATTAGTTAGAGACTTTCAAATATACTCATCCTTAATTATTCCTCTTAATACAACTTGGACATTTAAAATTGCTTGGGGAAGGGGGAATAGGCCGGCCACTATAGAGGGGGTTCTTCTCTCTCCTCCTCATTTGTATTTTATTTTGATCCAAATTCTAGATTCCCAATTTTCTAATTTCTCTCCATTAATATTTTACACAATTCACCACCATTTCCTTCTCAAATACATCACTCTTGGAGCCTTGAAGCTTGGAAAAGCAAGAAAAACAAGGAGGAGAAGCTTTGGAGCTAGAGATTGTGTCCGGATCATGTCCAATTGTATTTTCATTGGAAATCCATCTCCCAATTGGTAATTCCTGAATTTCTCTCATTATGGCTTCTTAATCATGCAATTGACCATTAGGAATAACCTCATGGCATAGGACTACGTATAGGAACAAGCTCTAGGCTATTTGGCTTTGTATTGTGAGTTCTATGTGATATTTTGTGTGTATGTTGGGGAAGTTACGAAATTGACACATTAATTATGTGTCATGAGACCAATTAGATCTAATTAGACTTAGATCGGGATTATGGGACTAGGTACGTGTCCACAAATAGATATGTATAGGTCGTATCATGGTATTTTGCGATACGGTGTGATACGGGGCCAATTTTGAGTGATTTACATGAATTTTCGTCGTTACATTTTGTAATGACTTCTAATAGTTATAATTATATATATATGACTTGAGGGAATGATCAATTATGGAGAATATAGAGTTTAGCACCTTAATGGGTTGAGTATCATAGATATCCTAGTTGGTGCACTATAGGTATTTATTTAAATGCCTCAATATATATATATATATATATATATATATATATATATATATATATATATATATATATATATATATATATATATATATATATATATGTGTGTGTGTGTGTGTGTGTGTGTGTGTGTGTGTGTGTGTGTGTGGCAGTGTGTTTGAGTGTCTCATGGAGTATCGGGGAGGATAAGTTAGGTGCTCGGGTTCATGCAAATGCACAGTAAGAGGGGGTCAGATTTTGCAACTGAAGCAGCAGCATAGTAGCAGCAGTATCAGCAGCTAAGTATCAGCAGCAAATGCTGTAGCAGGATCAGCAACAAGAGCTACAGCAGCAAGAAGCAAGTAGCAAATGATGCAGCAGGATCAGCAGCATAGATGCAGCAGCAAGCAGCAAGAGCTACAGCTGTATCAGTAGCATAGTTGTAGCAGCAAGAGCTGCAGCAGAAGTAGCAGCAATTGCAGCAACAGTATCATCAAATGGCATTGTAATATGCAGCAGTAGGAGGAGGATTTGAGGTAAGGGTATTGTTAACATGGGAAATGTAAACTCTCTCACCCAAAATAGGTATTTTGTGTATATTTTATATTATTATATTTATTATAGATGTTGAATTTATTTAGAGTATTCTCTTAGTTAATTAGAAATAATTTTTTAGTATATTTACTTATATAAATATTTATTTAGAGTTATTTTTAGGCTATTTTAGATTATTGAAATTTTTCCATAATTTTTAGTTAATTAAAAACTAGAAACACTAATTTTCTAGGACTTTGAAGAATTTATTTTATATACAAACTTGATTAAAAATATCCCAAACTTTTATTTTAGGTTCTAAATAATAAAATATATTTTCTAGAATTTTATAGGAATTTTTTGAGTATTTTAGTATTTATTGGGAGTAATTAGGCTAATAACTAATTTTTCGGACTTGTAGAATTTATTGTGCAATTCCAGGAATATAGAATGGACCCACGTTATTTTCTAGGGTTTATAATATTATTATATATTTTCTGAAATTATTTCAGAATTTTTGGAATAATGTTAGTATTTATTTTTAGTTAAATGGATAAAACTAATGTTTAGAGCTTCTCCTAATTATAGTAGGAAATCTATGAATATAAAATTATCCAAAATATTTTTCTAGAGTTTTTAAATTCAAAATATATTTTCTGTAATTTTTCCAGATTTTTATGATTATTTTTAATATTTATTTTGAGTTATTTATATTTAAAACGACTTAAATAATGTTTTGATAAAGGCAAATCAAAATCAAATAATATAACCAAAACCATCCAATCAAATCATGACATGTGTTACCCTCCTATCAACTTTCATTCAGCCGCTCAATCCCTATATATATATAATATAATAACCCTAATTATCCCATTATTTTTTTAGAGAGAGAGATTTTGTAGAATTGTCATCTAGGGTTCCTTCATCTTCCACAAGCCATTGCGCATAGCTACGGACTCCAAACGAGACCTAGTTTCTTGCGTTAGAAAGATATTGAGGTTAGCTTTCTTATTATATAACTTATTTTATGAAATTATGAGTATTAAATTCTGGAAAATTCGTAGAGCACAGCATATCCGAAAATAGACGTATTTTAATATTTTTGCGATTTCGGGAGAACCAGGAATCAGAATCATGAACCGTTTAAAGTTTTGGAAAGCTAATGTCGAGATCATTGACATATATTTTTTCTAGAATTTAATTCGAAGTATTTATATAATTTTAATTCTGTAGAACTTCTAGGTTAGAATTTAACCATCGGTGCACAATACAAAATTTGTATGTGCCATAATTCCCAAACGAATTTGAATTTGGACGAGCCGTAAATTCTAGCATATTTTTGACACTGAAATCTACAGGAAATCATGCATAAAAGTTGAGTTTGTGTCGGTTGACTTTTTGGTCAACAGATCGCCTCGATTTGCGTGCCATGAGTCTCGAGTTGATAAAATTTAGTTTCTTTGGACAAATTTTAGGAATTAACATAAAAATCAGAATAATAAGATTAAAATAGGATTTTAGAGTAATTATTCTAGAATTAAATAAATTAAAATAAATTATCTTTTGACGTGATAAATTTGTAATACATAGGCTATTTGGACTGTGACTTGGACTCTGATTCATACCAGCAGCAGGACCCCAGGCAAGATACCTTGCCAAATTGCTTACAGTATTTTGCATGCTTAGTATATTTCTGTATATTTATTGTATCTCTGTTATTTATTGCATGTGTAGTTCCTTTCAGTCATTACTATATATTAGATATGTTGACACACACTTGACACTTAGTATCATGAGAGGACAATCATTAGGCGTATGGGCTTTTAACCACTCTGGTAAACCGTAGTATATAGTTCGCACTACGGGCGTGTGTCGCGCTGGTCGCTACCCCAGAGGTATGTCGATTTCTGTAGAGTCGCGCTGGTCGCTACCCCAGAGGTATGTCGATTTCTGATGTCCATTGACGGGTGTGTGAGTTGTGAGGCTTAGATCGAGTAGACTACCCTTGCCCATACTTCGAAAAGTTGTCCTTATTTGCATTCATATAGATGGTCTTGTACAGCGTACTTATTTATTTTCAAATAATATGCATGTTTACTGTATTCAAATTGGCTCATATTTTTTGTATCTTGTTACGTCCCTCTGAGGACCTGGTCCTCTGCCAGGTGTATCTGTTCTTGAGTAATTGCAGGAGCGCAGATTTGGATGATTACTTGTGTTGCGAGGATGTCTTCTCTTCGAGCCCATGGTCGTTAGCTGGTATTCCTATATTGTATTTGTTGTGTTGTACTTTTTTATTCGAGTTGGTAGTGGATTTGTTTCCATCCAACTATCATCCTTAGATATTTATGTTAAGATCTAGTTATATAGATGCTGGTTATTATTTATATCTGATTTTCGTGGATGAGATTTAGATTATACCATGTGACTTGTGATACATTTTATACCACTTGTGGACTTGATATTCATATTACAGCGTACATGTGGATTTGGTTTCCATATATTGGAGTTGCCATATCCATGCGGCTGGCATGCTTACGTGTCCTAGTCCTACGTATTTTTGAGACTGGGGCGTGACATGTTTTAGTGGTGGCCCATGCAGGTCGAGAGCATATTGTCTCGGTTACGTTACTGTACCGAACAAGCCTGCAAATAGGATTAGAGTATAGGATCTCATCCACATTTGACTATGACTCATCTTTCTTCTAATCCGTTCTATCTAAATAATTTTATCCTGCTTGATTCCTGTACTTCCCTAATAGTTCTTTGAGTATAGCCTTCTGCTAGAATATAGGAACCCCTGTTATTAGGATGATAATTAGGGTAGCACACCTATTAAGAATACAACAAGAATATAGACACACCACTAAGTTTAGAATATCTAGTGAACCCTATAATTCCTTATCTTTAGATTGGTATACCATTACCCCTTGATGTATTAAGAAGACTTGAGAGTAGTATAGACACTACTAGAGATAGTTAGAAGTTTTACCATAATGGTTGACCCTAGTATTGAGGAACCAATAGAAAACCAAAATTGAATATTAGGACTAAACCTAACCTTCGCAGTTAGATAAGTATTAGAGAACTAAATTTAGGTTCTTGTCTTGAGATGAGCAGGCAGTACCTTAGAAAGCCAAGAGCAATGTATAGAATATTTTCCTAATCATACCTCAAACATAGCAACTAACACCCCATTTCCCTTAGAGAACCATGATGCTATCTAGAGCCCTCTATCGTAATTTTATATATTGTTCCCCTGCGACCATAGCGCTCGCTATTTTGCGACGACTAATCACGTTTCTTCTCTTCATCTTTCAACTCGTGCCATCTGACACTTCGGATAGTAGGCCAAGTAATTTTATTCTTTGTTAAGGGCTCATAGTTTGCTAGGATTATAGTTGTAGCCTTGAATGTGAAATTTTTTATGCTTGGTAGTTATAACTTGATAAGTTTAAGTTATTTTTGTAGATTGTGACCGATGATTAACCCTTAGTTTTTAAATCACGTAATTTGTACCCTCACATCGATACAAGCGAGATCCCTTTTCTCCTTAAACGGCCATTAACTCTTCTATCCTTACTATTGACACTTGTTCTATAAGCACTATGACTAAGATGTAAGACGACCATGACCTATGTAATATAAGAGGATACCCTAACAAGTACCAAGACCCCTTCTCGAAGACCCTAACAGGAGCTTCTACGGTACCCTTAAGACTGTCACAGTATTAGTTTATTGTTTTAAGTTGGGTAGTATACCTCACAACCTAGTATCACATAGTCTTTTGACCTATTATTGAAGTATGATTGAACAACATTAATTGTATACTAGCATAAGACGATAGTGGTTATTCAGACAATAGAAGTTAGAGGTCCTTGCCCATATTTGGTCGACTAGCGACATAGACAAGGAGGTTGTATGATAACTGTAGGGATTGTAGAGTCTTTTATTATTGTTGCTTAGTTGTTTTGTTTTGTGAACTTGAATTAATTTGTACCTCCTTTCATCATCATCTAGCGTACTTATATTTGCTGCACTACCTTGACTTATGCTGCTATTATAGCCTAGTTTTGCAAGCTTACTCTTTTATCGAGCTTGATCATGAGATATGTATTATTGGGGATGCCTACTAATATATTTCAGAATCAGTGTATTAAGGTCTAGCTAACCTTAGTGCACTTGATCCGCCCTTCGTAATACTACTTTAAGTGGATTGAGATATGTAGTGATTGGTAGACGAATATACTTGTCCTAGTCATATCTGAGCGTATCGTATCGGCTACATAACTGTACTAATACGAGCATGTGAATAGGAATTACCAAAATAGGATTTCAATCCACAACTACTTTAACAATTCCCATTTGAATTCTTTAAACGCCTTGATCCCGATACTTCTATTCTATTACCTCGCCCTTGAACTCTTTATTATTGATCTCCGTCTTCCCTTATTTCGGAAAGACGAAACCTCGTGCTTGGTATAAGTTTGATACACAGAGAGTACTAGATATACCCCATAGGCCGATCACATACTTGAGGATTATTCTTTCGTAATTAAGGATATATCACATATGATATAATCGGCGTTGAAGTTTTGAGGATTGAATGACATGAGTAAATAAATTAAGGAATATTTTTCTTAAAGTATATAGCCTTCTGTGATAGATGGATAAATTCTAAGTTGGGTAGCAGTGCATTGGCAACTCGAGAGGAATTTCTTTTAGATTGTGATCGAATAAGATTAGATTGGGAGAGGTTCAAGCCATTTTAATTTTGAGAATTTTAGAAGAATGACTAAGATGATGAGGATTAATAAATTTTAAAAATTTTGATATTGAGGACCCAATATTTATACCTTAAGTTCATAATTTAAATTTTTGAGTATTGAAGGTAAAATCATCAATTTGAATTTGAAGGATAAATATATAATTTCAGACTTGAACATTGGTGGACTGCATTTAAATTATTTTTCAATTTGATGATTTAAATTAAGAATTAAAATTTGATGATTGGACTACCTATTTGAAATATTGAGGATGTGAATGGAATTTAAAAAGTTGAAGAATACAAAAAAAAAATTATAAGTGAAAATAGAAATAATATTGGACTCGAATTACTTCTAGAGGAGATTATGATAATTGGAGATCGTGAGGTAAAATTTGATATGGGTTATTTAAATCTTGAAGATATTATATGGATTCAATTTAAATTTGGATATTGATGATTTGGAAAAGTGAGAAGAGATTACAATAGGTTGAATTTTGATTTGAACAATGATTATCTTAATTTTGAAGTGACCGCGATAGATTTGAATAGATTTTGTTATTCAATTTTTGGAAGAGATTGCGATTGACGTACCTTATGTACGAACGTGAAGGATTTAACAAATTATGCCTTATTTTAATTTCGAGGACGAAATTATTTTAAGTTGGGTAGATTGTAAACTCTCTCACCCAAAATAGGTATTTTGTGTATATTTTATATTATTATATTTATTATAGATGTTGAATTTATTTAGAGTATTCTCTTAGTTAATTAGAAATAATTTTTTAGTATATTTACTTATATAAATATTTATTTAGAGTTATTTTTAGGCTATTTTAGATTATTGGGATTTTTTTCATAATTTTTAGTTAATTAAAAACTAGAAACACTAATTTTCTAGGACTTTGAAGAATTTATTTTATGTACAAACTTGATTAAAAATATCCCAAACTTTTATTTTAGGTTCTAAATAATAAAATATATTTTCTAGAATTTTCTGGAAATTTTCTGAGTATTTTAGTATTTATTGGGAGTAATTAGGCTAATAACTAATTTTTCGGACTTGTAGAATTTATTGTGCAATTCCAGAAATATAGAATGGACCCACGTTATTTTCTAGGGTTTATAATATTATTATATATTTTCTGAAATTATTTCAGAATTTTTGGAATAATGTTAGTATTTATTTTTAGTTAAATGGATAAAACTAATGTTTAGAGCTTCTCCTAATTATAGTAGGAAATCTATGAATATAAAATTATCCCAAATATTTTTCTAGAGTTTTTAAATTCAAAATATATTTTCTGTAATTTTTCCAGATTTTTATGATTATTTTTAATATTTATTTTGAGTTATTTAGATTTAAAATGGCTTAAATAATGTTTTGATAAAGGCAAATCAAAATCAAATAATATAACCAAAACCATCCAATCAAATCATGACATGTGTCACCCTCCTATCAACTTTCATTCAACCGCTCAATCCCTATATATATATATATAATATAATAACCCTAATTATCCCATTATTTTTTTAGAGAGAGATTTTGTAGAATTGTCATATAGGGTTCCTTCATCTTCCACAAGCCATTGCGCATAGCTACGGACTCCAAACGAGGCCTAGTTTCTTGCGTTAGAAAAATATTGAGGTTAGATTTCTTATTATATAACTTATTTTATAAAATTATGAGTATTAAATTCTAGAAAATTCGTAGAGCACAGCATATCCGAAAATAGACGTATTTTAATATTTTTGCGATTTCAGGAGAACCAGGAATCAGAATCATGAACCGTTTAAAGTTTTGGAAAGCTAATGTCGAGATCATTGACATATATTTTTCCAGAATTTAATTCGAAGTATTTATATAATGTTAATTCTGTAGAACTTCTAGGTTAGAATTTAACCATCGGTGCACAATACAAAATTTGTATGTGCCATAATTCCCAAACGAATTTGAATTTGGATGAGCCGTAAATTTCAGCATATTTTTTACGCTGAAATCTACAAGAAATCATGCATGAAAGTTGAGTTTGTGTCGGTTGACTTTTTGGTCAATAAATCGCCTCGATTTGCGTGCCATGAGTCTCGAGTTGATAAAATTTAGTTTCTTTGGACAAATTTTAGGAATTAACATAAAAATCAGAATAATAAGATTAAAATAGGATTTTAGAGTAATTATTCTAGAATTAAATAAATTAAAATAAATTATCTTTTGACGTGATAAATTTGTAATACATAGGCTATTTGGACTGTGACTTGGACTCTGATTCATACCAGCAGCAGGACCCCAGGCAAGATACCTTGCCAAATTGCTTACAGTATTTTGCATGCTTAGTATATTTCTGTATATTTATTGTATCTCTGTTATTTATTGCATGTGTAGTTCCTTTCAGTCATTGCTATATATTAGATATGTTGACACACACTTGACACTTAGTATCATGAGAGGACAATCATTAGGCGTATGGGCTTTTAACCACTCTGGTAAACCGTAGTATATAGTTCGCACTACGGGCGTGTGTCGCGCTGGTCGCTACCCCAGAGGTATGTCGATTTCTGTAGAGTCGCGCTGGTCGCTACCCCAGAGGTATGTCGATTTCTGATGTCCATTGACGGGTGTGTGAGTTGTGAGGCTTAGATCGAGTAGACTACCCTTGCCCATACGTCGAAAAGTTGTCCTCATTTGCATTCATATAGATGGTCTTGTACAGCGTACTTATTTATTTTCAAATAATATGCATGTTTACTGTATTCAAATTGGCTCGTATTTTTTGTATCTTGTTACGTCCCTCTGAGGACCTGGTCCTCTGTCAGGTGTATCTGTTCTTGAGTAATTGCAGGAGCGCAGATTTGGATGATTACTTGTGTTGCGAGGATGTCTTCTCTTCGAGCCCATGGTCGTTAGCTGGTATTCCTATATTGTATTTGTTGTGTTGTACTTTTTTATTCGAGTTGGTAGTGGATTTGTTTCCATCCAACTATCATCCTTAGATATTTATGTTGAGATCTAGTTATATAGATGCTGGTTATTATTTATATCTGATTTTCGTGGATGAGATTTAGATTATACCCTGTGACTTGTGATACATTTTATACCACTTGTGGACTTGATATTCATATTACAGCGTACATGTGGATTTGGTTTCCATATATTGGAGTTGGCATATCCATGCGGCTGGCATGCTTACGTGTCCTAGTCCTACGTATTTTTGAGACTGGGGCATGACAGGAAATGTGCGTATCAGTCATATAAACCTTTATTTGATGAAGTATCTAGTGTATAGTTATGTACCATAAATGTGGGTGTGAATGACATTTAGGATTTAACTTCTAGGCAGGAAGGTGAAGGATCTGTAGGTAGTTGCCCAAGCTAAACCTGGGAGCAGTAGTTTTAACTGTAGAGATGAAAGGGCATGCTGTGTTGAGTTGGCTCATTGTAGTATAGATAGGTCGGGTAGAAACTGGACATCCTTAGTAGCAACATCAATTAGAGTATGGGAGATCAAGTGTTAGTATCAGTTGCTAGCTGATATTGGTAGTATCTGTTAGTTATTGGTTATCTGTTATTTTAGTCAGTATATATATATATATATATATATATATATATATATATATATCTAGGATATCACATCTATACTTTGGTAATGATCTAGTAAGGTTAAAATAAGTTAGTTTTACCTATTTAGTAACCATATAGACCAATTACCTTAGTGTGGACTTAGACATGGCCTATGAAGCATACTTTGACTCACTTAGCATGATTATCATTTTTATTACACCCATTTTAACATGACATTCCTATTTAGGTGATTGTGACATCAGCTTGGGCATCGAGAGACACCCTTTGCTCAGGACCAGAGGCGAATATATTTCTCTATTAGTTTTCATTTTATAATAGTGAATATATCTCATGTTCTAGAACTGTATACTTGATTCCGACACAGTGGTTTCACGGACTAGTACTATATGGATCATGTCAGGAGATGTTATCCCTTATTGTGTTCAGTGGGTACTCCTTCACATGTATTTTATCGTGTGTATCGGATATTAATTTTAGTGTACTTCGTATTCACACACTGCTCATGTTCAGTGTGCCCATATTCGTATTCATAATGTGTCATGATTGGATCCATTGGTATAGTTGGGGATGGAGGAATAGGAGTTGGTTATATGATCAAGCCCTAGTGTATTCGTGTATATGTAGATTACATATCACACGTGTAATCGAGTTACCATATTGCATTCGTGTTTAACCTAAACCGATCATATAATGAACTTGTATTCCATGGAACATTAGCTAGATTTTATTTATTTCTATTATATTGCAGTTATTCTATTGTATGTACTTTATTCCAGTACATTACCTGTTCACTCTAGTTTATTTCTTTTTGTTGTTTAGTTATCATGTATTCTTTTCTATTATCTGTTATATATGCTTGATTATGTATTTGAAACTGCTTTCAGAGGTATGTACTTGCTCCAATCCTGACTGAATATATTTTTCAGATGATTGGCTCGTAGATTAGTGTCCTACCTACTACGGGCCGTAGGACGGCATACTATTAGAGAATATTCATTTAGAGCAAGAGGACTTAGTAACAGAGCCTGAGGAGGTTTAGATTATTTTGTTTAGACTTGTATTAGACTTTTATTGAGGTTATTTGCATGTATATATTGTTTCAGACTTGTGGTTGTACCGTGACTCTTTTCCTTCGTTATTCCATATCGTGCTTTATCTGTTTGCATTGTGATTGAGTATAGTTACATTTATCAGATACCATATTGTTCCTTCGTTTGGAGTTGAGATGATTGACAGGTACCATGTATATATTGTTTGAGATATTTACATAATAGAGTTAACCCAGACAGCGTTCTACCGCCGATGCTGCGACGTAGGCTGGACGTACCCACATACTCCTACCCGAATATCCGGGTGCAGGTCATGACAATGCCAGGTGATGGTGCTAACGTCTGAGGTACTCCTCCACCTCCTCCTCCTCTCTGAGCATGAGACCTCTTCTGGCCTCCTGTCCTTGCCGATAACCTCTGTATGGTAAGCTCGTGCCATCGAGCTGCTATCAGTACTTATTCATAAGTCTGGTAGTCATGCCCCTATACCAGTTGTAGAATCTCCAGATGAAGTCCTTGCTGGAACCTCATTGCTCTATCTGACTCTGTAGCCACCATAGTCGGAGCGAATATACTCAGCCTACAAAACTCGGATGCATATCCATCCACAGTCCTACCGACCTGCTTGAGACCGATAAACCTCTACGGGAGCTCATACTGTGCGACGAATCCAAAGTACTTGGCCCAGAATCGAGCCCTAAAACTGTCCCAGGAGATAGGATGCCTCAAACCAACCTCTATTGATGCCCACCAGTCACGGGCAAGGTCTTGAAGCTGCAATCAAACTTGATCAACTTGTTCATCCACCAAAACCCTTGATGTTACCAAAATAACCTCAACATCATGCAACCAGGCATCTATTGTGATGGCGTCCGTGTCATCGAAGAACCTTGGGTTAAGTCGGTAAAATCTAACCGACGCCCCCGAATCAGTCCTCCCGCCTCTTTCCAGAGTCTTCTGTAAACCTTGACTCAATAAGACATTCTGCTCTTGTTGTTGAAACTGATGATGTTATTGTACCGCCATCTGGTGTTGCTGCGTAGCCATCATTCTCCGTATCGGAAGCTACAAAATGATAAAAAATATAAAAGTAAGATGCAAGTAAAGAATGACATCAATGAATGGCACTAAGGAATGACACTAAGAGAATGGTACTAAAAGAATGGCTTGGGGAGCCCATAATAAAGAAAGATGCAAAGAACGGCCTAGGATGGCTTGTAGCTAGGCTCATTACCTGTGTCGACAACCATTATCGTTTATTCAAAAGAAGAAGAGATCAAAAGAAAAAGAAAGAACAAATAAAAAAGACTCGCATGGTCGCGGACGCTTGTGCATAAGCTTGATTCCTACGAATTGGGCGCCGGGGCACCGGGACCGATCCGGCCTAGGGGGAATCTGGTAGTCGCATTAGTTGTAGCTAGCACGAATAAGTTCGATCTGTCGCCGTGGCATCGGGACGACCGTCTTATTGCGACTATGTCCATAATGGCGTGTAGGCCAGCGACCCGTTCATATAGATTAAGTCAGGCTCGGTTGCGGCAATCCGCGTACGAGTCATTGCATTGTGTCTAACGAATCTGAATCTGAGTAACATGAGTAATGAATTTAAATTGGAGTAACACATTTGTACATATATGAATCTAAGTAACCTGAGAAATGAACTTGTAATCTAAGTAACCTGAGTATCTCGTTCACCTGAATCAAGAAACACGCTAGTGACACTTGTGTTTGCTTATGCGATTTCTTAGATTTTATTATATATATTCGTGCTTGGTTTAACTTGGTTTTATCTTTAGACAGGGAATGACAAATGGTAAGTTTCGCCGTATTACCCTTATATCGCATGGCGCACTGCCACACGAGTTAGGCTTTGTATTTTATGGCATAAAACTGATCCTAAGGCAAGACTAGAAAGATAACTTAATAGATGGTGCACGGAACATATATAACTTGTTGGATTTGTCGAGCGGGCGAGAAGCCTCCCCACCAGTGTATTCATGTACTGATAATCCACCAGCTTGCTTGTATGGTGCGGAGAACCTCGTTCGGTACGGAGTATCCCCTTGAACGCGCTAAGGCGTGGAGTTCGCTCTGGAGCATTGGAGTGTTACATCCGGAGCTCAAGCTCATATATAAGACATAATGTATTAGAATATTGCCTATGTTATCATCCCATGTTGTAAGCCGCTTGGCACGCTTTTATTGTTTCAAGAGAGAGAGAGAGAGAGAGAGAGAGAGAGCTTGAGTGACTTGTTAAATAACAATACTGATTTGACTTCATAATTATATTACTTGAATTTTAATGATAGAATTTTTATTTTTAGGATTTTAAATTTCGAGGATAAACATTAATTTAAATAAAGAGTTGAGAATTTAATATGGCAGAATTGACGATTTTGTTAAATCACAGATTTTTATGAAGATTATGATATGATTGGATTTGTCATTAAATTTTGAAAAATTTAAGAAGATTATCATTATATTTATTTGACTACAAGACATAAATTTAAAATTTATATTTTGAATGTTGCATTTGAAGATTTCGTAAGTATTATATTGTTTGAGTATGGTGTGAAAAAAGAATCGAGGAGTAAGATCATCAATGGATTAGTGTTTGAATTTAAATTTTTGGGATGAGATTTTAAATTTTATAAATATGCATTAATTGGATTTAAATTAGAGGATTGGATATTAAATTTTTTAAAATATTTAGTTAATAATTAAAATTTTGGAGGAGATTGTGATAAGAATGAAATTAGATTCTAAATTTGAAGATTTTCAGGAATATGATGTTTTTAGAATTTTGAAAATTTTGTGAAATAACAATATGGATTTACTTCATGATTATATGGTTTTTTGAATTTAAATTTTTATGGTAAGAAAAAAACTATTGACGATTTTAAATTTCGAGGACGAAATTTTTTTAAGGGGTAGACTTGTAACCTCCATATCCTGAAATTCTAGCTTAAATGTTGTTATTAAGTTAATTTTGGGCTATTGAGATTTTTTTCACAATTTTTGGTTAATTAAAACTAGTAACACTAATTTTCTAGGGCTTTGAAGAATTTATTTTAGTGTCAAACATAATTAAAAACATCCCAAACTTTTATTTTAGGTTCTAAATAATCAAATATATTTTCTAGAATTTTTTGAATTTTTTTTAAGTATTTTTAGTATTTATTGGGAGTTATTTAGGCTAATAACTAATTTTCTAGGACTTCTAGAATTTATTGTGCAAACCAAGGAACATAGAATGGACCTAAGTAATTTTCTAGGGTTTATAATATTATTATATATATTTTGAAATTTTTCAGAATTTTAGAATATTTTTAATATTTATTTTTAGTTAAATAGATAAAAAGAATTAACACCTAACCAACTCTAGTGTCCATCTACTTAATGTTGGTTCCCGAAGCTATGCTTGACTTAAATATAATACAATACAATACAAACCAATCCAAATCTAGTTTGTTTAAATTCTAATGGTATCAGGACTCCTATTCCTATCTTATATTTCCAGCAACAAACATCCAGTATAAAAATCCTCAAGCCTATATAAACCACTTTGTTCACCACCATATTCATCTGTTTCTATTCTCATCCATTTTCTACCCCCATCCGAGTTTTATTCTGCTGATGTATCCATGACAGGACGATACGCGCGTCCAACCCTTTCGACTTCGACCACCCCATCGGACCTAGACTCGTAGCTCACCTAGACGCTGGTGCGCATCTCCGCCAGAGTGCATCCCACGCGGGCCAAACACCGGCGCCGCCTCGCCTCTCACACAACCCTTCACCGATTGACACCCCCGCATCTCTTCCCATCTCCGGCGGATCCTCTGCGGGTCCCCGTTCATCTCTGCACTCCGGCCAGTTTTTGTGCCACTCCCAATGCCGCACGGCTTCCTGTTCCATACAATCATAGACTCCAATCAATCACACTTCATCGGAGTCAGCTCTGAGGACATTCCCTATGTTCGCTACTCCATCATACTCAATCTGGTAAGCCTGCTACCTCTATTATTTCATTGGTATATAGAAAGAAAAGTAATGGAAATAAACTTAGCATTATTGTAACAAGAAACACACATAATTGTTCACGTGAAGAGTACAAAACTAGTAAATAGGAAAGGTATTAGAAAATAAGAAAATAAATGACCATTTATTCCCTTGGTAGTAACAAAGCCATAGATGCAAAACTAAAGCTCAAGTTCCCATAAGTTCTCCACCTTCCACGTAAGTATCATTCTATTTATAAGTATGTTTTCATATAAGACCTTTGATAGTTAGTTAATTGCTATATTAACTTAGAATTTAAATTTGTTAACATATATTCTATATTACATATGAAAGTAAAGCATATTATTGACTCTATATCTATATTACTCATATAAATTAAATAGATTTAATTCTATATAATTATAATTCTTATAAATTTGTGTTAAATAAATTGGAAACAAAATCTATGTGCACATGTAAAAGTATTATTATTTGAAATTAATGAATTATGAATGAACACACACACACACACACACACACATATATATATATATATATATATATAGACTTAAACCTATATTCTTAAGATGGATTATTATAACTTACTTTTACATCATACTAATTATATATGGAACCAGGTATGAATAAATATATTATCACCTAAACCTTCTATTCATGTAAATAACTATCTCAAATAAATAATATAGTATAACTTTACTGAAACTAAAAATATATATCAGACTATAAGTTATATAAGTATTTATGTTTGTACCTTTATATAATGTTGGTAGGTCTTTGCACTTCTAGAACTTGGAAAAACAGAGAGAGTGCATGGTTTTGCTTGTCAACTGTCCAACCTTGCATTCATACTTCTGAAACTAAGGCGAGTACATTCTCTGATAGTTTTTATTATTTGATATTTTTTATGATGCATATTTATAGTAGTGTTTTACTTGATTTCTGACACGATGGATACACGTATTGGTATTATATGGATTCATTTTCGTGAGATACGTATTTTTAGGCCTATTGACTTTTTTTTGGACTAATGAATTACTGGACTAATGTATTTTCTGGCATGTTGACATCTTCTGGAATATTGAGATTATTCGTGTCTGGACTTGGATCCATGAGTACTAGTCAGGCGGAAAAATACCTAGGAGATGCGTGAACATTCCCTTTATATCCTATGGTCTTACTGGAATAATAACAGCCACACAGACACGTGTGGTTTGCCGGATATTACCCCTAGTCATTCACATGTCAACTTGGTATTTCAAAACACTAGTTAGATACAGTCATTCTGGATTAATCTATACTTGCCGATTGTACACTTGCATGCCATATTTTCTAGTTCACATATCTGTCTGTATTTACATGCTTCTCTATTTTTCTTTCTTGTCTTTCATTATTTCTTTATTTAACTGTTCCTCTATGATGTACCATATTACATTATTATATGATCAACAAGTATTTCATAACTATTTATTGTTTATAGTACTTGTCAATTAAATGGAACTGCTATTGGGTTGTACTCATTCCATCCTGGCTGAGTAAACATTTTTAGGTGACTTGCTATCTTGCTTATTGGATTTTGTTGGAGATCGAAATACTTTTGGAGGCCAATATTAGAATTTATATAGTTTAGCAACTTCTTTGGATTTGATGTTTTGTGGGTTTGTTCCCAAGTTATGATTTAATTATAAATTGAGAATCTTGTAAAACTATATAAATGTTGTGAATGAGCAATATATTTGAATTTGTGATTAAATATTATCTATTTGGATTGATATACCATTGTTGTCATAGACAGCGTACTACCGCCGATGCTGCGGCGTAGGCTGGGCTTGGCCACGTACTCTTATCCGAAAAGCGGGTGCGGATCGTGACAAGTAACCACAAACAATCATAGAAAATAACTGCAAGTATGGGAGAAACAAATAGGATTAAACTAATCTACGTAATTTAAAATACCTTGTCGACATGTGAACGACTAAGGGTAAAATTTGGCAAATCACACTTGTCGTGCATGACTGCTATTATTCCAGTAAAACCATGGGATGGAAAGGTAGTTCACACGTCCACTAAGTATTTTGCCTCCCGACTAGTACAACATGGATTCCGAACAAAACACGAAGAAATAACAATAGTCCAGAAAGTCACATATCTCATACAAGAATCTACTATTTACTAATCCGTGTAACGAGTGTCAATAATCAAATAATCAATCATAAGCATGCATGCATTATAGAAACTATCAAGTACTAAAAGTAATCACGAAAATATACTCGTATGTGGTCCTTAGCTGTGGTACAATCAGGTCCCAAATCAGAGTTCAAATCCTACGTATGATGAATTACCATGTCAAGAGATAATTTAGTTTAATTTATTTAATTATGAAATAATTGCTCTAAAATCCTATTTTAATCTTATTATTCTGATTTTTAGGTTAATTCCTAAATTTTGTCCAACGAAACTGAATTTGCCAACTTGAGACTCGTGGCACGCAAATCGAGATGGTCTGTTGAGCAAAAAGTCAACCAGCATAAAATCCAGATTTATGTGTAAAATCCTATATATTTTAGCTTCACATGAATGTTGGAGTCGATGGTTTCACAAAGTCACAAGGCAGTAAGAAGTTATAGCCAATACGACACATAGATGACAGTTTCATCGATTCCCTGACTACATCTAGCTTGCACGAATTTTACAGTAGATTAAACTTACATATTAAATTCTAGAAAAATAATTTTATTGAATTTCATCATGTCATCTTTCTAGAACTTCTAGCGGTTCGTGATTCTGAGTTCGGAATCTCCCAAAATCTCGAAAACACCAAAACATATCAGATTTAGGATAACCGACACTCCATGAATTTTCTAGAATTTTATGTTCATGATTATTGAAAATAAGTTTGATATTCAGAAATCTAACCTCATTACGATCCAAACGCAAGAAACGGGGATATGTTTGAAGTCCAGAGTTATGAGTAATGGCCTTGCGAAGTCGAAGAAACCCTAGGTGTAAACCTTCACAATCTCTTTCTCTCTCTTTGAATATTAAAATCAGCAAAATATTGTCACTACCACATTTTCTAGGAAAAGATATTTTAGTAATTTCATATTTAATTAAATATTGTGCATGTTAAATAATTATTTATTATATTATTTAATTATTGTTAGATGTTAGTTATTTGTTTTGGACTTGTGTTAGTGGACCTAACTAGTTTACTTTAGACTCATGGACCAACATATATTAATTGTTGGAATTGAGCCCATTTAGAAAGCCCATTGATTATGAGAATGATTAGTTTAATTAAACCATTAGACTAGAACCTTCCCTCCTTAATTATTTTTTCATAAGAGGCCCCAAGGGGTATAATGGACATTATATAGTGACTTGAGGAAGGGGTAAAGGGGGGCGGCCTATATGAGAAGGGGAAAAGTTTCTCTCTCCTCTTTTTATTTGAAATCTAGATCTAGAATTTTTCTCAACCAAATTTCTCCATTTTACATCATTTTTCTACCAAATTTCATCCCAATTCCTTCCCAAATCACCATTGGAGGCTAGTGGAGCAATGATCTAGAAGGAGGAAGCAAGGATCTACAAAAATGAGCAATGATCTACAAGTTGGAGGCCAATTTTATCATTTTTGGAGGTTGCATTGGAATCCATCTCCCTATAGGTACAATTCAGTTTTTTCCTTAATTTAGGTTCTAAATATGAGATTTAACCATGAGAAATTAACCCATATGCATAGGCTACCCATATGATTTGGTTTTGAGTTCATAGGAGGCCTATTGAGAAAGTTATGGTACTTTTTGTGTCAATTTTGGAAGAATTCCGAGATTGATACTTGTTATGTTTGTCAATTAGTCCTATAGATTAATTTGGCATGTGCTTGTGTGTTTGGGACTAGTATCATGTCCACAATTAGGTACGTATAGGTCGTATCCTAACAATTTTGTGATACGTATTGATTTGGGGGTTTTTCCTCCGACACGAGATTTTGTGCATGTCATATTTTGACACGGACACGTAGTTATGTGTTTGACTCTTCGTATTGTTCATAAATTATATATTAGACTTGCTCGTGTCCTTCGGGGTACGTTTGGATGTGTGGTGGAATCGTGTCGCAAGTGTATCATAGATCTAGTGTGATACGGGTGCGATACACTCCATGTGTTTGTGATGTAGCATTTCTAGATCTATTTCCTATTGTTCTTAGTCATTTATATATGTAAATATATGCATATGTATGTATATATATATATATATATATATATATATATATATATATATATATATATATATATATATATATATATATATATATTGTTATGTATATATATATTTATATGTGTTAGTGTATCATATATCTATGTACCTATGTGTTATGTATATATGTAGCTATACTTCTACATATGTAATAGCTATTAAATATAGTAGAGTATATATATATATATATATATATATATATATATATATATATATATATATATATATATATATATATATATATATATATATATATATATATATATATATATATACTTGTATGTTATGGTATATATGTATATACTTGCATGATTATATATATATGTGTACGTATATATGATAATATGAATAAATATGTTTATGATACTATAATATGTGTATGTTATACTATATGTATTATTGTGGATATGTATATACATATATATAGATAAGCATGTGTATATATATAAATAGATGTAGTTAGTATAATATATTAGTATAATATATTAGTATATATATTTGTATATGTTTTTAGTATATAAGAGAGATAGGGGGACAACGCTTATAGCGACAGCAGTAACAACATTTAGCAACAACAGCAGCGCATTAGTAACAACAGCATTCAACGACAGCAGCTTCAGCGACGGTAGTAGTGGTTTTGGTGACAATTTTGCGGATTTAGATACAATTATGTATTATTTATAGATAATATATATATATATGGTATTGGTATATACATATATATTTCATAATTGGTATTTATGCATTAGAATAATATATTTTAGTAGTTAGTTGTTAGCATATAGTTATTAATGGGTAGTTAGTATATATATGAAGTTTTGGCAATTACCTTGAGTTACCAAGGTAAGTATCAAGGTATTTGGGGATACCCAAGGTATTGGGTTTGGGTATCAAGATTGAGGTTAGTGGTACGATACCGAGTTTGTTCGAAACCAAGGTATCCACATAGCTTTTGGTAATTAGGATTTTATATTTAATATTATTTGATATATACATATGTGTTATATTTTATCTATTGTTTGCATATCCTGAGATACGATATCCTAAGATGTAGCTTGTATGACCTAGATTTATAGTGTATGAACCTAACATCTTTGAGATAGACTCTTGCAACCTAAAAATAGGTAGTTTGACCAAGTTTGACATGTTTGACTTAGAGTTGACCTAGTTTGACTGTTTTGACTTAGAAATGGCTCTTTGACCTAGATGTTGACTAGTTTAACTTAATTCCTTTCCGAAACCTTGTATTTATGTTGTATTCCATATCTAGGTCTTCGAGGCTCCGTATCAGACATCTGTGAGACTATTCACCGGACTTCAGGCGAGTACATTCTCTGATAGTTTCTCATTTATGATATCCTCTATGTTCATTATATCTAGTGTAGATATCCATATTTCCTTGACACGATGTTTACACGGATTGGTATATCCGGATCTCGTCATGAGATATTATTTCTTGATATATGGTGTATCTTGTGCAAGCCTTGTTTCATTGATTATCTTGTACATGTACAGACACTGATTCTTGGGAAGACTTGCTACCTTCCTAGAGAATTCCGTGCCATAGCATACCATGGTTGGATCCACTATACCAGTCGGGGTGGGGAGTATTTTAGTGTAGATATGTGATCATACCCTTCTTGTGCATGTCTTGTTTTCCTTTGAGTGTTGGTCATACACCGCACGTATGACTAACCAGGCCATTATTTCTTGTGCAAGTTTTCTTGTGCAAGTTTCCAAGCCGATCACATGTTAAAGCTAGTACTCACTTAGTCTTAGTATTCTTGTTCATTGTCATATTGTTCATTATTGTATTTATTCCAGTATGTCCTTATTGTATATCTCTTGTATCTATTATTACATCTTGTATATTCACATCTATTTACTGTTACATAGTTTTTATCATTGATTAGAACTACTGTTAGAGAAGTACTCTGCTCCTTTCCTGACTGGATATATTTTTCCCAGATGACACTGAGGAGTGGTACCCTACACATTACGGGCCTTAGGATGTTATGGGTTTAGAGTCAGAGACCCTGGCTCAAGAGGGACTCATCCCGACTGAGACAGATGACCCGGAACTTGTACCTTCTTAGTAGTCTTTGTACTGGATTTGTCTCCAGCTTATTTGTTTAGTATTTCTTCAGACTCATTGATGTTATTATTTTAGACTCATGAGTTGTATATGACTATTCTATTCTTTATCTGATTCGTGCTTATTTCTATCTTAGATCTGTGATTGAGTATATTGATTTTTTTGGTGGCTTATTATATTGTTAGATAGATTACCCAAACAGCGTTCTACCGTCGATTCTACGGCGTAGGCTGGACGTTGTTCCCGACTTGTACTTTTACACTGGGTGCGGGTCGTGACAAATATTAACCATATATATATATATATGCACAGAGAGGAGCCACGGCTAATTGAGATGGACACGTGGCAGCCATCCATGCCTTCCCGCTCGGATCGAAGGGCTGCGGGCGCGCGCGGCTTGGCCTGGCTGAGTCCGAGTCGGTTTTAGACTCGGCTCAACTCCGGGGGACCCGAGCTGCTCTCACACCCGCACATGAGAGTCACTAACAGGCGGGCCCCACCCGTACGTCTGCGGAGGCTGATGCGTGGGCCCCAAACGCTGCTGACTGGGTTGGTTTATTTCCTTTTTAGTTTTTACTTACAGAAACTTATTTAATTAATTATTTTAATTAAAATAACTCAAAATAAATATTAAAAATATCCAAAAAATTATGAAAAAATTCCAGAAAATGTAAAATAGGATATTAGACCCTAGAAAATGTTTATGGTCAAATTTGACCTCTAAGATTCCTTTAAAAAAATTTAGAAGTCCTAAAAATTAGATTTTAATTATTAATAACTACAACAAATTTTCAGAAAATTCCAATAGTCCTAATTTATGATTCTAAACCCTAAAATAATCATTTATGAGCCCTAGAACCTAGTGTTACCTTATTGGTGGTATCCATCCTATGAGTACACATTAGTACTAGCATATTATTTATTATAATAATAATAATAATTTAATTGGAAAGTGGATGCTACAGATCTCGAACATATGAGAGCTATGTATTCCTTAGATAATGGCCTAGGCCCGCAGCTGCACATGCCCGTGATGACAACTTATGCAGTCAACAAGATACTCCTGTATGAGGATAATTTCTTCATAATTCCAGCAAGGAAGAAGGAAGAAAACCTATCATCTTCGGTAGGGTGGAAGGTTGTCGAAACTTTCTCCTAGTCGAACCAGAACCTGACAGCGGTAAAATACAGCTTTACCGTTACAGTTCACAAGCCAAGGACATCATCCAGAAGATGATTTATAACCTAAAAAGCAATTAAGACCTCAATTATGGCAAAGGACGACATTTACCACTACATTACTTTGCTCCCGCGGGCAAGCCAGAGACATATTATCAACGAACCGACCATGGTCTGAGATATATTACACCTCCAACAACTCCCATATGTTCAGAAGTGGAAACTGAGGTGCACTCTCATTCCTCAGAGTCTTCTACCTGGGACTCCGATACAAGCATCGGGAAAATGTTCAGGCAAGTCTTGTCTGTCCATATGACATCGGTGGACCATGTCAAAAATGACGACCAAACACTCGAGTTCTTCGAGGTCGAACATTGGGCTCAACGATTAGAATCTCAGTGGGAGCTGCATTTCGAGCAACGATAACCTCCTATCGAAGACGAAGTGGTACAAATTGACCTGGGTGACGAATCCTCTCCTAAACCTATCTTCATCAGTAGAAGTCTTTGGGAGAAGATCGTGAATCCCTCATTGTCATGCCCCAGTCCCAAAATACGTAGGACTAGGACACGTAAGCATGCCAGCCGCATGTATATGGCAACTCCAATATATGGAAACCATAACACATGCGTACGCTGTATCATGAACAATAACTCATAAGTGGTAAAAACTATCACAAGTCATAATGTATAATCTAATCTCATCCACAAAAATCAAATGAATAACTAACCAATATCTATGAAACTAGATCTCAATATAAGGTATCTAATGATGGTAGTCTGATGGAAACAAATCCACTACCGAACTAAAATATAAAATAAACAAGATAATACAATATAAGAATATCAACTAACAGTCACGGTGTAAACACCCAAAATTTCAGAAATAAGATTTATATAATTTTCCGTATTTTCGGTATTTTTCTGGAATTTATCACTGAGGTTTGTGGGTTAAATAATTTTAAGTGTGACCAAATGGAGTTAAAATATTCTGGAAATAAAAATTTATTGTGTATAATGGAGAGCCGGACGCATGGCATTTTTCGGTGAATTTATTGGACACCGGAGCAACGTATCGAGGACCTTTAGCCATTTGGAATGTGAACCAGACCCAAGTTGAACCAAACCCCGCGTTCGGATCGGGTTGGATCCAAACCGAACCCGACCCGGATCCAAACCGTATGGAAACCCTAGGTTTCCTCCGCCGAAGGCTCCTGTAGCAGCCTATATAGAGCCTCCTCGGCGTCCGTGCCTCGCCATCCCCTAAACCTAAACCCCGCCGCCATCAAGTCGCCGACGATCATCGTGCTGCTCCACCGAGCAGTTGACCTGAGACGCCGCCGCTTCCCAGCACCTGAACCCCGCTGCCGAGTTCGCCCAGACCGACTTCCCCCATCTCCGTCCTCCGCCGCGAACCCCGCAGTCAGGCCGACGATCCACGGTCGACGACCCCGCGTAGATCCCCTCAGCCACCGCCCCTTCGACTGAACCCGTGCCGGATCCCCTCATCACCGTGACTCAGCCATCCCTCCACCCGATCGTCCCAAGCGCCGAAGCCCTAGCCGACCTCGAGGCTGACCCCCGGCGAAGCCATCCGAGGACAGAGCCCAAGCTCTGACTCACCGCGGACACGAGGAAGCAGAAACTCTGAACCAGGACACGGAATTGACGCGTGGACACTTGGAATTCAGCATTCACGGAGCCCTGATCAGGTACTGATTTCTTCCTCCTCGCAACTCCGATTTCAATTCCGTCAGTTGCTATGCGTAGACTGTATAACCCTCTCGGTGCCCGTGCAATTCGCTCGGTGCATCGCGTCCTGTAGTGGTCGTACACCGCGATCCAAAACAGGAAAAAAACAACGCCCTGTTTCACCTCGGAACTGAGTCCGCCCCGCCAATCGGGACGACTTGGTCGCACGCGGTCTTTACCAAACTGTGCGCGACGTTGATACGGTCGTGTAGGATTTCGCAGAAGTCGATTCGGAGGTGCGTGCACCCCGGAATCAACGCGTATCCGCCGACGACACCCCGTATCCGTCGATTCTGGAACACGCTGTAACTTCGTGTACACACGTCAGATCGAGACGAAACTTGCGCCATCGGATCCGTAGTAATACGCTGGTCCTGTGAGCCAAGTTTGGTTCGATTCTGAGAACGTTGACAAAATCACGTATCGTGGGCCCCACAGGCTCCACTCGACGGGTGATTTTGAGATCGGCTCATCGGAATCCAATTCTGGAAGTTCCGTTGGGTTCGTATCATCGTTCCTGACTTGTAGACACTGAGTTTGCGGAAATTAGAGACCTTTGACCCAGACGCGCTTTTCGGTGCAAAGTGGGCCCACACGTGGAACCCGCTTTGGCCCGAAAATGACCTTTTTGCCCCTGTGTCCAAATTGGACGTAAGGACCGGCGTTTCTAGCTATTTGACACCTTCTGAGACTATTGGTGATGTTTATTACAGCTTTTGGAGTAGTCCCTACCGGATCCACTGATACAGGGACAGTCGTTGGTTTTCGGACATCAGGCAAGTGTACCTTGCCAAACTCTGCAGTTTAGTTATCTATTTTCCTTGCTTTATATATATTGCTGTGCATGCTCAACCTAGGACCGTGTGACGTACTTAGCATCCGATTATCAGTCGGGTGCCAACACTGTACGCAGTGTTGGGTACTGTCATCTAGAGATGGACATTCGTGACACTTTATATTCTCGTACTTGTCTTATCAAGTACCATATGACCCAGGACACTTGACACTATTCATGAGACAGGATTTTCTCGAGATATTCGTGGTGATTCTGTATAGGATGCAGGACATGGACAGTATATTCTTAGGTACTTTATGACTTGTTGCATTAGCTATGATCGCGCTTGACATGGGCATGAGACGTTGTGGTCATGATATGCGTGGTTACATTGGGTGGGGAGAGACACACAGGCTACAGGCTGTATTTATATATATATCTTCTATTATTGAGAGGTCGTAGACTCTCGTAGCAGAGCTAGACCCACTACCGGTTATTACCGCTACCGGCTCCCCGACACAGAGCTTGTAGTGGCTCAGCCTGAGACTAGTGATGCTCTCACTTGCATTTACACTTAGATGGTTACATATTTACCCCTTTGTTTCATTTAGTTATATATTGCTGCACTGCTTATCTGTATTTTTGGCATGAGCTTTCTTGTACCTTGCTATGTCCCCTGAGGACCTGGATCCGGATTATGTCCCCAGGATTTGAGGACGAGATCTACCCCGAGATATACGGGACCGGAGCAGGAGCTGATCCAGGAGTTGTACCGCCATCCGAGGACGAGGTGTTAGCCGAGGACTTCTCCATAGCATCCATGTTTCATGCTCAGTATTTATTATTTATTTCAGTCATTTACTTTCTGTTCTGTTGAACCAATGTATTAGATATTTATCGGGTTATTTCCCCGAAGTACTTGGTTGAGACTAGCTGATGATTTACATTCCTTATTTACTCTGTGGATCATGTTTATTTCTTGTGTGGATGAGATTAGTTGTACCATGATTGTCGTAGACTTGTTATTTTACAGCTTAAGTATGCCCTGGTGGATCCATTAAATTGGGTTGTCCATCGGTGCGTGCTGCTGGCCATTATCACGCGTCTGGTCCTACGGTATTTTGGGACTGGGGCGTGACATGGTTTTTGTGGTGGCCCATGCAGGTCTACGACTAAATAGTTCGGTTTCAACTTAGGGACCGGACCAGCCTGCCCTAAGGATAGTATGAACTATAGGATCTCATCCATTATTTAACCAGTTGTTGAACTCTATATCGATCTCGAATTTTGTTACTTGAACTGCATCCTGTATTGATTCCTCTGAGCGTTCTTACAGTTTATATTTTGATTGCAGAGCAATGGATTCCGGGAACAGAGATGATATTCCTTTGGATACGCCACACGACGCTGTGGTTACTTACGGAGACGGAGTGACACCAGGGGATGGTGGACAAGCATCGCAGAATGATCAACCCGGACAGCCTAATCCAAGGTTCCGGAGAGATGACATTCCACCTCCACCACAGTTCACTCCCCAGATGCCAGTATTCCCGCCAGGACAAGCCATGGACGGGCAACAAATATTCCAGATGATGTATGCTATGATGCAAGCACAGCAACAAATTCAGCAGGAGTCCCATCGGCAGGAGGCCGAGTATCTGAGGACCAGCCTGGTATCCGCATTGGAGCAGGCAAATCCACCAGCAAGGCGAACAGCGACGGGATCTATCACTGATTTCCGTCACCTCAAACCTCGCACATTTTCTGGTAAGGAAGGGCCAACGGAAGTTCATGAGTGGCTCACCAATATTCAGCATCAGTTGGAAGCCGCTGAACTTCCGAGAGAGAAGTGGATGACTGCAGTTAGAATGCAGTTAACTGATAATGCGCATCACTGGTGGCTAGCAGAAGAGAGGAGACTTGGACAGGACAGAGTCACATGGGAAGAGTTCTCTAGACTCTTCCAAGAGATGTACATCCCGGCAGTCGCACGGTCAGAGCTCAGAGACAGGTTCAACCGCCTTATCCAAGGCAGCATGTCAGTGGAGGAATATAATGCGGAATTTATTCGCCTGAGCCGCTTTGCCCCGACATTGATTTCGACGGAGGAAGAAAAAGCAGAGAAGTTCTTTGACGGCTTGAAGTTCGAGCTTCAGAGATTGATTGGATCGGTAGCACCAACATCTTATACCGACGTCCTTGCAGCAGCCCGACGCTTGGAGCGCGTCACTAGAAGGGAATCGAACCTGAAGAGGCCTATCACCTCAGCACCATCCAGGCCAGCACATGGGGATTCAGTAAAGCGAACCCAGAGGGGTATGCCAGATAGAGCAGCACATAGAGACAGACCTCTTCCTACTTGTCACCACTGCGGCAAGGTAGGACACATTGAGAAGGAATGCAGGCGTAAGTTGGGATTATGTTTGAGCTGCGGATCCAGCCAGCACTTTTCCAGGGACTGTTCTGAACGCAGAGACGGAGCACCAAGACTAGCATTACCTGCACCACGACCAGCCTATCCAGCAGCAGGAGGCCAGCAGACAGGAGTTGGTGGGGTCAGACCACCAGCCCCAGGAGGGAATCAGCAGAGACCACCACTGGCCCCACAGGCAGCCCTATTTCAGCAGCAGCAGCAGAGAGGTCCAGCTCAGGGACGGGGACAGGCATTCCCATTAGCTGTTGAGGAGGAGGCTACAGCAGGCGAGGTCATCGCAGGTACTATTTTAGTAGCTTCATTACCAGCTGTAGTCTTATTTGATTCTGGAGCATCGCATTCATTTATAGCAGCTAGCTTTGTAGCCACCCATAGAGTAGCTACCGCACCCCTCCCGAAGATGAAGAGGATTCTTACGGGAGGTGATATTATTCCAGTTAGTGATGTCTGTAGATCATGTTCTGTAGTAGTTTGTGGCCGAGAGATGCGAGCGCAGTTTCTGATATTTTCTATGCCGGATTATGATGTCGTACTTGGTATGGACTGGTTAAGTCAGTACCATGCGACTCTTGATTGCCGACTTGGGCGGGTTATATTTAGACCGCCTGGACATCCAGAATTTGAGTTTCTCCGAGGAGCAGTAGAGCAAGGAGTTCAGCCTACTCTTAGGGTATTATCTGTAGAAGAGGAGACAGGTTACCCAAGAGTCATATCAGGTTTTGTGGATGTATTTCCTGATGACCTTCCAGGTTTACCGCCTGATCGGGAAATAGAATTCACAATAGACTTAACTCCAGGAGCAGAGCCAATCACTTCATCAGTTTATCGGCTAGCACCTAAGGAGTTAGTGGAATTGAAGGAACAGGTAGATGATCTGTTGGAGAAGGGTTTCATTCGCCCCAGTATTTCACCTTGGGGAGCACCCATCTTATTTGTGCCGAAGAAGGATGGAACAGTACGGTTGTGTATTGATTATAGGGCACTAAATGCCGTGACCATCAAGAACAGGTATCCCTTACCACGCATTGATGATCTATTCGATCAATTGAGTGGTGCAAGGGTATTCTCGAAGATTGACCTTAGATCCGGCTATCATCAGATCAAGGTGAGGAAGGAAGACATCCCGAAGACAGCTTTCAGGACGAAGTATGGGCATTATGAGTTCTTGGTGATGCCGTTTGGTTTAACCAACGCGCCAGCAGTGTTTATGAGCTTAATGAACAGGGTCTTCCATCAATTCTTGGATAAATTCGTAGTGGTGTTCATTGATGACATTCTCATATATTCCAAGAGCCCTGAAGAGCACGAGGAGCATCTTAGAATCGTGTTAGAGACCTTGAGGCAAGAGAAGTTATATGCCAAACTCAGTAAGTGTGAGTTCTGTATGGACAGAGTGCCTTTCTTGGGACACATCATATCAGGAGAAGGACTTTCAGTGGATCCAGAGAAGGTTGCAGCAATTGAGACATGGCCTACACCCACATCAGTCGCAGAGGTGAGAAGTTTTCTCGGACTCGCGGGATATTACCGAAGGTTCATAGAAAATTTCTCAAGGATTGCAGAACCAATGACAAAGCTGACACGGAAGGATCAGGAGTTTATATGGACAGAAGACTGCCAGAAGGCTTTTGAAGAACTAAAGAGAAGATTAACAACAGCACCTGTCTTGACTCTTCCTACAGGGTCAGGAGGTTTTGTTGTTTACAGTGATGCATCAGGCAGTGGACTAGGGTGTGTTTTGATGCAACATGGCAAGGTCATTGCTTATGCGTCAAGACAGTTGAAGGACCACGAGAAGAACTACCCCACACATGATCTGGAGCTAGCAGCAGTTATATTTGCACTGAAGATATGGAGGCACTATCTTTATGGAGAGAGGGTAGAAATCTTTACTGATCACAAGAGTCTGAAGTATGTGTATACTCAGAAGGAGCTTAACATGAGGCAGAGACGCTGGCTAGAACTAATGGTAGATTTTGACATCGATCTGCAGTATCATCCGGGAAAGGCGAATGTTGTTGCAGATGCACTCAGCAGGAAGCCTACGGCGTATTTCTTGACGATGCAGCCCGAGTTACTGAGAGCTTTACAGGAGCTACAGATAGAGGTTATCGTACCGGGACAGAATGGATTGATGGCTAACCTTGAGATTCAGTCATCACTCGTGGAGAAGATTAAAGAAGCATTGCCCACCGATGCTAGATTCCGAAGACTCAAAGAAAGGACAGAAGCAGGTATGCAGACAGGACTACGCATCCACGAAGACGGGACATTGAGGTTTGGAAATCGCCTGTATGTCCCAAATGGAGAATTGAGACAGGAGTTAATGACTGAAGCACATAGCTCTATGTACTCTGTTCACCCAGGAGGAACCAAGATGTATCGGGACTTGAGACAGTATTACTGGTGGCATGGAATGAAGAGAGAGATCGCGAGATTTATGGCCAAATGCTTAGTATGTCAACAAGTGAAGGCGGAGCACCAGAGAACTGCAGGTATGTTACAGCCGCTTCCGATACCGGAATGGAAGTGGGAGCATATCACGATGGATTTTGTCACAGGATTTCCGAAGAGCCCCAGCGGAAGAGATGCAGTTTGGGTTATCGTGGATAGACTCACTAAATCGGCACACTTCTTGCCATTTAGAGTTGGACAGTCCACAGAGGTACTAGCTGACATGTATATGCGACAAATCGTCAAATTACATGGAGTACCTGTTAGTATTGTATCGGATCGAGATTCGAGATTTACATCTCATTTCTGGAGAAGCATGCAAGAGAGTCTAGGCACCAGACTCAAATTCAGCACGGCATACCACCCGCAGACAGATGGACAATCGGAGCGCACCATTCAGATCTTGGAGGACATGTTGCGATCATGTATGCTAGATTTCAGAGGATCTTGGGAAGATCATTTGCACTTAGTAGAGTTCTCCTACAATAACAGTTATCAGGCCAGCATTCAGATGGCGCCATTTGAAGCTTTATACGGACGGAAGTGCAGGTCACCTGTGTGTTGGAGTGACGTTGGTGAACGTCAGATACTGGGACCAGAATTGGTAACGCAGACAGTGGAGAAGGTGAAGCAGATACAGAATCATCTACGAGCAGCTCAGGACAGACAGAAGCATTGGGCAGATACACACAGGCGTCCCCTAGAGTTCAAGGAAGGAGATCATGTGTTCTTGAGGATTTCGTCCACTCGTGGTACTATCAGATTCGGGAGCAGAGGCAAGCTGAGCCCAAGGTATATTGGGCCATTTGACATTCTAGAGCGCGTTGGTGAGGTGGCTTACCGGCTTGCATTACCTCCATCCTTAGAGGGAGTGCATGACGTATTCCACGTCTCACAGCTGCGAAGGTACGTGACCGACCCAAGTCACGTAGTCGATCATTCAGAGATCGCAGTAGGCCCGAGCTTGAAATATGAGGAACAACCAGTTGGCATCCTCGACGTCAGTGAGAAGACATTGCGGGGACAGACAATCAGACTGGTCCGAGTAGCATGGAAACATCATTCACCAGGCAAATCGACTTGGGAACGAGAAGATAGTATGCGTCAGCGATACCCCCACTTGTTCGAGGAGGCAGTTGTAAACTAGGCCACCTTGTATTTCCATAACCCTTCTTTAGTAGCTTATTCTTTGATTGCGAGGACGCAATCCTTTTAAGGAGGGAAGATTGTAAACACCCAAAATTTCAGAAATAAGATTTATATAATTTTCCGTATTTTCGGTATTTTTCTGGAATTTATCACTGAGGTTTGTGGGTTAAATAATTTTAAGTGTGACCAAATGGAGTTAAAATATTCTGAAAATAGAAATTTATTGTGTATAATGGAGAGCCGAACGCATGGTATTTTTCGGTGAATTTATTGGACACCGGAGCAACGTATCGAGGACCTTTAGCCATTTGGAATGTGAACCAGACCCAAGTTGAACCAAACCCCGCGTTCGGATCAGATTGGATCCAAACCGAACCCGACCCGGATCCAAACCGTATGGAAACCCTAGGTTTCCTCCGCCGAAGGCTCCTGTAGCAGCCTATATAGAGCCTCCTCGGCGTCCGTGCCTCGCCATCCCCTAAACCTAAACCCCGCCGCCATCAAGTCGCCGACGATCATCGTGCTGCTCCGCCGAGCAGTTGACCTGAGACGCCGCCGCTTCCCAGCACCTGAACCCCGCTGCCGAGTTCGCCCAGACCGACTTCCCCCATCTCCGTCCTCCGCCGCGAACCCCGCAGTCAGGCCGACGATCCACGGTCGACGACCCCGCGTAGATCCCCTCAGCCACCGCCCCTTCGACTGAACCCGTGCCGGATCCCCTCATCACCGTGACTCAGCCATCCCTCCACCCGATCGTCCCAAGCGCCGAAGCCCTAGCCGACCTCGAGGCTGACCCCCGGCGAAGCCATCCGAGGACAGAGCCCAAGCTCTGACTCACCGCGGACACGAGGAAGCAGAAACTCTGAACCAGGACACGGAATTGACGCGTGGACACTTGGAATTCAGCATTCGCGGAGCCCTGATCAGGTATTGATTTCTCCCTCCTCGCAACTCCGATTTCAATTCCGTCAGTTGCTATGCGTAGACTGTATAACCCTCTCGGTGCCCGTGCAATTCGCTCGGTGCATCGCGTCCTGTAGTGGTCGTACACCGCGATCCAAAACAGGAAAAAAACAATGCCCTGTTTCACCTCGAAACTGAGTCCGCCCCGCCAATCGGGACGACTTGGTCGCACGCGGTCTTTACCAAACTGTGCGCGACGTTGATACGGTCGTGTAGGATTTCGCAGAAGTCGATTCGGAGGTGCGTGCACCCCGGAATCAACGCGTATCCGCCGACGACACCCCGTATCCGTCGATTCTGGAACACGCTGTAACTTCGTGTACACACGTCAGATCGAGACGAAACTTGCGCCATCGGATCCGTAGTAATACGCTGGTCCTGTGAGCCAAGTTTGGTTCGATTCTGAGAACGTTGACAAAATCACGTATCGTGGGCCCCACAGGCTCCACTCGACGGGTGATTTTGAGATTGGCTCATCGGAATCCAATTCTGGAAGTTCCATTGGGTTCGTATCATCGTTCCTGACTTGTAGACACTGAGTTTGCAGAAATTGGAGACCTTTGACCCAGACGCGCTTTTCGGTGCAAAGTGGGCCCACACGTGGAACCCGCTTTGGCCCGAAAATGACCTTTTTGCCCCTGTGTCCAAATTGGACGTAAGGACCGGCGTTTCTAGCTATTTGACACCTTCTGAGACTGTTGGTGATGTTTATTACAGCTTTTGGAGTAGTCCCTACCGGATCCACTGATACAGGGACAGTCGTTGGTTTTCGGACATCAGGCAAGTGTACCTTGCCAAACTCTGCAGTTTAGTTATCTATTTTTCTTGCTTTATATATATTGCTGTGCATGCTCAACCTAGGACCGTGTGACGTACTTAGCGTCCGATTATCAGTCGGGTGCCAACACTGTACGCAGTGTTGGGTACTGTCATCTAGAGATGGACATTCGTGACACTTTATATTCTCGTACTTGTCTTATCAAGTACCATATGACCCAGGACACTTGACACTATTCATGAGACAGGATTTTCCCGAGATATTCGTGGTAATTCTGTATAGGATGCAGGACATGGACAGTATATTCTTAGGTACTTTATAACTTGTTGCATTAGCTATGATCGCGCTTGACATGGGCATGAGACGTTGTGGTCATGATATGCGTGGTTACATTGGGTGGGGAGAGACACACAGGCTACAGGCTGTATTTATATATATCTTCTATTATTGAGAGGTCGTAGACTCTCGTAGCAGAGCTAGACCCACTACCGGTTATTACCGCTACCGGCTCCCCGACACAGAGCTTGTAGTGGCTCAGCCTGAGACTAGTGATGCTCTCACTTGCATTTACACTTAGATGGTTACATATTTACCCCTTTGTTTCATTTAGTTATATATTGCTGCACTGCTTATCTGTATTTTTGGCATGAGCTTTCTTGTACCTTGCTATGTCCCCTGAGGACCTGGATCCGGATTATGTCCCCAGGATTTGAGGACGAGATCTACCCCGAGATATACGGGACCGGAGCAGGAGCTGATCCAGGAGTTGTACCGCCATCCGAGGACGAGGTGTTAGCCGAGGACTTCTCCTGAGCATCCATGTTTCATGCTCAGTATTTATTATTTATTTCAGTCATTTACTTTCTGTTCTGTTGAACCAATGTATTAGATATTTATCGGGTTATTTCCCCGAAGTACTTGGTTGAGACTAGCTGATGATTTACATTCCTTATTTACTCTGTGGATCATGTTTATTTCTTGTGTGGATGAGATTAGTTGTACCATGATTGTCGTAGACTTGTTATTTTACAGCTTAAGTATGCCCTGGTGGATCCATTAAATTGGGTTGTCCATCGGTGCGTGCTGCTGGCCATTATCACGCGTCTGGTCCCACGGTATTTTGGGACTGGGGCGTGACACACGGGCTCGAAAAAGAGACCTCCTCGAAGTATACGTAGCAAGTCTGCATCTGCACTCCTGTGAATACTCATGAACATCTACACCTGGAAAGGGACCAGGTCCTCAAAGGGACATAACAAGATACATAGAAGTATGCCATGAAGTAAATACTGAATAAATAAAGGGTTGCGCTAACCATCTAAGTGAAATACAATTTGAGGACGACTTTGAGTGTATGAGAAAGTGTAGGCTAGACATATGCTGACGTAATTCACCAATCATGACAACTGGCTAGTATATGCCATATATGCCCCCAATACAAGGGCGCTATGTAATATAATAACGTCCTACCGCTCCGAAGAAAGGGGAATCTGCATAGTATATAACGTCCATATCGCTCCGAAGAACGTGGAATCTGCATAGTATATAACGTCCATATCGCTCCGTCGAGCATGGAATCTGTATAAAGAAAGTGGGTGTCCCATACGCCTACTAGTAGTCCTCCCCGCTCAATGATCTATGCATGTTGTATCCACAATACGCCTTAGCTACTACGCCGAGGTGTCATAACTCTGGCTCACTCTATCGCTAGAACAATAGCCCAACCTTACAACCAAACAAGGACAATGATTGGGCCATCGTACCACGATAGTCTATGCTCCGCCTACTAATAACTGCTAAGTCTTCTATCATACATCGCTAATAGCAGTTATTCCCTATCCGTCGCACGCCTACACGTACAGGTGGCCAACCACATACGCAAGTCCGTGCCCTACATGAGACTCATAACACGTGTAAGAAATGTGTCAAGGCCTGGGGAGTTATACCGATAACTCCACAACTTTAGGTGGGTCTACTAGACACTAGGTCAGACATAAGTCCTAACGTCAACGCATTCGTTGACTGCACCCGAGTCTCTCTCGGACGCGCACAGTTATATAATCTAAAATAATAAATATGCAACTAAATATATAACTGAATTTAAACAGTACAACAAGGCAAGGTATACTTGCTTGGCAAGAAAGCTGTTAAGTACCAATAACCTGCTCCTGAAGTCGCGCAGAACAATCCGATATGTCCTATATACATATAATATAATACAACACAACATCAGTCATTACACTAGCACATACACAACCATAATACACTGGACGCAGAGGGTACGTTAGGGTGATACTGGTCAACTAACAGGGTCACATGCGCGTCTGATTACGCGGGTGTCACGTCTTCAAGTGCTGTATACAATCAGACAGTCATCTAAGCAGGTGTCTACGCCAGTACGTTTTAATGTACAACAGGCAGTCAACTAACAGGTCTTTAGGGTCACTTGGTCAAACGGACTATGGAATATCCATAATTACCTAGGGCCATACAGAATAAATACATAATCATAATTAGCATAATCATTTAAATAATTATACAATATATATAAACCTAATCTGGACATATACGCATACGTGTACATACACGTATACGAGTAGGGTTCTCCGACACGGTCTGGTGTCAACTAACTAAACCAATATGCTAAAACCCTACATACAAGCACATATACGAAATAAGAAGGAAGGGGGCAGGTTCGAACCTCGGGGTGCGCGCACAGGTACGACGATGACGACGATGATGATAGTAACGATGATGTCGATGACGATGGCGATGGTGATGATGACGACAATGTCAATAATGACGATGAGGGTTACGATGAGATGATATCTATGATGATGGCGATGATCATGATGGTAATTTTAGGTTGATGATGATGATGATGATGATAATGACGATGATGAGATGATGATGATGTCGATGAGAAGATAATGAAGAGATGATGATGATGTCGATGAGGAGATGATGGTGATGATGATGATGTTGAAGGAGGGGATGATGACGATGTTGGCTACAAGGCTCGTCGAAATCCGGCCAGGCGAGGTGGCTGAACACGGAGAGGGAGAAGAAGTCGACGAGGGAGAGGGGGATGGCAATGGTGGTGGTGTTAATGGAAGGTGCTGCTCCGGCTATGGGGAGACTGATCATGGAGGAGGAGGTGGAGGCCAGAGACGAGGTGAGGCGGTACTGGTGGTGCTGTGGTGTTGAAGGAAGGACAGGAGGAGGTCGAGGGGGTGGAGGCAGTGGATCGAGGGGAGGAGACGATGGTGGTGCACATCGGTTCAGGCATCGTGGTGATCGGGATGCATGGACAACGGGTCGTCGAGGAGGTGGAAGGAGAGTCGGGGATCGTGTGAAGTCGGAGAGGAGATGGGTTGGTCGTCGTAGAGAGTGGTGAAGGAGAGGCGGGGTGGTGAACTCCGGCGAATCAGATTCGTCCGGCGGGTCGTGCGGCTTGGGGTGCAGCAGGGCT
This sequence comes from Iris macrosiphon, assembly GCA_036927795.1. Lineage (NCBI taxonomy): Eukaryota > Viridiplantae > Streptophyta > Magnoliopsida > Asparagales > Iridaceae > Iris > Iris macrosiphon. Next base: position 196,592,626 of record JAYESA010000008.1, on the reverse strand, counting down.
CGGTGGTCGCGGAGGGTCCGGTCGACGAGATTCAGCGGATGAGCAGCGGGTTGGGCGGTGGAGATGGGAGGACAGGGTGGTGGAGTCGTCGTGAGGGATGGTGGTCGATTCGAAGGCTCGGTGGTTGGGGCAGTTCCGGCCGGTGGGAAGGAGGAGGAAGAAGAAGAATAATAGATGAGGGAGGGTCGGCTGATTATTAGATTTAGGTTTGGGTTTTTGATGTGGGGAAAAATAGGAAGAGGATTATTTATACATGTAAAATTTTGGGTTTGGTTTGACCTAAAAGTTTGGGCTTGGTCAACACTCCTTGGGATTGGGCCTTGGGCTCACATGAGGATGTTTGGAGAGCTAAAAATTACATTATTTAAATGCAAAGCTAGAATTAAATGGGGGCGATGTTGCGCGTTTGCACATTCCGAAAATTATGGAAAAATTCATATAAAGGGAAAAGTTGGATTTCTTTATGTATTGTCCAATGGTGTGGACACCTTAATGCATTTTTGTATAAAAGCGCCCAACAATTGGAAAATTGCACAAAGATGGAAATTGGGTTAAATTAATTAAAATTAATGCACGCGGTGTTCTGGAATTAATTAGAAGTACATGGAGATAAAATTAGGTGGGACACAAGTGTCATAGACGTAGAGGATTCAGTGTAAAATTTTAACGAAATTCGGGTTGCACAAAACGATCAAGATTGTGTTCCCAATTTCGATTGGAACGCACAAGGGTACAAAGTAGTATTTATTTAGAATTTATTATAAACGTCCGCGATGAATATTGTGCGACTAAAATGTAGCACAAGAGAGCATAATTATAAGTTACACAAAGGCCAAAATGAAAGGCGGGCACGACTAGGACAAGGTTGTAAAATTCGTAGGAAGGCAATGGCTAGTGTAGTGCTTCAATTATCGAAGCAACGGTAAGGTGCACTAGGAGATATAAATACTATATAATTAAATTAAAAGTCGTGTCCTATTTCCAATTGGATACAAACTAGCCCTAGTTTCTCTATCTATGCCAAGTAGACCTAATTTTCGGTGAGGGAGTTTACACTTATTCAGCTTATAAGGGACTACATCGACGTCTTCGCATGAAGCTACGAAGATATGCCAGAATTGGATCCTCATATCGCGATGCATAAGCTCAACATCTTGTCGAATGTTAAGCCAGTGATCGTCCGGATGTCATGGATGCAATCGAAGCTGAAGTGAATAAGCTGATAGCAAGTGACTTTATTCGGAAAAAAAAACTTCTAGACTTGGTAGCCAATTTAGCCTAAAAAAATTTGTAACCCAAAACCAGTACTAATAATCTTGAGTTCCATTGCATGCATCTTCCCAAATTATAAACAAAGTAGGATGGGAGCCTTTTTTTGGTACATTGAATTGAGCCACACTTGGGGTGGGTCCTACTTTGGATCCGGATCAAAATTGGGTAGCCAGATGCAATACATATACTTCACAAGCCAATTTAAGAAGGGAATTTATAAGGGCATTACACTTATTACTTAGGGCTAGCCCAAAGTTATTTTTCCCAAAATTACAAGTTTGCCACTCATAAAATTACTTGGGGCTAGCCCACACCAAGGTATATAAGTGAACAAAATTTCTATTTTAGGCATTTTCCCTTGACTTGAAGAAACTCTCATTCTCCAAGTGAAAACCTAAATTTGGAAATTGATAGTTGTGGTCCCAAGTGGAGGAGAATTTTACTTTGGTGATTGTCCAACGAATATTCTTCCGGTACGTCTTCGACAACATACGATAAATAAGTTTTGAGATTGTCAGAATTTTTTTAGTTTTTTTTACTATTGTAGGAACAATGCATGAAAATATCTTCGATGACGAAGTCGGATCATCCAATCCATTAAATATACACTCCGGACGTTCCGAAGAACATGTCGGTTGTTCCGAAGAACGTACGGTACGTCAAACGACAATCCTAATTCGACAGTCATCGTGTAAGGACTGTAAAAATTAGACAGTCCTATATAAATATAGGACTGTCAATAATTCTACAGTCCTATATAAATATAGGACTGTCATAATTTTGACAGTCCTATATAAAAGTAGGACTGTCATTATTTTGACAGTCCTATATACAAATAGGACTGTCAAACTAGTGACAGTCCTGGATAATTATATGAAGTTATTAATATTTATATTATTTTATATTGGTTATAGGACTAACCTTGTACAGATATTGTGGTACATCCTGCTATTGGTGTTGATGTGGATGATATATTCTCAACGGATATTCAATTTGCAACCCAGGAAGAAGCATTAGAGTGGTACAGAGAAGTTGGAAGACGACATAACGTAGTAATTGTCATTACAGGATCCATCAAATCTCGGCCGGGCCAAAAATATGTAGAGCTGGGGTGCGAAAGAGGAGGTGTGTTTAGGAAGCATCATAAAAAAAAGGGTGTTGTTGAAAAAAAAATCCCTAAAAAAAATGTTGGGACGAGAAAATATGGTTGTCCATTGAAGGTGTTGATTGTAAAAGTAGAAGATGTGAAGTGGATAATCGAAGTTAAGAATGGAAGACACAATCATCCTATTCCAGGGACACTTACGGGTCATGCCTACGTGGCACGGTTGAAGGAGGATGAGAGAAAGTTGGTTGAAGAAATGTTCCTTTCCGGAGTTGCACCGAAAAAAATTTATTCTGCCGTGCGACAAAAAGAAGATGGGAACAAGTCTACCATTAGGACCATTTATAATAGTTTGGCCAGAGCGAAAATTAAAAGTATGAAAGGAAGAATAGCGATGCAGCAAGTATTGAAGTTGCTTGGGGAGCATCACTACGTGGAGTACTATAGAAGACATCCATAAACTTATGAACTCCTTTCGTTGTTTTGGGCTCATCCTGATTACACACACTTGGCTCGGTCCTTCGCAGACGTGTTGATCCTTGATTGTACATATAAGACTAACAAGTTCAAGATGCCTCTTTTTTACGTTGTTGGGTTTACGTCTACGGGAAAAACATTTACAGTTGCTTTTTGTTTTATGAAGAGTGAGACAGTAGAGGATTACACATGGGCGTTGAGAAAACTACAATCCCTTTACACAGGTTACAAAGAGCCCTCTATTTTTGTTACCGACAGAGAATATGTGCTGATAAATGCTATAGAGATTGTATTTCCTTATGCGCATAGACTACTATGCACTTGGCATATAAATCGAAATATCCAAGCTCAATGTAGGAGAAAATTTGAAAATGTGGACGGTAAAATCGACATGCTTTGCTTCGAAGAATTCTACAGTGATTGGAGTCTTGTATGGCGAGCAAGTACTACAGATAGCTACGACACAGCATGGTACATATTCCAACAAAAGTGGGAGACGAGTAACCCGACATGCATATCTTATATCAAAGGTACTTGGCTAGAACCACATAAAGAGCAATTCGTGTTAGCATAGACGAACATGGTGAAGCATTATGGCACAATCACTACGAACCGGGTCGAAGGATCACACTCAAGTTTAAAAAGATATCTACGATCATCGATCGGTAATTTTGTCTCCGTTTGGCAATCGATTCATTTGATGATGACTTCCACGGTGAACGAGATTGTAGCATCATTTAAGATGAGCCTAAATATTGTAAAGCATGAATACATTTGAGATTGTAGCATCAGTTTGGAGGCAAAGTCCATAATGGATGGGGTGGTATTTTCGCAGAAAAAGAGTAAGCTTACTATTCGAAGGGGAAAGAAACAGAAAACGAACGATGCAGTCACGGTGGAGGGTTTAGATAACTTTTCTGATTCTTATAGTCTATACATTGAAAACTTTCTACCTGAGATACGGAATTTTATTTGGTCTATTGTTGATATTCCTAAGGATGGACATTGTGGATATCATGCACTAGCAAGACAACTAGGCTATTCAGTTGAAGCAGGATGGAGACAGGTTAGGGAAGAGCTGTACAAGGAGTTGGAGTCTCGAGTACCCTTCTATAGGCAAATACTCGGCGAAGAAATTGTTGGAGATTTGTTGGCAAGCATACCTTGTACGGAAACAGTTACCGGACGAGACCATTACATGGATGTCCCGCCTGCTGCTTACGTATTCTCTAATAGGTATAAGATACCTATTGTAATTATCTCACAAGGTATTAACAATACTTTCTTTCCAATGTGTGCTCCCCCGGCCGAACACGGAGTATCCACTCTATGCTGCATAGGGCTTGTCGGACAACACTTCGTCATCCCAAGGTTGATCGGTCATTCTCCTATTCCGCCACCTTCTACGCTTTGGTATAAACACGCACCAGAGGAAGCGATCGCATGGACGACACCCTATACGGATGTAATGGCTGCCTATAAGAAGATGATGAAGATGGAGGATCCAAAAATTATGCCGAACGACTACTTTGATATTCTAATCGATTGATACTGTATATAGAAATGTATTTTGTGCAATGAGCCATGTATGTTTAACTGTATATTGAACTGTATGTTGTGTGTATGTTGTGCAATGAATGGAGCTATCTAATTGATACTAATCGATTTTGACTGTATGTTGTGCATTGATACTAATCGATACTAGGACTGTCAACATGTTGACAGTCCTAGTATATACTAAGACTGTCAACATTTTGACAGTCCTAAACTTTACCCACTGTCATCATGTTGGCGTAAAGATGGTTGGCGTAAAAGCCAAGTAGACAGTGGGTAAAGTTTAGGACTGTCAAAATGTTGACAGTCCTAGTATATACTAGGACTGTCAACATGTTGACAGTCCTAAACTTACTTATAACTGCCCATAGACAGTGTTTTGACAGTCCTAAACTTTACCCACTTGGCATTTACGCCAACCATCTTTACGCCAACATGATGATAGTAGGTAAAGTTTAGGACTGTCAAAATGTTGACAGTCCTAATGTTGACAGTCCTAGTATATACTAGGACTGTCAATATTTTGAGAGTCCTAAACTTTACCTACTGTCTACTTGGCTTTTACGTCAACCATCTTTACGCCAACATGATGACAGTGGATAAAGTTTAGGACTGTCAAAATGTTGACAGTCCTAGTATATACTAGGACTGTCAACATTTTGACAGTCCTAAACTTTATCCACTGTCTGTATACACAGTTATAAGTAAAATTAGCTCTACTGTATAAAGAAATGACAACTGTATGTATGTAGCAAAATTTGAACACAAATTGTATGTATGTAGCAATTGTAGCAAATTTTCAAATTATAGTAATTGAAGCAAATTCATTCAAAGTGTCTAATAGTTTAAACTTTTACAATTCTCAAAAGTCATATTCATTGAAAGTTTTACAATTCTTCAAACGGGGCCTAAACTTCATACCGCCTCTTTATACGTTGCTCTCTATTTTCCAAGAAAGGAAAATCTTCAGCGTTGTCGATTTGTTGGAGTTCGTCATTAATTGCCATATAATTCGAACCCTGGCAACTTACGAGGCTTTTTTTCAACTTCTTCACTTTCCTTGCCTGTTCATGAGAAATAAAAATTTTTGTAATAAACATTTACAAATACCAAACTTATAGTGTAGAAGTTGGCTCACCATCTTGACCAATGCAGTATACAAGACCGATTTGGCAGGAAGATATGAAGGTACACGCACAATATCACCTTCGCGTTGGAATAAGGTAGGTAGTCCGACACCGGCGTAGTAGGCGAGGTAGTCGTCGCTACACTCCGTCATATTGACTGCTTCTTGCCGTTCGGTATCTCTAATAACGTGGCGTTGCCACTCGGTGAAGAAGTCTGATACCCAGTTGAACGCCGCAAGAATATAGTTTAGCAGTTTTGTACCGTGCGGAGGAGTTATCATTTTCAAAGTGCGCTTTGGGACAGTTTGAACGTAGCCAAACTGTTGAAGCACTCTATCCGGCATATAAGCCTCCTCGATTTCATGACAACTGATAAGACCGTGATATAAAGCGACTAGTTGCAATGGACGAGTAGTCTATCGCAAATCACGGTATGGATCCCAAACAATCTGTACCGCATAAAATTTAGCATAACGTCATTTAGCATAACGTAGTCAATTAATACCAATTAAGTACAAAATTAGGTCTAAATTCACCTCTTCTGTCGTCATATCTTCGAGTGCATTCCGTAGGGCGACCAATGTGTGAGAACGTTTGGCATCTTCCTTAGTTGGCTTTCATCGGCACATTCTAGGAAGGTTCTCGTCATACCCTCGGTTCAGTTTCGTCCGCTCCAGGGTTGGAAAGTGCTCGTATATCCATGCCTTCACGTAACCAGGTTAAAAAAAATTAGTCCAAAAATAAACAACAAAATTTAAAATTATGTATACAAGTTGACAAAGATATATCTATACATGGAGTAGAGTCTGGCATCCGGATATTGTCTTCGAACCCACGCGGGATGCCGCACCAAGCTCGCGGTAAAGGTATGCTAGTATACCGCTTCCCCAAGATATTTCTTCCAATTTGTCAATGTTGTCCAAATTGTGGAGATATTTGGCATGTATGGACGTTCCAGACTTATCCGTAATGCCAACAGCCCCTAAGATGAACTGCATATATCCGCGGGCCACATTATCGCTATTATCTATTTCGGGGTCCGGATCAACGAATATCTCCTCCAAATATTTTAGAGGAAGTCCGTAGGACTTCTTGAATTCTCGAAGACCGGTAAAACTAGTGGCATCAACTCCCAGACACCCTGATACATAATCCACAATATGGTCGTAAAAGTTGATGCTCGACTCATCAAAAGTTTGATTCATCATGACTCGACCATCAGCCCTAAGTCCCAATATATGATGGACGTCATCAAGGGTAATCGTCAACTCCTCATTGGGTAGATGGAAAGTGTTGGTTTCAGGATGCCATCGTTCGACAAATGCTGATATCAGTGCATTATCCACCGTCGTATATGAGTAGCTACCCAAATATTGTAAACCGGTGGGACTGATTTTTGCCTTCACATCGTCTCCCAATAATTTATACCTCCATGTATTACATTTTTTCCCGTGGTTGATCACCGTCAACATACGAGAACTCTCCTGAAAAGTAAACAATTGGATAAAGTTATACCTCTATGTAAAATGTACTTATCTATAAATAATTGGATGAACTTTGAACTTACAACTATATATAAAATTCTCATAACGTAATGTACTTACCGGATTGTTCCATATTTGGTATGCAATATGGTTTCGATCGACGGTAACATAGAGCAACCATTTGGACGAGTCTCGACTGGACTATGTGGCTGCTCAGAAGGTCCTGAACCATCAGTAGCCCGGTTTTCGAGGGTTTGTGGGAGACTCTCGACAGGACTATCTGCAGGCTGCGAAGGTCCTGTTGAACCATCAGTAGGTCGATGTGGGACATTTGGCATGTCCTCATCGGAGGAGGAAGAAGAACCGGAAGAACTAGGAGGAGCACGTCTCTTCGAAAGAGTGACAGTCTTCTTCGTCAATCGACGTTTCCTCACTTCAGGGCGTGCCTCGGGCTCGCGGATAGTGACACCTGGTGCAATAGTACACGAAACATTGTGTTCCTTACGCATCGACGCAGTAGGGCGTCTTCTGATGATATCTTCATCCACAGTGCCCTTCCGAGGGTCATGACTATAAGACAAAAAATAAAATTTTATTTAACATTCTAAATTAATTTATCATTCAGGACTGTAGAAATTCCTACAGTCCTATACGTATACAGGACTGCAGAAATTTCAACAGTCCTAATTTTTTAGGACTGTTGGAATTTCTACAGTCCTTTATAAATTAAGGACTGTAGAAATTTCTACAGTCCTTAATTTATATAGGACTGTAGGTAACTCTGCAGTCCTAAATCTATATGGGACTGTAGAAAATTCTACAGTCCCGCCCGATACTGCTCGACACTGTCGACGATTGTCGACATTGTATGCCCTAAAATCGGGTTCGACCATCCAAGTAAACATCTAAACTACATCCTAAACTCCATTCAGGACTTGTATGCCCTCATTTGAAGAATGGAAAGAAAATCACTCAGAATTTTCGAAATGCAATAGGATTTTTTAAATTTTTGGGAAAATTTTGTAAATGCAATAGAACAAGGAGAAAGAAGATTTGTACCTTGATTCTTTCGAGACTTTGGGAGCCATCGACAAGGAGGAGGAGGACGAACTCGAGGAGAAGGGCTCCGGCGGCAGGGGGGAGGGCTCCGGTGACTTTGGGAGGGTTTGGGAGGAGTGTGAGTAAACTTTGTTTGGGCTAGTATGAGTAAAAAATGGGCGAGTGTGAGTAAACTTTTTTCATTAATGGACTAGCCCCAATCCTGGGCTAGCCCTTAGTAAACTTTGTAGTGCCCTTATCAATTTCCTTTCTTAATTCCTCACCTACTTTATATGATTTGATTTGTTGGCTAGAGTGGCCATCTCAAAAACAACAGTGTGTTGCTGTTCCACCTACAAACTTGATTTGGTCACCGAAAGAAGAAATATCATCTTTATTGGGTTTTTAGTTGTTGTATACTTATATTGGGTTGGTTAACTCGTGGTGGGTTAGGTGTAGCATAACGCCGCTTGTCTTTGAACCACAGATACATGTCTCTTAGGTCGGAGGACGAAGTAATCTACTACTAATCTCTTGACTACTCGTAGTTAAGATGTCAATTGTGAACACTGATAATATTTCTTTATGGGGAAAATTGCCTCCACTTTCTCCTTTCAAGTAATATTTCAGATTCTCTTCTCCATCTGGTGAGTAGACAAAAATGAAAAAGAAAAAGAAAAAAGAAAAAAAAGCCTATTTTGTCCGCCTTCGGAGGGTGACCGTGCTGGCGCACCCGGACGGAAGGAGCCAATGGCTGGCCGCCACGTGGGTGCAGACCAATGCAGTCCCCTGAGGGCGGTTCAGAATCTAAAAAAGAAAAAAAATACTGCAACTCGCAATTCTTTGATTCTAGTTGGAATTTGATCAATGTCAAAGAAAGAGCATATATATAAATATTAATTATGTATATCAAAATAAATATATAAGAAATTGTAGGATATACACGAATATCTTTTAAATATAAAGCATACCTACCTAGCCCTTCTCTTTCTCTATCTCAAGTAGAAAGAAGCAAGAATCTCCAGTAAAGTTATTATATGTTCTTAGAGAACCAAACTCATTTAAATTGGTGTCTATGCTTAAGTCTCGTTTGGTTCGTAGAAAGGAAAGGAAATCAATTCTTTATTTTTTTCGGTGTTTGAAAATACTATTTGAAAATGTCCGATAGATTTGAAAGAAATCAGTCCATAGTGTTAGCGGAAAAACTAATTTTCTCCCTATATATATATTTTTTTTTTGGAATCAATTTTCTTTCATACTCGATCCGGAAATAAATAACTTTTCTTTTTAAAATCCAAATTCCGCGAAGCGAACGTGGCTTTATTAGCTTTCTTACACAAGCATATTTCCTACTTTCCATCTAGAATCCCGATATCTAATAAATTTATGTTACCGAGCATCATTGCTGCATATTCTCTGTGGAGACATCCTAACCCTTGTCACTCGTGAGCCATGCTGTAGGAACAAAGGATACCAAACCTAACCGTTAGAACATAAGAGCCATGGTGCAGTTATAAAGTATACAGTGAAGCTCTTGCTGAACAATTGGGCCAATGCAATTGGTACATAAAACCCACATTCTCTTGTATGATTCAGTGCCTACCTAAGTTCCTCAAGTAGATGAAGAGCCAAATGTAGAATACTTCTCCTTCAGAAAAAGACACATGCATGTAAAGCTACGGCTATAGTGAATGTTCTTTTCCTTTCAGATTTGCGAAGTAATGATGCATTTTTGCAAGATTTCACAAATTCAGCTGAATCCTAAGAATATTTAAGTTCAACGTTGGTGTCGCTGAGTATGGTTCAAATTTTACCTACTTGACAACCCACAACAAAAAGCTGATTCTGGAGAATAAAATGCACGAGTACCAAAAAAGTGCAATTGCTCTTGTTGAATATTATGCTGAAGGAAAATAATAGCCAAATAAAATTTGAGTTGTCAGGCTAAGAAACCAGTGTGAAGTAGAGAAGAAAGGGCTTATGTTGTAACCACTTAGAAACTCATACATGGTGCAAGACTGTTCATTCTTCACCAACTTGCACCGTTGATACAACCAGCAGCAGTTCTTTCACCTTATTCTTTAGTCAAAACCCAACCACAACTCTCTTAAGTTTACACGTAAATACACACACACGCGCACGCGCGACAGAAAGAGAATGAAACAGCTCCTAGCTATATAAGATATTGTGAGCACAATAAATAAATTGTATAGAGGAGCTCTCAATGAGGACACAAAAGCCTACCCTGCAAATCCCCCTTCAATCAGAATCCCAACGGGGGCAGAGAGCCGAGCTGAGGTTTGGGCAAAGCAGATGCAATCCTCCTCTTTCTAAGTCGCTCTGCGATTATGAAGGACAGCTCCAGGGACTGCGAGGCATTCAGCCTTGGGTCACAGTGAGTGTGGTAGCGAGAGCTTAGGTCATCAAAGGTGACAGCCCTAGACCCTCCGATGCATTCAGTCACATTCTGGCCTGTCATTTCCAGATGCACCCCTCCTGGGTGGCTGCCTTCTTGCTCATGGACATCGAAGAAGGCCCGTACCTCCGCCTGATCCATAATAAGGTAGAGGTATTGGACAACTCGTCAGTAAAAAAACTTACAATAAAGCAACTTGCATACTATGGCTGTGTTAAATTCCAAGATAACTTGCAGGAAATGAAATGTTGGTAAAGAATTTTTTTTTTTTAACATTTGGTGCTGAAAGAAACTAAGAAAATATTCAAATAAAAACAATGTACAGTTTTCTCACTTTAAAGTATAACAAAAGAGAAACGAATTAGTGCTCAACATTTACCTTAGTTGAAAATCACCATATACTCAACCAAACAGTCAAACTATTTTCTAATCACACTCTTAAGTGATATGTTAATAAGACTGTCCGAATTTGTAACAACACTAAATGTTCCTTAACATTCAACTTCAGAAATATCTTTAAATTATATAGATGACAAAAGTCTAGTTTATATGGGCCAGCCTAGCTTGTGACATTCAATATGGAAGTTGACCCACCAAATGCCTTGATGACTAAGAGCATTTAGAATCGAATAACGAATATACCAGTGTACCACTCACCCACCTACCCATCATTTAGAGTCAAGTTCCTTTCTCAACTTATCTTGTACCATCAGTACACAACCTTCAAACCTTCTCTAATGAGTTAAGTTTATTGCACTCTCCCAATTCCTTAAGAAGATTTATGCCAGTGGTGCAATCTTAACTGTCCGATTAATCATCCTCTTAAACTTAAAATAAAAATAAAAATGATGACCTAAACTTTCTCCTGCTGGCCACCCTCTTAACCTAAAAAAAAACCACTCTCTTATTAATTTTCCTTTGGCAGGTTTATAACAGTGGTCGAGTTTCAACTTTATTATTCAACAAACTAAAGCTTCAGCCCACTTGTACGTTGCAAGTGGCAAACAGGCCCTGCAAACAATTTAAACAATGAAAGAGATGCATCAACCCGCCAACTTCCATACACAAAAAAGTGAAAGAGTTGGGACACGCTCAACCACTAATGATTGAACTTCAAATGCTTAGTTATCAAATAATTCTGTGTGCTCCAAACAAAATCCCACCTCACCAATCCAAAAGGTAACTAGAAACTACTATAATAAAAATCTAAACAGGAGAGGAGTTATAACATACCAGAATCCTATCAAAGGGGCGAGTCTTGAGACCACAGGGTGCTGAAATGGTGTTCCCATGCATTGGGTCAGTGACCCAAGTGACGATCTGCCCAGCCTGGCGAACTGCCCGGATCAGATGGGGGAGCTTCACCCTCATGTTCTCAGCTCCCATCCTAACAATCACAGTGATCCTCCCTGGCTTGTTCTGAGGGTTCAGGATCTCGACCAACTTCACAAGCTCCTTTGGATCCATCTTGTCACTTGCCTACATCAACCCATTGAACGAACATCAATACATCATCCAAACAACATATATTAAAAAAATAACTAAACATTAGGACAAGTTTCATTTCCTTGCATATAAAACAATTGAAACTGTATAAAGAATTGAATACGAATTAAGAACTTGATGTTATCTTATCCCCAAAGACATTATTATAGGGAAATTATGAATTTAAACTATCATATTCAATATAAAGCACATATTTTCCACTTCCCGCAAACGATGCAAGATTTCTGATAGAAATAGAACTCTTAAAATAGATGTCTGGTAAAGCTAGAATGACTGCAACAAATGATTTCAAGGACCTGTAGAGGTGAACGAGATAGTATAATCATGCTACAACAAAGGCCAGGGAGGCTCTGATAAGGAGAGGGATCCATGTTGGTCATAGAAGAGTCAAGATGAGAAAGGAGATCATGTCGTTGTGGTCGAGAGTAAAGAGAAATATAATTCTGTTCTCTTCCACGTTCTTTACCTTGACTCCGAGAGGATTGGCCACACCTCGGAGGAATTCTAGATGGGCACCATCAAGCTGGCGAGTGCGTTCACCAACCCAGAGCATGTGTGCAGAACAGTCATAGTAAAGGCCAGATGTGGAATCTTCCCTGGTGAGTGCTTGCTCATAAGGAAGATGGAGGCACTCGTGGGAAGTCCAGAACTCAGTGGTCGTCATGATGGGATGGTCCACCGTCAGTCCAGCTGCAGACATAAACCCCAAAGCCTCATCCACCCGGTGGGCTAGCTCTCTATACCTGTTATATTTTCAAAAGCAAGTATGAGATTCTGCTTTTGCATAAGAAACAAGTGAATATTGGTCCCTGAATACACACTGACTTGATAACCACTCCATGCATATTATAAAGCATGTATAAAAAAGAACTGGCAAGTGAAGTAAATCGACACATTGAAGTAAAGTGCAGGATTTACCTGTCGCCCTGCTCGCTGTGCTCGGTGAAATCAAGGTTCCACTGGGTAACACGCTGCATTGCAGCATATCCACCGGTTGCAAAGGCTCGGAGAAGGTTGAGAGTGGCTGCAGACTGGCAGTAGGCCCTGATCAGCCGTTGGGGATCAGGAATCCTCGACTTCTCATCAAAAGCGTCTCCATTCACATTATCCCCCCTGTAGCTGGGCAGCTTCACCCCGTTCTTCTCCTCAAATGCAGCGGACCTGGGCTTTGCAAATTGTCCCGCCATTCTTCCCACCTGAAAATTGTTGGATTTTTGTTATCTCGACTTCACAAGTTTCTTTCATTTGACTTTTATCAGAGAGTATCTATTTGGATAAGAACAACTTAAAGATTCCAAATAATTGATTCCGACACCTAAATATCTACATAGTTCAGAGAAATCTAGGCCCTAGGCCCAAAATTTACTATCATGTTTCCCACTTGCAACCCTCTCCTGGGAGGGGGAGTGTCATACTACAAATTTATGATCAATTTGATGAGCTGTTTACGATTACAATGAACTTTCTCGAATGGAACCCCCTCGGGTTCTGATCCACACTGGTCTACATGGGAGCGTTTCTAAGCAAGACAGAAAATAGATTAAGCTAGCCTCACACTTTCCATATTCCCCGTCTTATCTATAGCTTCAGTATCATATTGCTGTCATAATCCTCACGCATTAAAAATGAATATTTCAAGTATTCTTAAGTTGCACGTGTATCCATTAGTGACATCAAATATATGGCTGTTACTTTAAGACTACTACTAAGCCAGGCATATGCAATATATGCCAGATAGATGGTTTCAGGAATATAACTATCAACTGCAAGATGTTCTATATAATTATAATTTTTATTTAGGGTTATTTACACTAACCTCCCCTATGTTTTATGTTTATTACACGGACCTCCCTTTTTTGAAAATAATTACAGGGACCCCCCCTATGTTTTATGTTTTAAGGGTGGTTAGTGTAATAACCCTTTACATAAAACATAAAACATACGAGAGGTCCGTGTAATAAACATAAAACATAAGGAATGTTAGTGTAATTATTTTCAAAATAAGGGAGGTCCGTGTAATAAACATAAAACATAAATGAGGTAACTGTACATAATCCTTTTATTTATTATTTGAACAAAATGACTATCGTTGGAATAGGAGTTACAGGACCGAGAAATGAATAGTCATTTAAACTCAACCACCCATTGAAGCAACCTAGGTTGTATACAAGTGACATTTAAATATCCAGAATATGAACCACTCAGGAATTGACTTAAAAGAAACATGGTTTCGTATAAATGATCTGGCCATCCAGAAAGAGCATGTGATTTATATATATCTAAAAACCACCACCCATAAAGCAAGTCAAATCTACCCAGATTCTCAATCATAATCATGCTAACTACTACGTAACAACAAAACAACTTCTATGAACATGTGCTACGCGTTCAGCATGGTTGATTCCATAGCTAAACTAATCAATATTAATACTCTGATGTCGATTTTTATCATTTCTCCAAAATAACAAAAAAAATTTAAGTTACATCTAATCCCCCCTAATCTTTTATATTCCTTAAAACAACCACTCAATGACCAAATGAAGGGTTTTATGACTATATTGCCCTTGAAATACTTCAAATTTGGTGAGCTTTGACATGGTATCAGTCTCTATTGGAGCAGCTCGCATATGCCCGTATATTTTAAGTTGAGGGCAAAATAGACTTTTTAGCTACCAATCAACGATGATTTGGTGGAGTTATGTAAAAATAAGATTAGATTTAAGTGCGTAAAACAAATTGTTAAAAATATTAAATATAAAATTATTAGGATTGTTTAGTAATTGGGTTCGTATAATATGTGATATTAGGATTTGGGTCAACAAAGTGTCCATTCACGTAGGTTTATAAACAGTAATTTTAAGACTCATATACTATCGCACGCCGGGCTCAAACCCTAATATCACATATTATATGAAACCCTACTACTAAATAATCCAAATTATTATAAATATTGTCATTCCTAGGAATTAAACTTAAACAACCAAGAAGAATTATTTAGTTGTAAATAAATAATATTAGGTAGTTAAATAATGAGTTAATTTTAAAAAATAAAATTAGTAGAGTATTTACAAACGGCCTAGAAATTTCAGAAAAAAAAAAAAAAAAAGATGTAGGGTTTAGAGTGAGGAGGAGGAGTTGGACCTTGACGACAGGGACCTGGCCGCCGAACATGAGGACGGCCCCCATCTGGAGCAGGATCCTGAAGGTGTCCCTGATGTTGTTGGCATTGAACTCCTTGAAGCTCTCGGCGCAGTCCCCTCCCTGCAAGAGGAACGCCCTCCCCATCGCCGCGTCGGCGATCCTCTCCTCCAGCTTCCTCGCCTCCCCGGCGAACACGATCGGAGGGAAGCTCTCGATCGTCCTCAGCACCGCCTCCAGCTCCTCCTCGTCCGGGTACTCCGGCAGCTGCAGCGCCGTCTTCGACCTCCAGCTCTCCAGGGACCACTTCTGCGGAGCCGGAGTCGGAGTCGGCGATGGGGGAGAGGGCTTGGGGGATGCGACGGAGGGGATCTTCGCCGGCTCCGCCGCGTGGACGGCGGAGACGGGGCGGCGGTGGGCGGGGAAGCGGAGGTGGGTGGTTGGGGGCTGGTGCTGGTGCGGGTGGGATGGTTGGAGGAGGGGGTTGGTGAGGGAGGTCTTCATTGATAGAGCCATTTCTTGATTTTTGATTCTCTCTCTATAAAAGAAATGTTTTTTTTAGAGAGAGAAAATGAGGTGGCCCTGAGATTTGGAGGATGAAACTGGTGGGCATTTTATAGGGTGGGAGTATGGGTGGGTTGGTGAGGGTGGTAGTTGAGGAAGGTGGTGGAGGGAGGGAACTATAGAGATTATGTACACGATTTGCTGTCTAACCTTTGGTTTTATTTATTTGTGCAACTAATCTTTTTCTGTTTTGTGCATTTAATCTAGGCTGCTGATAAAGTTACTACCAAACTTAATCGGGACTGATCTAAAAAAATTTTTTTAGCAGTTTTTCATTCAAAAAGTTCAATTATTTATTAAAACTGTTAAAATTTTGATAGTCTATTAAACAACATATTTTATTTAGAACTGTCAATTTTTTGACAATCATATCTATTGGAAGTACTGGCAACATTTTTACGATCCTAGAAAAAAAATTGGACTAGTCCTGAGTACATTTTTTAGTCGAAAATTTGTAAAAAAAAATAAAATAAAAAATAATTTGGGTCAGCCTTGATCAACTTTTGTCACACTCGATTTCAGATTTGATATTTCTTGAATTTTTAGAATTTAATTTTTCTTGATAATGTATTCATGTTGTATTTCTCATATTGGTTCCTGTCATTTTATTTATTGTTATTTTTCTGTTGTTGAGAGAGACTACCCGAGACCAGTAGAATACCCATTGACATTGCCATAAATCCGGTTTAGAACCCGCATGTAGAATGGACACTTGGTTCGGTTCATTTGACCGAATCCATGACTAAACATTTTCCTCTCCTATTAGTATATATATATATATGAGTTTTTTTTCTCTCTTCTCTCTTTCTTATTTTTCATTTTCATTCTTCCTTCTCCTCCCTTGCTCCCTTGCTCCTTCACCCCCGTGCATCTCCCCTAGCCGAACCCTAACACTGGATCTAGCTAGAAAGAGGTCGTTGGACTCTTAGGCAAGTACATCTTGCTCCATGATAAAACCTTAATTTTTGAATTTTTTATATATGTATTGTTTTAAAAAAATGTGTTTGATAGAATTTTTTTTTTATGTTTCTCATCATTTTTAGTTCTTGGAGTTTTTGGTTTTTGTGGATGGATTTTGGTAGATCTGAGTTTTAAGTTATGATTTTCCATGAGTTTCATGAGTTTTTCTTGGTTTTGATCTATTAAAATTTAGTGTATTCGAAAACTAGTTGTTCTTTATGATAGAGCATTTCATTTCGTGCAACTTGGCTTTTGTTTCACTTGATTTGGAGTTAAAATGAAAATTTTATGAATACAATTATTTTTGAATTTTTGGAGTTTTCGGCCATGGCTGAACTTGCTATCTGGAGAAGACGAAGTTCTCATGCGGCCAGCATGATATGCGTCCAAGACTTCCATGCGGCATGATCCTCATGCGGCTAGGAATCTTGCCGCATAGCCAACCAGCATGCGTCCATTTTGTTGGAGGCATGACTGACCATTACATAAAGTGTTATGGAGCTAAGTGACAGAAGAACTTGTGTTTTGTTTGCTGGACGAATGAGAAATTCGCTAAGTCCAAGAGAGACGTTTATGCGGCAGGCAGTTTATGCGGCAGGCAGTTTATGCGGCAGACAGTTCATGCGGACGCGAGTTGTTTCCCTTGAACGCATGACTCTGAACTGTTTGGCATATCATTTTATGATTCTTGTCTTTTTCCTAACACATTATGGCATGTCACATCAATCACTTTATATCACTTCGCTGACATTTTATTTATTGACCTATCACTCAGCAGTTGCCCCAAGGAGTAGACTTTAACCCTGAGCATGCGGCCAGTGGATGCATGCAGCTAGTGGGTGCATGCGGCCAATGAGCACATGCGGCCAGGAATTCTTGTGCGCATTTTGTGTTTATTTAATTATGTTCATTTAGTAATTCCTTTTAGTAATTATTGTTGTGTGCTTCCATATGTTTATACAAGTTTATGTTACCAAACAAGTTTTGCATGTAGTTCACGAGATAAGTTTATGTACAAGTTCACAATTCTCACGACACCGTGAAAATATTTGTGTATTGAAATCTATTGCATTTGGCATTGGGCAATCAAGTGTGAGTATTACCCATTTTATCGCATGCAGTGAATACGATAACTCATGAAAAGTTCGTACTCGTGACTCGTCATTCTAGGGAGTTCTCAAGTATCCACAACTCAAGAACTTGAAATAATTTAGTAATGACTAAACGAGATAAGATTTACCTAGATCATTTGGAGAAAAGAATATTGTGCTACCAGCTACCACGATCTCTAAGGGCCCCATGCAGCATGGAACAACCCTGCTAGGCAAGGGCTCCATGACTGACCAAGTTTACGCGTGCTGCGGCACTTACAAGACAAGTTTATATACAAGTTTATGATCACAAGTTTAAGTTTATGCTTATAAGTTCAATTTTAGTTTATGGCAAGTAACAAGCTATGTTGTTGAATGTGCATTTAAGTTTACTCGACAAGCGTACCATTGGCCATCCGGGTTGACTGCGGTGCCGGTAGTAGCAATATTCTTAAAACATGTATTTAGTAATTAAGGCATGTGACAACCCTAACTAGTTAATTGTAGCAAGCCGTAGAGCTGTTTGGCCATGCGATGAATGTTGTTACTTTCATTTATAGCTCGCTCTTCTAGTTTTATTTCTTTCGGCGCGTGGTTAGGGTGCTAAGTTCTGCTCGGGTGAAGGTCTGCAACCCCGGTCCTTGTTTGGTTTAAGGGTTGCGGTCCCGATCCAGAGTAGTTCCTATGTCTCGTCGCCTTATTTTCTTTTATAGCACTTATTATCAGTTCTTCCATTTATATTTTTTGAGATGAGTACATTGGTACCGTACAAGTCTCGGCACGTATTTATTCTTGTATGTCTATTTTTTTGCTAATGTTGTTGTTGGCACATCCAGTCTCAGTCAACTTGATTTTGATTGTTAACTAAACCATGCATTGATATGTCGCATCTGAAGCCTCAACACTGCTATTGCATGTCGTCTATATTGCATCTATTCAAATGTAATCTTTCGTTTATTTGAATCTAGAACTGATTTACGCTGAGTCGCATTGGCAAAACCAAGAACCTATAAACCAGATACCTAGTTCACTCAAATAAACAAAAAAAATCTATCCACTAAATCAGGCCACATTCATTTACAAAGTCTACCATACTAGGAGACCAAACTCGGGCCGAATTCGTGCCGAACTTGTGCCGAACTCGGACCGAAATCGGTTACCCTTTTGGTATGAAATCAACCAGTTCAATAGCTCCTGGTTTCTTGGCCCAACGGTTAAAATTTTTAATTAAACCCTGACCAAATTCTGACCGATTTCTGTTTACCTACAACCTATAGATAGGATTGAAATTCTCATTCTTACTCACTCAACCAACTCAACTATTCTTAAGTCTTCTATCCTATTGTGAGCAAACCTCTAAGCCTTAACTTTTTTATCCCAAAGAGCAACTCCCTAGCCTTTTCTAGTGCCAAGTGCGATCTCGGTCTAGAAATCTTCTGAGTTGTAAAGATCTTTGTTCGATCAGTTACCCTCTCTATCTCTCTCTCTCTCTCTCTCTCTCTAAGCTGTGAAGTTGCGAGACTTCGGATTAAAACTCGTGGTGTAAAGAAGTGGCAAGCCTTCGGATCAAAGCTTGTGATTCACTATTAATGATTATAGTGGAGAAACTCCGAGCTTGAGTTCTCGGGACTGGACTAGTCCTCTCAGAGGAAAACCAGTATACATCTTGGTATTTGCATTTATTTTCTCTCTCTACTTTACTGCTTTACTTTACTGTCTTTATATACGCTGTTAGTTAGCAACTGCCTTCATTCTGATAATCTTAAATTGGGTAGATTACTCCGCTGTACTCTATTCACCCTCCTCTAGAGTTGCCTTACGGTCCTTCAATTGGTATCAGAGCTAGTTCTCTTGATATTTGACTTAACATCCTAAGAGACTTATGGCAACTATTAGATCTATCAACACCAACAATGGTGAAGGCCAGTCCAAATGGATTTTTTATATTCAACCATGGCTAGAGATTAAGTACAAATGGATTTTTTTTCCAGCACGCCACGGACTCAGTTTGATAGGAGTCCCCACCCCCATCTATGTCGGTCGTCATTGGGAAATCAGACTCGTCGTGTGCGTCGCACACTGGCATTTTCATCATTGCCCGTAACGCACACCTCGTGCACTCCGCACGCTCCAGAGCTCCACGAGACGGCCATGACGCCTTTCGACGCCCGCAACTCAACGCCTCGCTTTGCCCACGGTGCCGACGTGGCACCCCCGACGTTTGAATGACGCCTACGACAGCCGATGCCGCCCAGCCACCCGAATTTCGCACGACGTCCGTACGACATCTTCACGACACCCTTACGGCGCCGAACGATCGACGGGCCGCGTGGTCGACCGTCGTTTTTACCCGTGTTAGAATGGTGCGGGACCCCGCCCGCACGACTCCCTTGCCGTTGAGTTTCATGCACGGTCGTACAAATGGAATTAGATCAAAAAATTTAAGAGAATTTATTATCTTCTGGATTATCCAGAGATTGCAACAAACGGAACAGATAAAAGTTTGGGAGATATTTTATTGATTTTGAGATTCCATGTGTCTATGCACTGATATAGTCTACCAATAGTTGCAAGTTTTGGGGGTTGATATCGGCAACAGATGATAGAAGTTGCTGTAGGTGGAAAAATGACGATGGATTCCAAAAGTTGTAAAAGAAAAGTATTTTTTTTCTATTTCTTTTAAGAAAACAAAAGAAGTAAATTTTCTTTTGTTTGAGGGCAAAACAGTCATATGTTGTGTGCATAATTGTTAAATAGGCTAAATTACAACTTGATACCCTTAACTATCACAAATGTTCAATTTGGTACCATCAACTTTGATAGGTACTAACTTAATACCCTCTTCCAAAATTCTATTTAACGATGTTAACCTAAGATAGGAAATGTCAAAACTATTCCTCTTTCCATTCTCAACCCCTCCATCTTTCTCCGGCAGTCCCCCTCCTCCTTCTCCAGCGACGATGATGTAGAGCGACAACGAGGCAACAAAACATGTCACGCCCCAGTCCCAAAATAAGTAGGACTAGGAATACGTAACATACCAGCTACGCATTCGACCAGACTCCGGTCCGACTCGAATACGTATAAGCTGTATTAAAATGGTCACTATCTATATAATCAAGTAAATATAAATATCTATGTCTCAACCCACAATGATCAGAATATACAAGAATGAGCTACATGTGTTAAAGTCGGCCGCCAGTAACACATAAGCTCGAATAGACTCGAGAAAGGAATATGAGTCTATAAAATTAGGCTATATCAGCAGATGAATAAACAATATAAATAATAACCATGACTCCGGAAGAAAAGATATAAGTACCTGGCACCAATTCCTACAAGATAAAGCAACACACATCAGCAACTCCAGGCAGGCTCCACAACGGTCTATGCTGCAAAACTGGCAAGGGACCAGGTCCTCAGAGGGATGTAACAAGGAACAAGAAACAGCATGCCAAAATAAATGCAGTGCAAGAGTAAATAAAATAAATAGGGTAACTATGTATCCATCTATGTGAAATGCAAGTGAGAGCATCACTAGTACTCAGGCTGAGACCGCTACAAGCTCTGTGTCGGGGAGCCGGTAGCAGTAATAACAAGTAATGGATCTAGCTCTGCTCGAGAGTCTACAACCTCACAATAGTAGTAGATATATATAGAACAGCCTGTGTGTCTCTCCCCACCCAATGTAACCACACGTCTCATGTCCATAACGTCTCATGTCCATGTCACGTGAGATCATATCTAATACAACCAGTCATATAATCTCTATAAATATAATGTCTATGTCAATCCTGCATCCTACACAGAATCACCATGAATATCTCAGGAAGATTCTGTCATATGTATGGTGTCAAGTATCCTGGGTTATAGTGTACTTGATAAGACAAGTACGAGAATGTAAAGAGTCACGAATGTCCATCTCTAGGCGACGTTACCCAACTCTGCGTACAGTGTTGGCACCCGACTATTAATCGGAAGTTAAGTAATGTCACACGGTCCTAGGTTGAATAGATATAACTCAGAATAGATCAAAAGAATAATATAAAACAATTTACTGCAATAATGGCAAGGTACACTTGCCTGGAACTCCAAGTTGATAATACAAAGAACCTGCTCTCGAATTCACGCTCGTGCGATCCCAAGAGCCTAAATATATAATATCATAAAATTAGTTACTATGACATGGTTCACTAAGCATGCACAAGAGTACAACTACTCTACGTCATTAATCATTAGACAATTAGGGTCTAATTTAATCAAGGATACCACTTATACAATGCCATCAATTATTTAGAGTCTAAAATAATTCGGGGTTCTAACAAAGTAGGTTGGCTAAGGTTCACTAGTCAAGGACCAAGAAAGTGTGTAAACACCAAGCCTACTAGTCACATAACATCATCAAGCCTCATAAACATGGTTATAACGAAGGTTCATATAGGTACTAGGTGTTCTCACACTAGATTTCCATATACAACATATCATTAACCTTGGTATTCACTAAGTGTCAAACTATGTTAACCAACTTAGGGTTAGTTTTGTCTTATTAAAACATGCACATGAGCATTAACAATAGGTCAAGTTAGGGTCATCACAAACAATCACATACTATATTTCTCAAGTATATCCATTCATCCAACTATATACAACTCTCGTTCTACTACAAAATATCAAGTGTACATAGACAAGTCAAATCTGAATTTATAATAAGATCATGGCATATACCTCATTTCTTTCTTGCATTTGTCATGAAACATGTGTGCAAGCACTACTATAACTAGTGAACAACCTTAGCATGACATCTTCTATATTCCAATATAGAGTTTATAAACAATAAAACTAGCTATCACAAAACCTAGGCAAAATACACTACTAGTTGCACAAGATTAAGAAAATCCATGTCACGCCCCAGTCCCAAAATACCAAGGGACTAGACACGTGGCAATGGCCAGCAGCACGCACCGATGGACAACACAATTTAATGGATCCATCGGGACATACTTAAGCTGTAATATAGGTCTACAACAACAAGTCAAAACTAATCTCATCCACACACAAAGTAATAAGATCAGCAGCAAATAAAGAAAGTACATCAATGTCCAGTCTCAGCAAAGTATGTCGGAGAACAACCCGATAAAAGTCTAAAACACTGGTTCATCAGACCAGCACAAATGAGTCCAAAATAAAGTATATGATGAGTACAAATAACATAAACTCAAGCAAAGTCTTCAGCCATCACCTCTGCTTCTAAGTTTGGTTCAGCTTCAGCAACAGCTTCTGGTACAGCTTCAGCTCCTGTCCCGTAAACTTCGGGATAATGCTCTTCTGCTAAACCTGGGGACATCAGCCGGATCCAGGTCCTCAGGGGACATAGCAAGGTACAAATAATATAAGCCAAAATAAATGCAGTGTAATAGTAAATGAAATAAGCAGGGTAACTACATATCCATCTATGTAAAAATGCAACTGAGAGCATCACTAGTACTCAGACTGAGACCGCTACAAGCTCTGTGTCGGGGAGCCGGTAGCAGTAATAACAAGTAATGGGTCTAGCTCTGCTCGAGAGTCTACAATCTCATAATAGTAGTAGATATATATAGAACAGCCTGTAGCCTGTGTGTCTCTCCCCCACCCATTGTAACCACACGTCTCATGTCCATGTCACGTGAGATCATAGCTAATGCAACCAGTCATAATCTAAGAATATAATGTCTATGTCCATCATGTATCCTACATAGAATCACCATGAATATCTCAGGAAGATTCTGTCATATGTATGGTGTCAAGTGTCCTAGGTTATAATGTACTTGATAAAACAAGTACGAGAATGTAAAGGGTCACACATGTCCATCTCTAAATGACGTACCCAACTCCGCGTACGGGGTTGGCACCCGACTAATAATCGGACGCTAAGTAGGTCATACGGTCCTAGGTTTACGCATGTTCAACAATGTAAATAAGCAAGAAAATAAATATTAATACTACATAATTTGGCAAGGTACACTTGCCTGGGGTTAGAATACCAGTAGCGATCCCTGTATCCGTGGGTTCCGTAAATACTCCTCCAAAAGCTGAAATGAACATTACCAACAGTCTCATAAAATAGGAAATAGCTAAAAATGCCTGTCCTTAAGTCCAGTTTGGACACAAGGGCAAAAACGACATAGTCAGGCATGATACTGCTATGTCCCCTTCTACAGATAATACCCTAAGAGTTGGCTGAACACCTTGCTCTACAGCTCCCCAAAGAAACTCAAACTCTGAATGTCCAGGTGGTCTAAATATAACCTTTCCAAGCCGACAATCAAGAGTCGCATGATACTGACTTAACCAGTCCATACCAAGTACAACATCATAGTCAGGTATAGAAAAGATCAGAAATTGGGCTCGCATCTCTCTTCCACAGACTACTACCGAACATGATCTACAGATATCACTAACCGGTATAATTCCACCTCCCGTAAGAATTCTCTTAGTCTTCGGAAGGGGTGCAGTAGCTACTCTATGGATGGCTACGAAGCTAGCAGCTATGAATGAATACGATGCTCCAGAATCAAATAAAGCTACAGCAGGTAATGAAGCTACTAAAATAGTACCTGCTATAACTTCTGCAGCAGTAGCTTCTTCCTGAACAGCCAATGCAAATGCTTGACCTCGTCCCTGAGCTGGACCCCTCTGCTGACGAGCCTGCTGGAATAGTGCTGCCTGTGGTGGCAATGGTGGTCTCTGCTGATATCTTCCTGGAGCTGGTGGTCTGACTCCTCCAACTCCTGTCTGCTGTGCTCCCACTGCTGGATAATCTGGCCTTGGTGCAGGTAAAGCTAGTCGTGGTGCTCCTTCTCTGCGTTCAGAGCAATCCCTGGATAGATGCTGGTTGGATCCGCAAACCAGGCATAGTCCCAACTTGCGTCTGCACTCCTTTTCAATGTGACCTAACTTGCCACAGAAATGACAAGTAGGTAGGGTTCTTGGTGCTGCTCTCTGAGGTAGATTCTTCTGGAGTCGCTTTGCAGAATCCCCCTGTGATGCCTTAGATGGTACTGAGGTAAATGGCCGTTTCAGACTTGACTCCCTCCTGGTGACGCGCTCCATGCGTCGTGCTGCAGCAAGGACATCGGTGTACGATGTAGGTACAACAGATCCGATCAACCTCTGAAGCTCGAACCTGAGTCCGTCAAAGAACTTTTCCGCCTTCTCTTCTTCGATGGGAATTAGAGAAGGGGCGAAACGACTCAGGCGAATGAATTTGGCATTGTACTCCTCCACCGTCATATTGCCTTGGATGAGGCGGTTGAACTTGTCTCGGAGTTCTGACCTAGCAACAGCTGGGATATATATCTCTTGGAAGAGTCTGGAGAACTCCTCCCAAGTGACTCGGTCATGTCCGAGTCTCCTCTCTTCGGCTAGCCACCAATGGTGCGCATTGTCCGTCAGTTGCATCCGGACAGCAGTCATCCATCTCTCACGCGGAAGTTCAGCTGCTTCCAACTGATGTTGTGTATTTGTGAGCTACTCATGCACTTCAGTTGGTCCTTCCTTGCCCGAAAAGGTACGGGGCTTGAGTTGACAGAAATCAGTGATAGATCCCGTCGCTGGTCGCCTAGCTTGCGGGTTCGCCTGCTCTAATGCGTTTACTAGGCTGGTTCTCAGGTACTCTGCCTCCTGACGCTGCGCCTCCTGTTGAACTTGCTGTTGGGCTTGCATCATGGCGTAAAATATCTGAAACATCTGCTGCCCGTCCATTGTTTGCCCTGGGGGAAAGACATGCATCTGTGGAGTGAACTGTGGCGGAGGTGGGATGTCGTCGCGCCTGAACCTTGAATTATGCTGTTCAGCTTGACCACTTTGAGAGGATTGCCCTCTATTCTCTGGTGTAACTCCATCTCCATAGGTAACCACAGCATCTTGTGGTGTACTCAAAGGAATTTCATCTCTAATTCTTGGATCCATCTTTCCGCATCCAAAATAAACTTTATGAGAACGTTCAGTAGAATCAAAGCAGGATGCAAATCAAGCACTTAATTCGAATGCGATATAGAGTTTCAAAAACGATTCAACAAATGGATGAGATCCTATAACCTATCCTACCCTTTTACAGGTTTGTTCGGTCCCTAAGTTAAAACCAAACAATTTTGTCGTTGACCTGCATGGGCCACCACAAAAACCATGTCACGTTCCAGTCCCAAAATACCAAGGGACTAGACACGTGGCAATGGCCAGCAGCACGCACCGATGGACAACCCAATTTAATGGATCCATCGGGGCATACTTAAGCTGTAATATAGGTCTACAACAACAAGTCAAAACTAATCTCATCCACACACAAAGTAATAAGATCAGCAGCAAATAAAGAAAGTACATCAATGTCCAGTCTCAGCAAAGTATGTCGGGGAACAACCCGATAAAAGTCTAAAACACTGGTTCATCAGACCAGCACAAAGGAGTCCAAAATAAAGTATCTGATGAGTACAAATAACATAAACTCAAGCAAAGTCTTCAGCCATCACCTCTGCTTCTAAGTTTGGTTCAGCTTCAGCAACAGCTTCTGGTACAGCTTCAGCTCCTGTCCCGTAAACCTCGGGATAATGCTCTTCTGCTAAACCTGGGGACATCAGCCGGATCCAGGTCCTCAGGGGACATAGCAAGGTACAAATAATACAAGCCAAAATAAATGCAGTGTAATAGTAAATGAAATAAGCAGGGTAACTACATATCCATCTATGTAAAAATGCAACTGAGAGCATCACTAGTACTCAGACTGAGACCGCTACAAGCTCTGTGTCGGGGAGCCGGTAGCAGTAATAACAAGTAATGGGTCTAGCTCTGCTCGAGAGTCTACAATCTCATAATAGTAGTAGATATATATAGAATAGCATGTAGCCTGTGTGTCTCTCCCCCACCCATTGTAACCACACGTCTCATGTCCATAACGTCTCATGTCCATGTCACGTGAGATCATAGCTAATGCAACCAGTCATAATCTAAGAATATAATGTCTATGTCCATCCTGTATCCTACACAGAATCACCATGAATATCTCAGGAAGATTCTGTCATATGTATGGTGTCAAGTGTCCTAGGTTATAATGTACTTGATAAAACAAGTACGAGAATGTAAAGGGTCACGCATGTCCATCTCTAAATGACGTACCCAACTCCGCGTACGGGGTTGACACCCGACTATTAATCGGACGCTAAGTAGGTCATACGGTCCTAGGTTTACGCATGTTCAACAATGTAAATAAGCAAGGAAATAAATATTAATACTACATAATTTGGCAAGGTACACTTGCCTGGGGTTGGAATACCAGTAGCGGTCCCTGTATCCGTGGGTTCCATAAATACTCCTCCAAAAGCTGAATGAACATTACCAACAGTCTCAGAAAATAGAAAATAGCTAGAAACGTCTGTCCTTAAGTCCAGTTTGGACACAAGGGCAAAAATGACACTTCCTGGACAAAGCGGGGTCCATATGTGGGCCGCTTTGCACCGAAAACTGGGTCAGGGTCAAAGGTCTCGAAAATCGTCCAACTTAGTGTCAACAAGTCAGGAACGATGATACGAACCCAACGGAACTTCCAGAATTGGATTCCGATGAGCCGTTCTCAAAATCGCCCGTCAAGTGGAGCCTGTGGGGCCCACGATACGCGATTTTTCAACGTTCTCAGAATCGAACCAAACTTGGCTCACAGGACCAGCGTATTGCTACGAGTTTGTTGGCGCAAGTTTTGTTTCGATCCGACATGTGTACACTAAGTTACAGCGACAAACAGAAAAGTCGGATACGAGACGTTGTCCGCGGATACGTACTGATTTCGGTGTGCACGCACATCCGAATCAGCTTCTGTGAAATTCTGCACGTCCGTATCAACGACGCGCACGTATCGGTGAAGACCGCACGTGACCAAGTCGTCCCGTTTGGCGGGGCGTACTCAATTCCGGGGTGAAACATGGCATTGGTTTTTCTGTTTTTGGATCGCGGTTCGCGATCACCACAGGTCGCGATGCACTGAGCGGTTTGCTCGGGCACCGAGGGGGTCATGCAGGCTACGCGATGCAACAAACGGAATTGAAAACGGGGCAGCGAGAAGAAAGTTATGAGTACCTGAACATGGCTCCGGAAAACTGCGAATTCTCGTGTCCGTGTGTCTTCTCGACACAGTTCCTGTGTCCTGTGTCCTGGCTGCCGTGTCCGGGCTTAGGGATAGGGTTTCTGTGTCGTCCTGGTCGCCGGAGGCTTCCCCGGAGGGGTGCTGGGGCATCGCCGGAGGGAGAACTACTGCGGGTGGCCGGCGCTGGGGTCGGGGACAGCGGCTCGGGTCTCCGGCGAGGTCGGCGGAGGGGAGGCGATGGGAGGAAGGAGGGTTGTGAGGGGCGGCACTCTGGAGGAAACGGCGCTCGGGGAGGTCTGCTGGTCGAGGCAGCCGGAGTGCTGGCCGGCGAGGGACTCGCGGAGGGAGGTCTGTCGCTGGTGAGGGTTTTCCGGTCGGCGGTCGGGGCTGTGGGGAAACAGAGGGAAGGAGGAAGAAGCTAGGGCTTTAAATAGAAAGGGGAGGAAGACGACGGGGTGGCCGGTTAAGGGAGGCGATGAGTCGGCGGTTGCGGGGGAGCCAGAACGGATGGGAGGTGAGCGGGCGGCAGGTCGGCCGGCGGAGGGGAGGCGTGCGGTCGGGCTCCGTCGGTTACAGGGAAGGAGAGGGGATTCGCTGGCGGGCCGGGTCGGGTTCGGTCGGGTCGGGTTGACCGGATTTGACCCGCTAGCTGAGCGGTCCGGTTCGGGTAGACCGGCCGGTCCGGTTCGGTTCAAACTTTGGGTTTAGGAAAACCGGGTTTAATTGGGTTTAAATAATTAATTTAAATAATTCAATAGTTTTTAATGCTTTAAAAATCTATCCGGAATCCAATAAATTCCCGGAAAATTATCCTATGTCCGGTTTTCAATTTTACACTAGAAAATATAATTTTCATCATATTTTAATATTATTTAATATCTTTTAAAAATTCATTTCAAATCAGACTATCTTATTTTATTTGGTTAAAATTACAGAAAAATGCTAATTAATTCCAGAAAATTAAATTTTAAAATACTAAAATTTTTAGGTGATTACAGCGGCCGCAGAGCATCAGCGGCAATGCGTGGAGCAGCGATCGCGGCAGCGACGCAGAGAAGCAACCGTGGCAGTAGTGACCCGTGGCGACAGCGGCACGCGCACGTCAAAGCAACAGCGACTGCCGGGGAGGGGGGGCACGAGGCTGCAGCGACTCGCGAAGCAACGGGGCGCGGCGACAGCATCGCAGCAGCAGCAACGCGCGGAGCAGCGATCGCGTCAGCGACGCAGAGAAGCAATCGTGGCAGTAGTGACCCGTGGCGACAGCGGCACGCGCACGTCAAAGCAACAGCGACTGCCGGGGAGGGGGGGCACGAGGCGGCAACGACTCGCGAAGCAGCGGGGCGCGACGACAGCGTCGCAGCAGCAGCAACGCACGGAGCAGCGGCCTGCGGCGGCAGCGGGGGAGCAGGGGGCCGGGTGGGGGTGCGGCCGACGGAGGGTGGGGTGGGGGGGGGGACAGCGACTGTGGAGGGAGGGGGGCCATGAGCTGTGGGAAGGTGGGGGTGGAGGGGGTGTTCAGGAAAAAGATGGAGGATATTTTGGTCTTTTTAATTTATTAATTTATTTTTTTAACGAAAAATTTAACGGTGAGTGACAAAGGGTAGCAAATTGAAAATATTAGTTGAGGATGGGTATTAAGTTAGTACCTATCAAAGTTGAGGGTATCAAGTTGAAATTTGAAATAGTTTAGGGTATCAAGTTGTAATTTAACTTTGTTAAATATATAACGGTACTAATAACTTTAAAAAACTGAAAAAGTTTGTTGAATTACTTTGATAGGAAAAACATGTCACAGTATTTAATTTTAAAAAATATATCTCTACTCTTATAACGAGGCTTGAAAACGACTAAATATTGAACCGTCTAAGCTCTATGTAAATACTCCACTAACTATATATTTTTAATAGTTAATTATTTAACTACACAATATTATTTATTTACAACTAAATAATTATAACTCGAGTGGTTAAGGTGGAAGGTATTTTTCATGGTTACATAAATTCGATTCATAGAAACGACAATATTTATAATAATTTTATATTTAAATTTTTTAAATTTTTTTTTTTTTATGTACAATACACGTTATTAGTAATATGTAAGAATATTTAAGTGAAAACAATATACTAAAATAGATGCCGTTAGTTTGTATACTACAGAAATATCAAATTAAGCCCAACTAAGCCCAATGGGCAATCTCAAACTTCAAATTCCTCTCAATTTCTTGTCACTAACATTCTCTTTCAATCTCTCGCGAACTCCGACACCATTTTTTCTCTCTCTCCCCCCTCCAAACCCTAATTTAACCTCTACAAACGAAACCCTAGGAAAATCGAACACACTCCCATTTAAATTGACCGAACAACCAAACGACTTTCTCCCCAAATTTCCGATGAGCAAATCGATGTCGGCTGCTCTCTGTCAGAACCCATTGGCGATTCTTCGTCCGCAGAGGCTCTATTCCCTTCCCCTCTACAGAAATGGCGTCGCTTTCTCTCGTCTCCAGACTCTCCAGAATGAGCTCAGATTCGTGTCGGTCCGGAGGAATCCGTACCGGTGGCGGATTCGGGTCTTCCCGTCTGGTAATTAGCGCAAAATTTCATGTTAATGATTTCGACTCCGAGGAGACATAGTAGAGAATTGGAATAAAATGTTATATTTGTGGGTTTTAATCTAGGTGGAACGATTCGTGGATGATCAAAGTTGTCATTGAAGTAGAAAATTAAGCTAAAAGTAGAGTCTTGTAGGTGAAAAAGTAACTAAAATTTTGATACTCTCCAGAAGAGGACACTGGTTTCCTCCATACGAAGTAAATAAGGGGAAGTGAGTGAAATTTTGATCTTTTGAAGTTGATTGTGCTGAAGATGAACATACTTACTTAAAAAAAAAGGAAAGCAAATGAGCTAAATTTACATTCTTTTCTTGCTACCACTTTGAGATAACAATTAAAGGAACAATGAACTAAAGAAAAAGGTCAAGACTTTTGTCACGTCCCAGTACCGAAATACGGAGACGGACATGGCCAGCTACCCCATACAAGGTACTATATGTCGTACGACGATCACAGCTGTTAACTAGGCAAGAGGGTGTATGCTATAATCAAGTCACTAGGGTCACACGAACATCTCTATCTCAATCAATCAAACAAGAAACAGTAAACATAGAGCATATATGATAAAACAATAAGACGTCCCAAACGCTTTCTCAAAATGTTCCGGAGACCAGCTGTGCAGACCAGCTATGCAAAATAAGAAGCTGGCAGAGTATAAAAGTACATGACAGTGATCAGCTGCAGTCTGATTTAATACAATCATGTAAGGAGACCAATGTCCAAACGTGCCGGCTAACAGGTGTCGGTGGCTAAACGCCCAAAAGAAAAATATATACAATGACAAGCAGGGAAGAAGAAAATCGACTCGTTATTCTCTGCGGCAATGTTCCTGGTACGCGCCAAGAGTCGGAGGAAAATAGGCTGGATCTTCGGGTGCTGGTTCGAAACCTGGCCATGCAAAACCAGTGGGGTTAGACCCCAAATAGCAAGTACCACAAATGAGCACGAAATTGAGAAACAAAACCCAAACAATAGACATAAGTATACATAGGTTCTGTGTCGTAGTTTAGGTCCACGACATATCTTAGCACACTAACAGAATAATACAATCACAACCAAGTCCAATTTCTTTATATCTGTCAATTACTTGTACGGCTTGCTACTTGTGGAGTCTGAGGTTATCTCAGAAATAATGCATAATAAGTATACTCAGATCACGCCATTGCCGAACATAGGCTAACCGAGCCAAAATAAAGGGAATATATATGCACTTCACTGATGCACTAGTTCCCGTAGGGCCACTGCGCTAAATCACGGTATTAGCGGTTCCAGTGCTTCTATAGGGAGTCAATGGCTCGGCGTTATTTATAATAGGTCAGATACTGTACTCCACTAAGGCGGATGATATACAGTATCTGTGGTGGCCAGCCCGCAGCGCACTGAGAATGAATCTCTGTGGGAAGGTTCGTTGGCAATGATCTCGGGATATCGTTCCCTCAAAATGTTACTACCACTTTTAGTTACTTAATTAGCTCTATATTGTGTTCGAAATCTCAATGCGTGGTCACATGAGAATTTTTCTTAAGATGTCGTACAAAGTTCGGGTACGCTAGATACGAATCCATGGAAGTTTGGTCTGGATTCACCCGAGCGTGTATGCAACATTTCAATCAAATATCCTAGCCACGCTTTGGTACTTGACTAGCATATCATGTCCGTGCTGGGAATATATATGTATAATATCACGTATTCAGGAATTTGGAGGCATTCTCCATGCACAACCCAAATATAGATTACTTAACACGTGACACGGTATGTCGTACCTCAGTGCACATATGATCATATATACTCCTAGGTAATAACTTGTATCAGCACGAATACAATATTCGAGTCCAATCACCACTTATACATTAGGTTACATGAATCAAGATAACATTGTAACACGAAACTTATGTCATGCACATAGCTGGTTAGTCACTTATCACTTAGTCTGGTTCATACTGAAATCTCAGTCCAATCACTCAGTCATTCCATGTACACGCTAATCTTAACTCATGGTCATGTCTGGCATAAGGTCTGGTTACTAAGTCCAATCTTCCTTAGAATCATAACATAAGCATTAACCCAAATTAATCATAAAAGGATAAGAAAAACATTCAATAAAGCACCAAGGAGGCATGGGTCTCTAGGCCGTATGGGCAGTCCTGGCCCCATATGAAGTCTAAGCCGCATATGCCAGGGTTAAAGTCTACTCCTCGGGGCAAGTGTTAAAGTGACGAGCAAAAATTGAACTGTCAGTGAAGTGACATAAAGTGATTGATGTGACTGATGAGACATGCAATAAAGTGTGTCAGAGAGAAAGGACAAAAATCAAAGAAATATGTGCCAACGGTTCAGAGTTATGCGTCCAAGGAAAGTGGCCGCATGCTCTGCTTGCCGCATAGGTCACTCGGCCGCATATGATGTTTCTTGGACTTAGCAAATTTTTTATTCGTTCAGCAAGTGAAAACACAAGGAGTTCCAGAACACTTGTGTAGAAATCAGTCATGCTTCCAAGAAAGATGGACGTATGCTGGTCAATATGCGGCAAAGATCTCAGGCCGCATGGCACTCAGGCCGCATAGCACTCTCAGCCGCATATCCCTCTGGCCGCATGAAAACTTCGTCTTCTCCAAACACCAAGTTTAGCCATGACGAAAACTCCCCAAAAAACCAAAAATTATTTTCTCCATAAAAACTTTATTTTAACTCATAATCAAGTGAACCAAAAGCCAAAATGCTCGAAATGAAGTGCTCCATCACGTAGGAAAACTGGTTTTCTAAAATACCATGTTTTAATAGATCAAAACTTCGAAAAACATATGGAACCCATGAAAAACCTAAACTTTAATTGTAGATCTACTCAAATCCATCCATCAAAAACGAAAACTCCAAGTATTAAAAGCGTTTAGAAACACATAACAAACATAATGAACCAATAAAATGGAGGGTTTCTCCA
Organism: Iris macrosiphon; assembly: GCA_036927795.1. NCBI lineage: Eukaryota > Viridiplantae > Streptophyta > Magnoliopsida > Asparagales > Iridaceae > Iris > Iris macrosiphon. The sequence continues at coordinate 196,559,237 of JAYESA010000008.1, read as the reverse complement.
CTTCTCATGCAATATGTACTTGCCTAAGACTTGGAGGAAGAAAATTTAAGAGAGAAAGAAAATGAAGTAATGAAGAGAGAGAATGAGAGGTTTGGTATATATACAAGGAGGGTTTGAGGTTTAGACCATGGTGAACCCATGATTAAACCAACCCAACAAATAAACTATGAAACAAGATAAACCAAAGAATGGGTCTAGTCTCATGCAATATACTAAACATGCAAGCAAGAAAATAATACGCTCCAAATACGTATATTTGGGAACGAGGAGTGACAACTTTGATGGCTAGATAAAAAACGTAGAGGACTGAAATAGAAAGTTGCTACTTTTACATGGGCTTTAAAAAGCTAATCTATTTCCAAAGTAGGTAGAAAACACTTGGATTATAAATAAAAATACTTTTTTTAGATCTTTAAAACCAGTACATTTTATAATTACTAAACTACATAAGTTTCCAAACTCGCATTTTTCATAACACAATCGAGAGAAATTTTATTTTGGAAGCAGTGATTTCACGTCAACAAAAACGGAAGTCGTGCAGGACTTATCTAATGAGCTCACGTTTGCAAAGACGTCTTCTTTAGGGCATGTTTGGCTCATTGACTTGGCAAAGAATTGGTAGGATTTTAATTGGGTCTTACAAACTTTTGATGTTTGGTTCAAGAATTTATGGGGAGACATAACTTGAAGAGAGAAGTTTGTGTTCCCTTAGAAAGCTGTGCCTCTCCAATTTTACTTTCTTTTTTGGGCCTGTTCGGTTCATGGATTCTCAAGAGATGAAGAATTTCATGGATTTTGTTGGTGGGACCCATCAAAGGAATGTATGGGTTCCATGAATCAAATTTTTGGTTTAAGTGTTTGATTGGATGAATCTCCAGACATCATTTCCTATATGTTAGAGAGAGAAAATTGGGGTCCAAGCAAACACCAAAGATTTCATACATGGAATCCATTGATTCCTTTGATCCCCTCCCCCTCCCCCTCCCCATCCCCAACACACACACACACACACACAATCCATGAAATTATTGGTTTCTTGCAAATCCATGAACCCCTTAGTTAAATTACAATTTTCAAAATGATAGTTTGGAAACTACTCTATTTGGTAATAGCAAAGCCATCTTTTAAGAAGATTATTAAAAGGATCACATTTTAATAAAATACTCAAGTAAAAATCCAATTTATTTTATGTGAAGGCATTGATGGGAGCCAACAAAGAGAAGTTCCGGGCGAGCTGAACTTGGATGCTTTCCTTTCATTTGCAGAAGTGGTCTTTATCGTCCCACCCGCCATCTACTCAATTGGGTGTGCTGCGGGTATGCTGATTCCTGGTGTAATCAAACCGTTTCATTTAAATCTTGGAAGCAAAGCTTTTGTTTGGCAGTTTTTTCTTTTAGTGTGTGCTGTGGTGGTTGGGGCCTTACTTCGGAGGAGACAATGGGGGAGGATATGTAGAGAGACCAAGAACGGAGTCGGTGTTGATTTGCTTGCAAGGATTGAGAAGGTGGAAGAGGATTTAAGAAGCTCAGCTACTATAGTTCAGGTTCTCTCGAGACGGCTTGAGAAGCTTGGGATTAGGTTTAGAGTTACAAGGAAGGCTTTGAAGGAGCCCATCAGTGAGGTGACATTTGTTCTTTGCTTAAGAAAATGTTTCTTATATCGGTTTGATCTTCTAGGACTCTGATACTACATTGATCTTATTTTATTTGTGAGATTTCTGCAAGTATGTTTTCGAATACTTGACATTATTAGAAGAATTTTGAATTTTCTGATGTACTTATGAATAGTATGTGCTTTAGTTACATCTCTGCATTTTGTTTATGGTTGCTACTTGTCCATTGATAGGACATGATTTGAATCGTCCAGGTTTCCATATAAATTGAAAATGTAATGATATCACAATATGCAGGCAGGTATAATCCTATATCTGCATCTGTTTATATACAATTTGCATTAATTGAAGGATTAGTGAGCCAGTTTTTATAAGGTGTTCCAGAGAGAGAAAAACATATGGCGAAGTTTACCTTTTATACAAAAAGAGAAGGATCAATTGAATTTTGGAGTTTGGGATTGGGTGTATCCATAGAAGGCGTACTCATAGACTTTTCTACTAATAGTGAACTTTTAGGGGAGTAGAAAATACCCTGAAGTAATTTCTATGTCAGTTATGCATCAATTTCTAATATATAGAGGTTTATTCTTATTTAGATTTATTGCAGAAGACTGTAGACATGTTGGACAAGTTCAATTCATGTATACTCTAAGCCAATGTTGTCAAGATTGGATTTCATTTTAGTATAATTGTGAAGGGGTCCTGATCGGATGGTGATCCAGGTCGTGTATTGTAGGATCCATGGTTAAAAGTATATCCTTAAATGCTATATCATGCATATTTGAGTTACGTAACATCAAACCAAGTAGGTTAGTGCACTATCCACAAACCTACTCAATTTCCTTAACCGGAAATGAATTTGGACGAGTGAGGAAGAGATGTAAGTTTTCTTTTTGTACTCTTGTAGGTTTTTGAAGAGGAGCGAACACAAGAAGTTTAGATCATGGAAAAAGACAAATAAATAGGTTTGATACGTTAGGAAGGGCCTCCCAAACTTATTGAAGGTTTTTTTCAAAGCAAAATAAAATAAAAATAATAATGATAATAAAAAGAAAAAGAGAAAGAAAACCTAAAATGCTCCCCTACCCAAACATGGCCTGCCCCCTCTCCTATGATCCTGGTCGGATTGTGTGATCCACGATACAGTTAGGACCCGATCCGGCAGATCCTTGGCTGGTGCGGCTTTTTTGTGCAACCCAGTTAGGATTGGATCCGATCCAATTATATTCATGCAATCCACGACCCGGGTTTCACGATTTTGACAAGATTTCTAAGCACATACATCCAGGAGTTTGTCTTTCCTGTTCACTGCAAGACATGTCCTAGTACACAAACAACCAAATAGTTTATCGTTCCAAGTGACGAATCACAAGATACATGCTTGAATATGGCATGTCCCAGGTAATCTACATATAGATACTAAATTAGCAGGACACAGCACAGTTTATACACAACACATAAAAGGAATTTTATTCTATAAACTTTTTCTTAGTATGTGATATAAAATTACTATATGATAACTATTTACTTTTAATACATTTGTATGACTTCTGAGATAAATGGCTCTCGACTCTTCATCTTCGTCATGCTCTCATGAGTAAATCACTTCTTATTTTGAAATGCGTCCTACACTTTTGCCACATCTCTTTGACTATGTTCCAGATGATAGTCAATATGTTTTCATGAAGTGATGTGTTTAAATTTGTCTATTATGTAATTGGAGATGTTGAAGAAGTGTCTGGCATATGTGTTATGCCTGATACTTATCACCACTTATATTGTAACACAAAAGGCCTGCGTTGTGCAAGATTTATATTGAGGAATTATATACAACTATATGTGAAATGGCTTCTCCTCCTCTCTCCGGTTGCAGTATTTCTTGTATGGTGATGAGCATGCATGTATGCCCCCATTTGTATGGTTGATTTCATTTTTGATTTCATCATTCAGTCTTTTCTCCAAAGTACTGCTGCTAGTTATGTTCAATATCCATATCTGCTGTTCAGGCAATATAAAAATAAAAGCACAAGTGCCAAGTATGTAAGTGTGTAGCAGTGGTCCTACGCAAACAATTATCATTTGAGGCTGTTGGAGATCTTATATTTGTCTTACCAAGAATTAGGTTTCTATTGATACTACACTATAGAAGATGTGTTATAAACAGGAGCAGTAGTATTACAGAAGCAGCTTGCATTTTCTATATTTTGGTAGAGTACTGCTACACGGTATCAAAGATATGTGAACAGTGGTCATTCTCACTGATTATTAGTATAAAGGTAATATGGTCAATTTGTAATTTATGGTAAAGATAATCTGAGGCTTAGTAATTGCTCGCTAATGTTGAATACTGAAAAAAAAGACAAGGCAAAGGATAAATACCTCGGCTGACAGTGTAGAAGGAGATTTTGGCCAAACGATTATACTAATTTTAAACATTTAATGTTTTTTGGGGAGGAGGATTTTAAGGTGTACACCAAATGAATTGATTAAGGTTGTCATAGTCTTGGGGTGTTCAGCTTGGGAATCAAAAGTCTACTTATTGTGATACCTATTGAGATTACATTGTCTTGTCATCACCAAAAGCTTTTTATATCAAACAATTGCAGCTTCAGAGCATGACTCACCATTGAGACAGCCTACATGATATTTATCCAAATGGTACAAATTTGTGTCGTAAGCAACAAGGGGGGAGAGAGGACCTTCTGTTTCACCCGGTTGGCCTGTCGGGGAGTTTTGATGCACTTTAATTACTCACAAGTTTAAGTCATGTTAGTAAGGAACAACCAGCCAAATGCCCCTAGGAAAGAGTCTAGCGAAGAGAGCAGCTGAAAAGCTTTTCTGTGGGGAAATAAGATCACCATTCATCACAAGACGTTGGGTTTAGAATCTAAGATGTGAGGCAGAACACATGTATGAAATCCAAAGCATACGAGAGACAACATCCTTATGTTTCATTGTCTTCTGCAATGTTGGATAACAAATATTATGAATGTGATTTGCATTGTCTGAGATGACGAGGGCATCTTTTGGCAAGATGCCAAGGCTTGCATTTTCACCCTGTAAGATGCATGTATTTTCACCCTGTAAGATGCATGTTCGAGTCACAGGAACAATTTTCCAAAAAATTGGGGATAAGGTGCATACATCATGTGAGAGGACACGGGGCTTTATTTTATCTCCAATGAATGAACTGGTGGCGATAACCAAAGGGTCACAATGTGAGAGGATAAGAGGAAGGAAAGTAAACTTATGTTTTCAAATTTGACCCTTCAAGTAAAATACTATAGTTTCTCTAAGGGTCGCTCTTTTAATATGTTTGCTTCTCACTCCTAGATATATTGAGAAACTTTTTATGTTCTTTATTCTGCTTCTCATCCTTAGAAAATACTTTTAATTTTTTTAAAGAATATTGAGATTACTGTTTTTCTTTATATCCCTATCCCTGAGCAAATGTCCTATCTTTTTAGAAATGTGCCTAATATACCTCTCAATTCTAGAAGTGCTTTCCACAGAAAACTACTCCCAGCATATTGTGTAGCAGCTAAAGTTGCATTCTGTCCTCACACTTTTAACCAAAGTGCACCATGAACCTGCTAATGCTGGTGCAGACAGACTACTAGAAGTTATACATGTTCCAAGTTATTTAACTAAAGGGAGATGTTATGAGTCTTTTACACATACACTAATGGAAATCTGTGTTTAGATTATTGCTGTCGGCTAAATGCTTTTTGTGAAAGGTAATAAGGTGTTACTGCTGTATCTCCTCTAATGTTGCCTGCAAGTTTCACATTGTGCCAAATTATAACCAAGACACTTTAATATGTTACAACTGAAATATTATTGATGCTTGCAGACTGCAGTTTTGGCACAGAAGAATTCTGAGGCTACTCGTGTGCTTGCTGTGCAGCAAGACTTTCTTGAAAAGGAGCTTGGTGAAGTACAGAAGGTCTTGTTAGCAATGCAGGTGTGTCTTCCATTACCATTAACCTTGGTTATAAGATTTGTCATACCCTGCATTAATGTGCTAGGAAGTTTATTAAGGTGATTTTTAAGTTAGTCATCTTAAGACCAAAACTAGGCGACTTAGGCATTGGGGGACAGCAGCCTAGACCCATTAAGTGGGTCAGTGGCAATGCTTAGGACTACAAGTTCTAATAATCAGGAGCACTACAAGTTCCAGCAACTGATTCCAGTAATCAGGAGAACTAGGAGTTCTGTCCACCTGAGTTATGTTAATGACTCAACGGCTGGATTACCTTACATGTGGGAGTTGACGGCCTCAGGTGGCTGGCTTACCTTACACATGCGACCCGTGGAACAACTTTTTTTTTTTTTTTTCAAGCACTAAATTTCCTCTGCTTTTTCCTATTAATTGATTAAGTCGTCTGACTACTGTAAATGATGATAAGGTTGGCATCCAAAACCTCATTAATTGGTAATGTGGCATAAGTCCTGTCTATGATAGCGACTTAAGCTATCATAGCCTCTTCAATGGAGGTGCTTTACTTCCATCTTTTATCTGAGAACCAGAGTACCACTCTTGGTCGGTGATAGTGCTTCTATATGTGAGAAATCATGCTTCAACCTGTCACTCTGCCTAGGTTGATAAGGCTTGTCGATCCTGTTTTTTAACTTATTTCTTTGCCTCTAATGACAATGGAAAGAGTGCTAAAAAGAATGGAAGTTGCCCCTCCTACGGTTCCAATTGGAGTTTGAGGTTACATTGGAGTCTCTTACTAGTCCTCCAGTATGCACATGACGTACATATTAAATTGGAGGTTCTGTTTAAATTCTGTCTTAAGGCAAACCAGGACAGTCACTTGGCACATCAGTAGGTCCTGCTTGCAGGATGAGGGGTCAAGTTACAGAAACAACCTCCCTGACGGTGGGGTTCAAGGGTGTGCACTTTTGGCTTTTGTTAGACCTTGCGTTAATGGGAGTCGTGTGGCACAAGAATACCTTCTTTTTTTGTGTGGTGATTCTGATGCATGAGGTGTTCTATCTCAGTTAAGCATATGGAGAGTATTGCCTCAAAAGAGTATATACTGCAGTCTAGGCGTGTTAACGACCCGAGCTTTGACCTAGCACCCCTGCTTGGCTCCTATTCGTTAGGGAAATGTGACGAGCCTAAAATCTGAGCTCAAGCTCGGCCCTTGGTAATGTATTTCTTGTTTGATATTCCCTATACATTTTTATTGCATTTGTAGGAACAACAGCAGAAGCAACTTGAGTTGATCCTTGCAATCGTCAAGGCTAGTAGAGTGCTGGATGGCAGACGAAATGGTACTGCTGAAATTGATCAACGCAAAAACGGGAGTAATTCAGTCCCAGAAAGAAGAGTAAACGATTGGAATCCCAAACAGGACACTGCAGAGCCGATATCGGGGGAGCCTACACCTTGAATTATTGTATATACATTTTTCCAATCCAGAGTAGAGGTAGATGGAGGAGCCATTTTAATCAGATATAAGGTGCAAGAAAATATTTTTAGAATTTTTTTGAAATTTATTACTGTTATTATTGTTATGTTTAGAATAAGATTTCATCAGTAAAAGTCTGTTAACCAATATTCTGTACTGGATGAACATGAAAGTTATTTAGCTCTTGAAATCAGGAAAAGAGGATAAGTTGTAGAGACCCGGATTGAATGATTATTTGTTGTATTAAGGCCACGTTTAGTTCGCTTGATCACGGCTTTGGAAAAGAAATAGTACGAAAGGAAAATAAAATAGATGGGGAAATGATTCTCTCCCTTCATCCTAGTATTTGCTTTTTCTTTTTCTATTTTACTGGCCGGCGAAAAGGAAAATGAACATATAATTGATTTTATTTTATTTTTTGCGAATCAAACGAGATCTAAGGTTGTGTTCGATGCAACTTAACAAACATGATTTTTGTTTTAAGTTGCTTCTACTCATTGCATGTGTTTTGGAGTACGCAAGAGTTGCTTTCAGAGGTGGAGCTACACGAGTGTAGGGCACTGACTGTTATGTAGCCTAGGCAAAGAATTTGGAAAGTTTTGATGTTTTTAGAAACATATTTTTTAGTATTTTATTTTTTTGTTTGGATTTGAAGTATGCAACAATTAAGTGATAAGTAAATTCTAAAAATTTGGTACTTTAGGCAGTGCAATATTAGTATTCTCGCGTCGCTAAAGCTATAACTAAAGTTCGGTTCCCCTCATTTTAGATGCTAATTTTGTCAGTGGTTGCTTTCAAAAGCTGTTTAACTTGTCATGCGTTATTCATAAAATATCATCTATATCCTTTCTGAAATTGTTTCTTATTTAGTTTCAATTTTAATACATGTCCAGTTTGTTTGTATTAGATTTTAAATTTTGAAACATCTTATTGCTTTCGATGACAATTTTTTATATTTATTTTTACATAAAATTATTTCTTCACAATTATTTAATATAATCATATACATTAAATTTATATTTTTAATATTATTTACCGAGATAACTATATTATTTTATATTGTATATATTATTTACTATTAGTAATATTATTTAAAATATTTATACATAAAATTTAAATGAACGTAAATATTGGAAATGCATAAAAGAAAGAAATTATGGGAAAAAAAGGGTTTGTGACGATTAGGCTTGACAATTATCTGGTGATATTTCTAACGGTAATTTTAATACATCAAGATATTTTCAAGATGTGCCAACTGATGATTTCGATACTACTGTTTTTAGTAGATTTGGTCCCTTTCAAGAAGGATACGATAGAAATGAGGATGATTTACCATCGTTCTAAAAGTGTTTAGACTGTTTTAATTTTAATATTGTTGTAACTCTTTCAGTTTAATTTCAATGTTGTTGTAACGTTTATATTTTTTTAATTTCAATGTTGTTGTTTATGGTGTTGTTTTAAATTTCGATTTACTTGTTTATATTTTTTTAAGTCAATATATTTTAATTAAAAAAAATTTAATGTTATTCTATTAATTTTTGTTAAATTATTTAAATGCTATTTTGTTGATCAAATGAATCTAATAAAAAAAAATACTAATAACAAACATATTCAATATTAGATTCTACTGGAAGATCTCAACAAGAACTTTTGTTGGTATAATTATTATATTAGTTATACTTATAAATTAAAAAATATGATAAGTTAATTAAGTTTAATATTTATCATATATAGGATATATTAGTAGTAAATTATAATTTAAAGGGTCAAATAGTCATAGTTGATCCTCAAATTTGAGGTTTTTTTTTCTTTTTTCTCAAATTTGAGGATCAAGTCATCAAGTACCATTTTCTCAAAATATTTGAAAATTAGAGTCGGTTGAAGAAAGTTTAGCTTCAATTAGGTGTTTGAGGTCCTTGGTTGGAGATTGCCTGAGAATTTTTTTGACATGTACCATTTTAAGTAAAATATTTATTATTTCAAGTAAGAACCCAACTAATCCAAAGATATAACGGATCTTGCGAGCATACATATTTTTTATTTTTGTCTTTGCCACAATTTTGAGAAAACAATGAACAAGGATAATTAATACCGCGGAGAGAATCGAAACATTTCCTGGAGAAATTGCTTTAGTACATGCTGGCTAATTTTGGCCTGGGTTAATATTGTTGAAACTCATCAAAAATTGTCATAAGCTAATGACAATTACAGTTACTGAGTTGTTTATTATTTGAGGATTGATTGGTTAGAGTTGTAAAATTTTGAGGATAATATAATATAAAAATATTCTATTTACAGTTCTCAAATATTGAGAGAGTTTTTAGAATAGATTGGAGATGGCCTCCGTAATGGATATCATTTTTGGCAATTACATTCTTAGCCATTTTTTAATGATTAAGATGACAAACGGCTGATTGTAGATTGTAGACCCAAACACGGAATTTTTGTCGACCCATACTCGATTTTTTTTTGAGACGGAAGATTTTGTTTTAAGTTATTTATCAAAATAATATGAAATATTTTTCTAGTACTCACCATTTGGAAATGGTTCAAAAATTAGTGTATATATATTCTCCACTGAATAAAAAAAAATTTTAAAAATTAATTTTTTTTATAACCACATATGTACCTCCTCACGTAGCTAAAAATAAAAACAAAAATTTATAATTTTTAACTACCTTAACATATAATAAATCATAAAATATAGTCGATTTATAAATTATATTTAAACTAACTATATTGTATTATCTAACTAAATACATATCCAAATTTTAAAAATATATTTATTGCAAATAAATAAAAAAATATTAATTTTTTTAAATAATTTAATATAATTTATATTTTTATCTAATTTCAAACAATATTATAGTGCGTTTTTTGTACGTGCAATGCACGTGAACGTGACTAGTGTACTAGTAATGTGCACGGTTAAAAAAATCAAATGTAAATTTATTATAAAAATATCATTTTTATGAATTGAACTCAAACAAACCAAGAAAATTGTTGTCCACCTTAACCACTCGAGTTAGAGTTATTTAGCTATAAATATATCATATTATGTAGTTAAATGTTTGGTTAAATTATTTTAAAATAATTAGTGGAGTATTTAGATAGTTTTTAAATTTTATTTAAATGATGATATACATACGACTTAGAAGGCTCATTTTTGAACTATTTCTAAGCCGCATTACAATTACAATAGTACAGAAGAGATATATATTTTTTGCAAATTCATGTTTTTATATATATTTGAAAGAAGAAATAAGTCAATGTCAATTTGGGCTAAATAATTATCAGGAAAGTCCATGCTTAGTCGTGGGCTTTTGAGATCTTCCGCTGCACCGGACACGTTGAAGACAACTAGGTTTTCCTTCCTCTTTCATCTCTCCTCTCGTTTCTAAATGGTGGGAAAAAAAATGGAAGAGATTTGCGAATGCTGGAGGGAGAAAAGAATGTTGTCGCTGATGGAAGCTCGAGGCCTCTCCACCTCCAATCGAAACTCCGACCGCTTCCTCGCGAATTTCCTCCTATTCTTAGTACTCTCTCCATGTGCCTTTACGTTTCGTTATTGTGGGCTGAACTTCTAGTCTACTACTTATGATACTGAATTCTTTTCTTTTTTGAATTTCGGACATAATGCTCGGAGTCCGGTGTAACGTTCGGGACTTCGTGCACATGATTGCATGTCTTTGAACTCGTTGTCTCTCAACTTTCATCATTTATAAATGAAGGAATAATACGTCTCCGGGCTCGATCCACTGATCTTCTGCCACCCGGCCAGAGTCTTATAACTGCCCTCAGTAACCACAAGAGCCACTCGAGTTCGGTTGATACTGAATTTCTCGTGTTAGATGACTTAGGAAAAACAAAAACTACCATGAGTACCTACGGGAATAGCCAATTGACAAGTCAAGGATGCTGGTAACAGTGGGCCAATGTATAGGTGTAATGTCGGTCAGGCCGACCTAGGCCCATAGTTGATCGGGTCTGGACTGGACCTGTCCAGTCCGGTTAGGAGAAGCCCGGGCTTTTAGCTGAAACTGTGGTGCTGAAACTGTGGTACTCCGGTTCCACATAATCGAAAAGTCGTCCCTACACGTGACGTAGCACAAGTCTAAATTTTACTAGTATAACACAAGAATGAACAAAGTTGATAATTGATCTCAAACCAAAGTTATTGCAACGAAAATAAACAAAAAAAAATTGAATAACAACAAGTATAATGAAAATGATTATCTTTATTGATAATTAGCAATGGAATACAAGGGCTCTCAATGGCCAACTGAAATATGTCAATTTGACAAACAACTCATGGATACAAAAGATTTACAATGTTCGATACATTATTCAATTTATAACATAAGATAGCATCTTTCAAAAAACAAAGCTTTAACTCATCAAACAATTGCTCCGACGTCTCAAAAATGTGCAAGCTATTCCCCTCACCTGTAGAGGAGGCATCAAAATATTGGACAATGCACTTGTGAGCGGTATCAACCCGACTCACCTAAACCAATACAGTATTCATGTGAAGCATACAATTCAATAAATGTGATATTTCTACTTGGACTAGATCTATTACCAGTTCATAATAAAAAATACAAAATATAACAAGAAACTTATCACTTGTACATTGATGTATTACCCACAGATGAATTGCTTATCCCTGCAAAACAATGATTAGAAATTATAATATAAGTGCCACAAGTTCGTCCCTGCATCAGATTTGTTAGGCCGGCATAACAATTTTCATTAGTATGCAGCCTAATTGCATTATGGTTATTGGTGATTTCAGTTCAGCACCATGAAAGACTTTTACATGGTATTGTGACGTGTCCTTTTAGAGCAAGTAGCTAGTTTTAATGAAAGTCCCACAATACCTCGTGCCTGTTAGTGCGTCCGAATAGTTCCTCTTAGGCCGATATGGTCCCGGTGCCAGGACCTCGTTCGAGGAACTAATACCAAACCTTGTGTACAAGTTGTTTATGACCATGCAATATATATGCTCTAACTATAAAATATATAATGCATGGTAATAGAATTTAGAAAAATGAATGCAATGCGATCTCTATATCATTTCTCATTTCTTGAGCTCCATGCTCCTAACTCGTCTCCCCAGTTCGACGTTATCACAACTTGGTGACATCTCGGTCCTAAAACATTATTCTCGATTCGATGGTACCAAACAATTTCTATAAAACCTTCTCGTGAAATTTCCAAATACCTTATCACTAAAAACACCTATTTGAGAGCCTAATATCTCATTCTCCTGCATAAGTGCCCAACAGTTACAAATCAAACATATCAAGCAATAACAATAATATTAGTGATTTCCTTTACCTTTATCTTTTTATCAAGGCATTATCATTTTCATTATATAGGAAACAAAAATATTTTTTATTAAGCGTGAAGATAAATGCAAGTACGACCAACACCACTCACCATATACGAAGTGCCTTTCTGTCATATAGATACCGAACGAATTAATTCTCAGAGATATGCTTTGATGTGATGCACAATATGTTAATTGGTATAATCACACAAGTGAGCCTTACTTAGCAAATCATCCAAACCTGATCCAATTAAGCAAGTCTATATCATCGCTTAAATTTTGTGATTTCTGCACAAAATGAATCCAATCAGTCCATTAGCCAATCAATCAACACATTGCCTCTGCTTGGAGCGGAGCATTACAGAAACCCCAAACCCCTGGGACTTCTGCACAAGTCAAATCCAACCAGCCCATTTAAGCCAACCAATCAAAACAATGCATCTGCTTGGAGCGGAGTATTACAAAAACCCCAAACTCAGAACCCGATTTGAGCCATGCCGGACTAGACTGGGCTGGGTTTGTGTAGGCTGGTCTGGTCTAGACCGGTTATTTATTTTTCATTTTTTAGCCAATTAAGGTTTGATCGTGCTATTTAAAAAAAATGATTTGTGGGGCCACTATCTAAACAAAAAACTAAGCTCATTATTTTAAAAAGTAGTAAAAAAAATTTATTTAGTTGTTTTCTTAATATATATTATTCTCGTTAGATAGGTGTTTGTTGATACGATTTATGTTTTGTGTTTGGAATTTTAACCTCTTTTTGTGCTTCTTTTGTGTCACAAAGAAATTTTGAAGAAAGGTTAAAATCTCAAAAACAAAACATAAATCATATCAATCAACATAAAATACCTATTTAATAATAGGGTAAACGGGATATGAGCCATAGGCTCATATTCTTACATGAGCCATGCACACGTGGACCAATGTGAATGGATTCTTACATCCCATGTGCACCCATGTGCACTAGTACACTCAATTCCTATTGGTCCATGTGTATTGACTCATGTAGGAATATGAGCCTATGGCTCATATTCCTTTTTTCCTTAATAATAATAACATATATTGCAAAATGATAAAACAATAAGTACATAAGAATTGTTGTAGTTAATTCTTTGACCGGATATATGATAATTGCGACTACCTAAGTTCATAATACTAATAGCTAAATAAATTAAAATAAATATTTCTTCAAGATACAAGATACTAATATAACTATCTAGAAGGTTACGTAGTGTTCCCTGCCATGGTTAGGTACCCATTTGATTTGTTTCCCACAATGCGTGGATTGAACATGAGTTTCACATGAGAGTTTTCTTCGGCCTATAACATTCTTACTATAAAATCCGCTAAAGTATTCTCAAATTTCGAACAAATTCCAATGATTATGCCTTCCTCCTTCGTTGCCTTGTACCCCTTGAGTTTGCGCGGATTGAGGTTGATGAACTTGCGATTACTACGGTAGTTGTTCATTTTTTATGGTAGTGAAGAAGAAGCTAATTCACCGAATAGAACACAAAATTAATTAAAAGTGTTAAAAGAGGCATACAATTTTGTTGTGGTAAATTTGGATGAATTAATCCGTATTTATAAGAATTTTTCGGGTTTCCAAATGACCACAAATATCCTTAAAATATAGTTTTTATAGGAGTATGTGTCATTTTCAACAAAATGGCCAAAATATTCCTTATTAACATTCATATAACAGTTAAAAACTAGAAGTATTTTGGTAAAAATAGGAGTATTTTAGTTGGTTAACATGGGTCAAATGTCATCTCATGACCCAATCTCTAAGATGGACATCTTCGAAGCTCAAATGCTAATTTTTGAATGTTTTTGGAATCCAAAATCTAATTAACCCTTTTGTTAATTATCAATTTTTCTGTAGCTTGGTTTTAATGTAACTCCTAAGTTAGAATATGTCTGAAAGCTACTATTATGCTCATCAATTCACTTCTATGAATCCAAACCATACCAAAAAATTCAGCAATCTTGCAAATTCATCTGTGGCTAATATATTCATAAGTTAGACGTCGTCATGAGAACGAGGATGTTTTTATTTGGAAAAAAGTAAATCTTGCACTATTCGGTTTCGGACCCTTCTTATGAGTATCGGTATAGGCAGTTTTGATGTTTTCCGATCGGACTTTTGGAATTTATGGTTTCGGAAAGCCACAAAATCATAAGGAATTATTTTAAAAACTTGAAAATATTTATTCATTTAGGAATGATCTTATACATTATTTGTTATTTCATGTTAGGTTTGAATGAAAGAATATTCAACATGGCATGATCATATCATTATGTCAACATTGTTTTTTGCATTATTTCTCTTTTTCTTTTAGTTTTTTCCTGTTTTGAATTGACCGAGAAGGAGTGCCAGTTCTTTTAGTTCTTCACTCAATAGATAAGAAACCACCTTATTGCAAAAGTGAGTATTTCATTGTAGATGGTTACTATTTCCGTGGTTACCTGAATGTTATTCAAGGATACCTGCATGTTATTCTTCCAATGTGTTATTGTTCCAATCAAACCGTATTTGATACATTTGTATACACAGTAGTTTTCGTGCTGGTTCTTTCTTATCTTGTCGGATGTTTATAATGATTGGGCTCTCAAAGACCATTATAGCTCTTCCCCTCCCTCCCTCCCTCCCTTCCCCTCGTTTTTCTTCTTACAACCATCTTTCTGCTTTTATTCCTTTTTTTTTTTTTTTTTTAAGAGAGACCTATGGTACCAGAGGCTTAATCAGAATGAATAATTGATGCTATTTGTTGCTTATTGTTCAGGGTTCTACATTGATCTTATAATATTACAGTGATGTTTGATTCTAAGGTTTATAAGTATCCTAGATAGTTCACTAACTTAAATGTGTCACAACAAAAACAGTCCCAAACAGATGGGATAAGGCTTATGCGCTTGCTTTTATTTGGGATAAAGGCTTTGTTTGTATTTTTTGCATCCAACTCAGATGTCTTTTTCTGGTTCAACGCTAGTTAATAAATGCTGCTGTTTTCCCAATTTGTAAATTTTTTTGGTGATTTATTTTGTATAATAAGAGAAATTCATCTTGACATTTAATGCATCCTTTATGTTATCCAGATTTTAATTGAAGATGCGATGAGAGCTATTCATCTGAAAACTTTCGACTATTGAGTTTTAAATCTTTTGTGGTATCAACTGAGAAGTCGAGAGGTAAATGCTTCTTAAAAAGTGTATGTTTTGTCACAATATGGTCAAGCATTATGACATTATTGTTTACAATATTTTCACTGAAGAATCATAATTCAACGTTTTCATTCTCACCTTTTGTTATGCTCAAAGGTAATTGAGTGAATCAAGTGTCTCTTATGTTTTACATTTGATTACTGACATCAGAAGGATTATACCACATTTTATGATTATTTGTGTAGCAATGAAAGCAGTCCATTCGCTTCATGAAAATAAAGCAACTACAATGTAATTATTTGGTTAATTATGTAGGTATTATACATCTAACTGAAGATAAAAAAAATGTTGATGAAATGTTAAATACATCAAATATTAATCAAAATGGTTTTAGGGAATGAAATTCAGTAGATGGATGTTCTTATTTCATATATTTTTTAAATTACCATTAAAACATTAGGTCAGATATCCATGATGTACGGTGTACACCTATTTGGCATTTGCTAGAACTTTTTACGGCATATATTGTCTTTACTGGAAACTTTTGGCTTCTTTGATTTATTGTTCTTAGCAGATGAATGGTTTATTTCATTTAGATACTTGGAAGTTTTACAGTATCAAAATGTAGTTCTTAGCAGATGAATGATTTAGTGTTCTTAGCATATGGAGTTCCTATTGGTATCCGAATTCCTAGTCGAGGTAGCAGATGACTTGTAACTAGTTAGCTTTTATTTTGTTTCCATTGTTGTTTGTTAACATTTGAATTTGATTGATACATAACTGTTACTGTTAGTACTATAATTATTACTTGTACTACAAAGTAGCACTATTGGTGTCGGGCGGGGGTTGTGGGTGTGAGGGTGGGGGAGGGGTGTTTGCAAAGGGGAGCCATGGTCCTCCCAAAAAATATCAAAATGTTCTTGACCTACCCAAATTTAATCTCTAATAGAACTCTAAACCTTCCTTAAATAGTTAATTGGATCCCAATCAATGATCTACCTAAAATTTAAGTTGTAAAAATATCATCTTTCCTTTAATAGTTGATTTGATCCTGATCATTGGCACACCAAAAAGTAAAACAGTAAAAACTTCCTATAATATTACTTGAATCCCCATCATTGTCCCAGTTTTCTTTTTTTTAAGTGCACTTTTGTGGTTTTTATTTAGTCTTCTTGGTGAAACCCTACCAATTAACTCATTTGTTCAAGTAATAAACAAGAAAACCATGGCCTTCACCTCCAAAATATGTACTCTCCATCTCCTGTCTAACTGTCTCTACATCTCAGTCTATGGTCTCTCTACGTCATTAGCTCACCGTTCTTCTTCATTAGCTAATTCATTACATTTCTCAGGGGTCGACTTGGTAATTTTATGTTTTACAAAATATATTTCCTTTGATTCATGTTGTTTGAGGACAATTTATGTATCGTCTTAGTCATTAAGCTTATATTATGTAGTTAATTGCTTATGATTATACCTATGGTTTAGCCAATTCAGTAGATTTTGGAAGGCCTATTAGCCTGCAAAATATATTGTTTATATGTATATTTTTTGGTCATGTAACGTTGGCAGTTGGCACTGTTGGTGTTTTTGTCTTTGGACCAGTAAAAATAGTCCCACATTGGCTACACCACCAAGTGGGTATCTCAATATAATACTTTGTATGAGTTGAGGCGTGCACATAGGGTGTGGTGGGACACATGGGTGCCATGTGGGAGTGTTTTCCTAGGAGAAAAAATGATTAACTCCTCATGAAAGCATTTATGTTTTTTGTCATGCTCTTGGAATTATTTTCATAGGAGCTAAGCCCCAAACGACTCGAACTCGGGTTCAAGGGCGCAAAGTTGCGCTTTGTTGGCGCACTTTGTACTTTGCATCGTAGCAAGGCAACGCTCGTTTTATGCTCTGGTTGCATGCCCGTGTTGCATGAACGGGCGCTGGCGAGTTTTATGCTCGGGATGCATGCGCGTGTTGCATGAACGGGCGCTGGACGGGCGTTGAGCGGGTGCTGAACAGGCGTTGAGCAGGCTATGCATTGGGCTGCGATTGTGGGATATCAATTTTGTATATTGGCTTTTTAGTCCCACATCGAAAAGAAGAGGAGGATGTGCTTCCATCATTCCCTATATAAAGAGCCCTCTAGCCTCATTTTGAAAAAGACCAAAAAGTTGAGAAAGATGAGTCCAAAGGAGTCCGTTCGAGTCACACAAAGAGGTGACTACGAGCGTTCCAGAAGTTCTCTTGTGAACTTGTTGGCTCCTGGGAGCAGATCGTCGATAGAGGACAAATCTTGCTTTGAGCAACGGTGGTCTTCACCACCCTAGCAAGAATAATTTTTTATTATGTCTTCTTCTCCTTTTTCTTCTTGGTTCGTTCTGTTTGATTGCAACTGCGTTTTGCAAGGAAGAACGAAGGTAGTTTTCGTTTTATTGTAACTTAGTTATGTCCGTCTGCAACTGCGATTACAAGGAAGAACGATAAGTTTGGTTAATTTTGATTCTTTTGTAATCTTGAGAGAAAGTTGTAATCAGAATCCTTATATTGTTCTTCGTGGAAATCGAGAATAGTCAGAGTGAAAACTTTTGTGTGAACCTCTGATATCGACCACACGTTCTTCCATCTTTGGTTAAGCATCGGGACTAACAATCTCAAAACAAGATTCGAATAAAGATGGGGAACATCCGTTCAAGCCTTCTAGACACAAGTTTTCACAAACTTGAGAAGATTGACGGAATTTACTTCGAACATTTGGATGAGGGAATGAGTCCTTTGGCAAATGTTGAAAGTGAGTTGTCGGTACCTACCATTTCCGAGGATGGAGGAGATAGCGACCGAAGGACGCGCATTCCAGTTGGAAGGAAGATTACAATATGACAAAGGATTGCAGAGTATGCGCACAAGGGGCAGACCTTTGTGCATGACAGGACTTGGCGCTTTGCAAGATTTGGCACATGACGGCGCATTGAAAGTCTTGACGTCTTAGCGCATGGCAAAGCTGGACGCATAGTGTCTCAATGTGCATGATGGTCTCTGCGCATGCAGGACGCGCATGAATGCTTATGCGCATGGATTGGCGCATGATGGCTTATGCGCATAGATTGACGCATGGTGGCTTATGCGCATGGATTAGCGCATGGTGGCTTATGCGCATGGATTTGCGCATGGTGGCATATGCACATGAAGGTCACTGCACTATACAGGACTTGACGCATGGCTGAAATTGGAACTTGGAAGTAGAACCAATCCGAACCAATATAGTAAGGTATAACTAAACTTGGTTCTTTGATTACTTAACTTGGTTGTTATGATTGTACAGGTTAAGTCCTATGGCGTGGTTGCTGACTAGTGGATGAAAACTGGTGCATCTAGCCACATGTGCGTTAGGAAGAGCTGTTGATCAAGGTCAAACCTTTCAGTGGTGAAGGTCTTGATGGCAAGCAAGGATCAAGCAGAGGATCTGGGGATTGAGACAATGGTTCTGAACTTCGAGAAGTTACAGTCAAATGAGTGCGTGTAGCAACGTACCAGTGATTACCAAGTACCTGATCTCAGGAAGTCTGTTGCAGACTTGAGGGTGAACATCCATGTTTGCCAGATGATGATATCTTGGCAGGAGACATACTTTGAAACAAGGCGTTCGGTTTTAAATGGATGTTCGAGCTTCTGCTTGTGACTGAAGTTTCAATGTAAGAGTTGTGGGACCCCAGACTAGGATATGTATTTCGTACTGTCAGATGTCTAGTCTAGGATTTATCTCCAAATGTGGGGGTAAGGAGGTGGAGAAGTGTAAGGTCTGTGGGCAGACAAAGATCACAAGAAAACCGTTTAAACGGGTAAACCGAAGTACAGATCTTCTGGAGTTGGTTCACTCAGATATCTATGACTTTAAGCAATTCTCCACGAAGGCCAAAAGGAAGTACTTCATTACTTTCATCGACGACTACTCGAAGTACGCATTCGTCTATCTGCTCTAGTTAAAAGACGAAGCATTCGAGAAGTTTAAGTTCAAAGTTGAGGCTGAACTTCAAATGGGGCAACAACTCAAGAGACTCAGAAGTACTAATCTAGGCGGAGAGTATAGGTCTATTGAATTCGCATTGTTCTGCAAAGAAAATGGAATTGTCAATGAGACAACTGCTCCGTATTCTTCTCAATCAAATGTAGTAGCTGAAAGGAAGAACATGATGTTGATAGAGATGATGAACTCAATACTGTTGACTACGGGTCTTCTAAACTACTTCTGGGGAGAAGCAGTGTTGACGGCTACGTTTATTCTGAATAGAGTGCCATACGCAACTTCCGATGTCACTCCTCAGGAACTCTGGTTCAGAGTCAAACCCAACTTAAACATCATCCGAGTGTGGGGGTGTCTGGAAGAAAGAACATGACGTTGACAGAGATGATGAACTCAATACTGTTGACTATGGATCTTCCAAACTACTTCTGGGGAGAAGCTGTGCTGACGGCTACGTTCATTCTGAACAGAGTGCCATACACAACTTCCGATGTCACTCCTCAGGAACTCTGATTCAGAGTCGGATCCAACTTGAACGTCATTCGAGTGTGGGGGTGTCTGGCGTCTGTGAAGCTTTCGGAATTAAAGATTCAGAAGTTGAAATCGAGGACTACGAAGACAATCTTTCAGGGTGATACTGAAAAGAGTAATGTTCGGAGATTTTTTGATATCGAATTAAATCATATCATTGAATCTTGCGACGCGAAAATCTTCGAAGATAAATTTGCAAGGCACAAGAACATTGTTATCGTGGATATTTCGAAAAATAGTGTGGGTGCACAGGAGGTTGAAGCTTCCAACGAAGATGTAGTCCAAGAAGAAGTTGTCATCCCAACGACAACGATCGAAGCAGAACTCGCAGAGACGGTGTCTAAGCGAGTGAGGAGAGTGAAGGACTTCGAAGAAGATTTCGTCACCTATTATGTGGAAGCAGATCCGCTTACTTATGATGAGGCGATGAAGACCGGAGATGTTGTCTTCTGGAGGGAGGCTATAAATAATGAGTATGACTCAATAACCTCCAACCACACTTGGGTGTTGTCAATCTGCCTGAAGGACCTAAACCAATCAGATGCTTATCAGATCTTCAAGTCGATGAAGATGAAAGCAGACAGAATAATTGAGTTCAAGACAAGGCTATCTGCCTAGGGATTTTCTCAGACAATAGGGTATTGAGTTCTTTGGCACATCGATGAGGGTGTCATAGATCATGATGATGATTGTCGTAGCTTCTATTCACAAGATGATTATTTATCAGATGATGGGAAGATAACAAGTCTTGGATGAAGACAGACATGAGAGATTCACGGACAACAGGCAGAACTATTGTCATTCAGGTTTGAAGACAGTCTGCGAGTTGGTGATATCTCGATACGGCCTGAATCAGTTCCCAGGATATGGCAGCAAGCGTTTGACTAGTCATCTAGTCAAAGTTGTCGCAAGATCAGCGAGACGGACAAGTGTGTGTACACGAAGTTCGCTGATAATGGAGGAGTCATCGTTTGTATCTACGTGGACGACTTGCTAGTCCCAGTTGTGGACACAGAAGTATCACTAACAAAGATGTCTTTTTTGTCCAAACTCAGGACATGGGATTATGATGTCATCCTGAGGATATAAGATAATTCGAATCCAGGTGGACTTGCTTAGTCACAAGCTCTCAGCATAAAATATTGATCACACGCTTTGGGTATCAGGGACGATACTCCTCAGGTGTGACATGCATATGAAGCCAAATCCAAGAAAAATTATCAAACGGTTGGTGTACTCAAGCATCATCAGGTGAATGATTCAAGCTGCGTGTACCACCAGGCCTGAGATAGCTTTTGCTGAAGGGATGCTGAGTCAGTTCACAAGCAGTATATGTGTTGAACACTGAAAACTGTGAAGAGAGTCGTCAGAATTCTCAGGAGAACTCAGTAGTATATCATGTGCTACAGCAGTTATCCAGATATGAAGGAAGGCTTCGGTGATGCCAGTTGGTGCTCAGGAAAGAAGAGTGAAAGATCTACATGATGACGTGACTTCTCCAGGGGTGGTGTTGCTATATCGTAGAAGTCGAAGCAACAGTCTTTACTCTCAGAGTTCTTTGCACTATCAAGCTGCAGCATATAAAGCAGAATGGCTCTGGAATCTCATAGATGATCTTCCTATGGTTAGTACACAGATTCGGGTGATACTGACATACTGTAAAAACCAGGAAGCTACAACAGTGGCATTTGTTCATCTCTTCAACGGTTTGAAGAGAACTATGTTGATAGAACACAGTACACTGAATGAGTGCAGATTGCGTGGATCATTACAGTGCTTTAATGATCGGAGTCAGGTAAATCTGGCGTATCCGTTCATGCTAGGCCTCAAGGGCCAGTACATGACACTGAATAAGCGCAGCTAGCGTAGATTATTACAGTGTTTGATGATCGGAGCCAGGAGAGTCTGGCAGATATGTTCATGTAAGGCCTCCAGCCCCAGCTGATCCCAAGAACTATAAAAGATGGTAGTACTCCATGTTACAGTGGCATGACACCACACGAGGGAGTGAACCTCCGCTTTGGGTCATGTCACAGCGGTGTAATACCGCATATAGTCAAGTACACAACATATATGGGCTTGGAGGACCTCTGATATTGTGTCTTTGCAATCCTATAATTTAGTTTTATGTTATTAGTTCAAAGAGAAATCTACTAGGCATCTAGCTATTGGTTCAAGAGAGGACCATTGACTGGGAGAATATCAGGAACAATGTGTAGTCCTTTGATACATTGAGGGGTTACGGACCCAGAACCACTATTGTCTACTAATTGTTCTTTTGTGTAGAACAAGTCATGTGGGAGGATGGCTTAGATGCCTTAATGAGTTCTCATGCATTTTGAATGTCTGGTGTGCTTAACAGGAAGCACGGTAGTGCAGCACTACAAATGAGCGTAAGGTCTCCATGCTAGAGTGGGTGACACCACCAAGAGGTTCCTCGGTAAGGGTAATTCCTCGACTTCGCGAGTCATATCACAGCGACGTAGCACTGCACATAGACAGGTAGCCTAATGTTGTAGAATGAAGAGTGTAGGCAGTACTACAAAGAGGCCGGTGTCCTCATGTTACAGTGGTATGATACCATAGAGGTAAAAGATGTAAATCTTCGGCTATGCGAGCCATGTCACAGCGGCGTAACACCGTAAGGAAGCGCAAGGCTTCATGCTGGGTAGTTTGGCACTACAAAGAGACTTGGATCTCATGGTACAGTGGCATGACACCACGATGGGGTTTAGCCTCGGCTCTGGGCCATGTCATAGCGGAGTAGCATCGCAAGGAAGCTCGAGGTTTCATGCCAAGGACTCTTTAAAAGAACTCACCTAGAGTGTATAGAAAGAGATATATGCCGTCTCTTGAGGGAAAACTTGTAGAAGCCCAAAATACATACACCAAACCAGGCGTGCACATGGCCTTTAATGTGCAACCGGAAGCACAACTGATGTCATTGTGTGAGTGGAAAGAATTACAGCTATGGTGCAGAATTCAAGGCATAGTCCATTCTTATATCATACTGTTGTTCGACCCATGCGGGAAAATTCAAGTCGAAGCGACATCTATCATAATGTATGATGGGCAGTCGCTTTGGGGAACGCTCAACCCATATATATTGAGATATGTGGGGGATTGTTGGTATTTTTTGCATTTAGACTAGTAAAGATAGTCCCACATTGGCTATGCCACCAAGTGGGTATCTCAATATAATACTTTGTATGAGTTGAGGTGTGCACATGGGGTGTGGTGGGGGCACATGGGGGCCATGTGGGGGTGTTTTCCTAGGAGAAAAAATGATTAACTCCTCATGAAAGCATTTATGTTTTTGTGATGCTCTTGGAATTATTTCCAAAGGAGCGCTAAGTCCCAAAGGGGCTTAGCGACTCGGACTCGGGCTCAAGGGCACAAAGTGGCGCTTTGTTGGCGCACTTTGCACTTAACACGTCAGCATCATCACAAGGCGCTTGTACGATGTTGTTGCGTCCGTGCGCTCGTTTTATGCTCGGGTTGCATGCGCGTGTTGCATGAGCGGGCTCTGAACGGGCTCTGGGCGGGCGCTGAACGGGTGCTGAGCGGGTTATGTATTGGGCAGCTATTGTGGGATCTCAATTTTGTATATTGGCTTTTTAGTCCCACATCGGAAAGAAGAGGAGGACGGGCTTTCATCCTTCCCTATATAAAGAGCCCTCTAGTCTCCTTTTGAAAAAGACCAAAAAGTTGTGAAAGATGAGTCCAAAGGAGTCCGTTCGAGTCACAAAAAGAGGTGACTACGAGCGTTCCAGAAGTTCTCTTGTGAACTTGCTGGCTCTTGGAAGCAGATCGTCGATAGAGGAAGAATCTTGCTTTGAGCAACGGTGGTCTTCACCGTCCCAGCAAGAATAATTTTTTATTCTGTCTTCTAATTCTCCTTTTTCTTCTTGGTTCGTTCTGTCTTATTGCAACTGTATTTTGCAAGGGAGAACGAAAATATTTTTTATTTTATTGTAACTCTGTTTTATCCATCTGCAACTGCGATTACAAGGAAGAACGAAAAGTTTGGTTAATTCTGATTCTTTTGTAATCTTGAGAGCAAGTTGTAATCAGAATCCTTATATAGTTCTTTATGAAAATCGAGAATAGTCAGACTGGGAACTTTTGTGTTAACCTCTGATCTCGACCACGCGTTCTTTCATTTTTGGTTAAGTCTCTGGACTAAAAGGCACAACTAACTACAAAATACTGGCTCCGTTCCCGATTGATGTTATTGTTATTATTTTGTTTAGTTGTATTACTATTACTTTTGCTATATTACTATTATTGTTGTCATCATTATGAAATGCAATAACTTACTGAGAGCATCCACAGTGGGGACATTTTATACCGTTCTTTTGGAAATTATGTAAATTACTACTTTAGGAGTGTCCTCTTGATATTGGCACACAATAACACTCCAAATAACACACCAAATTTATACTCCAAATTAATCTCTTTTTTCTCTTTATTTTTCCTTGTTGGTGGGTCCAGTTGGGTTACTACTCAATTGCTAGGACACGCTTAAAGTTTAGTGAGCGTCTTGACTTGCTAGTATTTTCCAAGTGTGGATAAGAGCCCACTACAGCCGACAAGTGTAATAAATTTTGACTAAAGCAAAAATGTAGCATTGAAACGACTCCGCCTATGGATGCTCTGACTTATCATATATCTCTCTTGTTTTGTATGCTGACATGTTTATGCGAAGTTTTATACAACATGGCACGTATGATAAGAAATCTATTACCTTGTTAAATAGCATTGTACTTTGATTGTTATTTCCATGCATCCCAAACATGTGGACTATTATTGTTAGTTCCTAACTGTTGGTGTTTTTCCTTTTGGACTAAGAAGAATAGTCCCACGTTGGCTACATCACAAAGTAATATTTCAATATAATGCTTTGTTTGTGTTGAGGTGTGCACATGGGGTGCGGTGAGGCACATATGAGTGTCATGTGGGGGTATTTTATTAGGAGAAAAAAAAAGATTTAACTCCTCAAAGAAAGCATTTATGTTTTTTGTCACTCTCATAGGACTCGGACTCGGACTCTGGTTGCATGCGTTGTTGCTGCGTATGCGCGTATGGGTGATATGCACGGTTATGCTTTGTCATGCGCATATACGTGCATGTGCGACATATGCGCAGCTGCGTGCCTGCAAGTATGCTCACATGCATTGATGTACTGTTGTGCTGTTGCGCGCATGTACGGGCTGCGTTGGTTGCATGTGTGACTCCATTGATGGCGGGATTTGGAATATTTTTTTTTCCTACCCAAAACTCCCTCCCACCCCTTAACCGATGCGGAACTCGATGCCCGGACCTACTCCGTAATGT
The DNA here is from genome assembly GCA_036927795.1 of Iris macrosiphon. NCBI lineage: Eukaryota > Viridiplantae > Streptophyta > Magnoliopsida > Asparagales > Iridaceae > Iris > Iris macrosiphon. The sequence continues at coordinate 196,533,825 of JAYESA010000008.1, read as the reverse complement.
CATGTAACCTTACCACTAGGCTACACCCTAGGGGACAAAATATATAATTTACGGGATTTGGAATATCAATTCTTTATTTTGGGGAGTTGGTATTTTAGCCCCACATCCGATTGGAGAAGAGATGAGTTTCCACCCTTCTCTATAAATAGACTCCTCAGGCCTCCTTTTGGAGATACACAAAAAATAAGATAAGAGGAGTCCAGAGGGTCTGTTCGAATCATACTCAGAGGTGACTACGAGCGTTCCATAAGTTCTATTGTGAATTTGCTGGCTCCTGGGAGCAGATCGTCGATAGAGAATGAATCTTACTTTGAGCAACGGTGGTTTTTACCACCCCAGCAAGAATAATTTTGTATTTTATTTTTTTTCTCTTCTTCCAGTTGTAAACGTTCTGTCCCAATTGCATCTGCGTAGAGGACGAATCTTGCTTTGAACAACGGTGGTCTTTACCATCCCAGCAAGAATAATTTTTTAATCTATCTTCTTTTCTCTTCTTCTAGTGGTAACAAGATTTCTTAGTCGATGACAAAGGAATTGGTGTTGTAGGTATGATTATGAGGTGGGCTTTATTTGTCAGAAGAATCCAAGTCATACTAACTTGAAGGAAAAAAAAAAAGGTTACAACTAAAGTTGATGTAAACTTGGGAAGTTGTCTCATCTCTATGTTGTACTTGTGATGCAGGATGATGTCATGGAAAACAGTTTCAACGCATTGATAATGTTTGTTGGGGTAGACGGTGCTTCAAAAGCACCAAATATGTTGGTGAGTTCAGTGATCTTAAATTCCATATCTTACTATAGTTTAAGAGGAAATAGTAAGAAATTAATGGTGTCCTTTGTCACCATTGCATTGTTTTTATGCAGTGATAGCTATGGGAATGTGGACCTTTAGATTGCTATTGAGTAATTTTGAGCAGTATAACATATCTTGGCCGTTATTCCCTGCCTCCCTTCTTTGCTCTTTGCATATAACAGCTGTAATTTTTTTATTTTTTTATTCTTTCTATTTAAACTAATTTAGAATTCTCATTTAACTATATATTTACATGTGCATGTGCATGTGCATGTGCATGTGCATGTGTATGTATATAGTTTTCAATAAAACAATTATTTATAACCAATACAAAGTACAGAAGACATCTCTAAAAATTACGTGAGAGGAAGGGTTGATACTGAAAGAGGAGTGGTTCCTTCAGTCGACATATAATTTGAGGCTAATTAGCGTTTAGACCCTGAATTTTATACCAGCTTAGAGTTTAAGCTGTCACATGTCCAATTGAAAAGTTTGGACCATGAATTTTTATTTTTGATTTCCTTTTCCCATTATACCCTTAACATGAGTACAATGACAACAATTAACATATGTTGGAAATGAGGGTATTATGGGAAAAGAGAAACCAAAAATAAAAATCCAGAGTCCAAACTTTTCAATTGAATATTGTTGGTTTTACTTTGCTTTCCAAAAAGCTCAAGTTTCTCTTCCTTTCTTTAGTCCCACATCGGATGGGACAAAGCTCTCTTATGTACATATATTAGTTTATCTTCTTTGCTCTATTAAGTTGTTGTGTGGGGAACCCCTTGGGCCACACGCGCGCGCCGCCGTCGCCGCCCGGCCCGGCTCGGGTCGGTTCGGTTCGGCGCGCGTAACGGGTGCGGGTACGCGCCCACATCTGCGGGCGCCGAATGCCGATCCGATTTCCTCTTCGGGTGCGGACTGGGACCCTAAAATTCTTTTTGCTCCTCTTCTTCTTCTTTTAAACGTTGGAATTAAATTCTGAACGTTACATTGTTTCTGAACCGTTATTGTGTCCAGATTCACTCTTTTATTTTGTGTAACGGCTGAATTAATAGGAGAATTAATTCAGACCGTTACATATTAGTATTATATATGTGGGCTGATTTTTTTGTAAAATCTATCAGAAAATTTCTTACTCCAAACCTCTGTTAACATTCTGTTCAATCTTCATCGTCTCCAAGCTCTGGGCAGAGCTAAGTTCTGGTCGTTCTCTCCAAGTCGTGTGCGGCAACGAGATACCGGTAGTGCGGGGGTTTTACCACTAGGAGCTTCGGGAACGTCTGCACACAGATCCCGAATAAACTCTTAGGGCAGTGTAATGCCCCGTTCCCCCTATTCGGGGAGCGCGGCCAAGGAATACTTACGACCGTCCGAACGGGACAGATTGAATTAAGATCCTTTCCTCGTTATGGATTGGTTTCTTCGGAATCAGGTCCCATATACGACGGACTGTGCCTCGAGGATGGACTCGGCGGCAGAGTCGAGAGGGGCCTTTCCGTTGCGTTGGTTTCTTGTCCGTTTTCGTGCCGCTTGGATGCTTTCTTGTTGGTTTTATGACTTGCGTTTTCTTGAACGGTTTCAATGGATTTCATTGCTTTCGTTCTTAGGATTTCGCATTTCGTATCGACCCTTGGAGACCGAAGCAGGAGGTATTGATCATCCGTTGGTGCGTGCAGGTGATCGTGTAGACGACGCGCGAGCGGAGTCTTAGGGACCTCTCCTTCTTCTTCCTATTCAACAAACTTGTGAGTGGCTCTATTTCGATAAGCACCTTCTTTCCAAGGGCTCCGTTCATAATAAAACTGACTCAGTTGGGCATTCAATCAAACGATACCAATTAAGTAACAAGTTGGATAACAAGATAAGATAAGAAGTAGGCTTGGAACACCCATTGCTTGTCATACAAACCTTGCATAAATTTATTGATGCATGCATGTTCGTTGGGTGTTTAATGGGTTGGTATCTATTGATAGTTCAAAGTGTTCTTCTATAAACTGCTGCATGTTATTTCATATAACTGTTGGTTGATTTGATAGTACAGTAAAGCAGTTTCATACATGATGTTCTTTAAATGGCTAGTAGGTAAATCTATGAGGTAGAGTCATAGATATGGTCATGGGAATTCTTGTGCACAAGGGATCCAGGTTCCTGCGAGCGGTTCCGGGGCACCGGGCCGTCTCGACCCGGGCGGAATCTACTTTCTTAGTCCTGGGAGCGGGGAATTGTAGCGGGGCTAGCTACCCGCGCTGCAAGCGTCGCCGCCAGCCCAGACTAAACCCATGATGGCTCATAAACATCAAGAGAAAGATGTTGTGTATATTTAAACTGTGCAGACTAACTATGTCTTCGTGGCAGGGAAGGCTATGGTAAGTTGTACAGGTGGTTCAGACGGGACAGGTAAAGTCACCGAACGGTGGCATGGGAAGTTATGTTATTTTGTTCTTGCATGCCTGCTAAATGAAATCTGATCTAGGCAAGAATAGAAACCCACCTAAGTAAATAATTGTAGCATACTCATTAGATCATATCTCTTGAGCATGGTAAAGTTGAGCAGCTAGCCTTCACCAGTGCTTTTCGAAGTACTGACCCTCGTTGTAGCAGGTTCCCCGGCGCAAGGCGACGCGGCGAGGAACTGAAGCTCACTCCGAACTTTTGGGATCCTTGGCGGTACGTGGCCAAGACTTTTGGAGGCTCAAGCTAGAAGCCTTTCACTCTCTCTGTTGCTGAATATCGCTAAGGCGATGGTGCTTACTCGCACCCAAGGTGGATTTTGTGTTTTGAATCTATGTAAAGGGACATAATGTATGGATCGGCTATCTCATTTTGCGTCCAAGTCTGTAAGCCCGTGGGCATTTTATACTTTGAGTCAAGCAATGTAAAAAGATGTTCATTATGAATAAAAGAGAAACTTTTCTATGCCTCAACCTTGTGTTATCTTATATGTCCACTCTGTTGCATTGTTCTAAAGAATATCCTTATGCCTAAGGCCTTGTGCACGCGCGCCCTACGCGTGCACGGCATCACGCCCGGGGGACGATTATCGAATAGCCGAAATCGGGGCGTGACAGGCAGTGCTTCGTGCACGACTTCCCCAGAGGCCGGTAACATCAGTTTTATTTTATTTTTGTATTCTGAAATTTATTAAAAAGAAAACGACAAAATTCTAACAATCTAAGAGTTTATTTTTTGTTAGAATTGTTTCAATACTTACTGTTACAATTTTCTATATTTCTATATTGTTAGAATTGTTTCAATAGTTTTAATAGTTTTTGTTAGAATTTTCTATACTATTAGAATTGTTTCAATAGTTTTGTTAAAATTATTTCTCACTATTTGCTATTTGCTAATTACTGTTGAAGAAGCACTATTTGCTACTTATTGTTGATCCTATTTGCTAGTTACTAATAAAGACTTACTGTCGAATTATTCTAAAGGAAAAAAAAATTGTCACTGTTGCTTAAAGTGACTATTTCAATACTTACTGTTGTTAGAATTAAACATATTCAAATAAAACAGTGACTATTTAAATAAGTTACTAGTAAAATAATTAAACATATTCAAATTGATAGTTAAAAGTTCTAAAGAATTGATTTGTTGAAATAGTTACTATTGTTTTGTTCAAATGCTTGTTGTTGATTTGTTTTACAAAGAGAAATTTTTTTTTTAGCTACTGTTGCTAGTTAAGAGTTCAAGTTAATAGTTAAGAATTCTAAAAATTGATAGTTACAGTAAAAGGAAAATAGTTTGTCTATTTGTCAATTGCAATTTTGATCACAAAATTTCTTTCAATTGTAACATACAATTTGTTTCATTTTTAATCACTTAGTATTCTTTGAAAGCAATCTAGGACCAAAAGGAAAATAGTTTAGTAAAAGGAAATTGCAAATAAAATCTTGAATCTAAAGTTTCAAAGTAGAGACAAACTCGGGCACAAGCTGAAAGGGTCCTTCTGTCAACCGGGTGTAAATAACCCTAAGCGACACGGTATTTAAGAGTCTTCGGACCACCGCTAGCTGGGAACCGGCCCCTACAGCTAACCTGATTTGATCAACACTTGAAAAACTAAAGATTTTAAGATTGATTAGCAAAGACCACCTAAACTATATCTTAGACATTGTTATTAAATAAATTTATATTTTTCAGACTGCAATCATGACTGGTAAGGAGGAATCCTCTACTGCAAAACCTGCTAAGTTTGATGGTTCATATTTCAAGAGATGGCAGAGCCAAATGAAATTTTGGCTCACGACCTTAGGACTTATTTCTGCCATTGATGGGTCCACACCCGTCACAAATGATTCTGATGAAACTGAGTCTGACATAGGAGTGTCCACCTCATCGAAACCAAAAACCCCAAAAGAGATAGACTTCCATTGTTTTCATAGAATTCTAAGCGCATTATCTGAATCCTTGTATGATATATTTTTTGAATACAAGAGCGCTAAAGAACTCTGGAAAGCCTTGGAAGATGAATACGGCTGTGATGATGCCGGAATAGAAAGGTTTAATTCTTCAACCTTTAATAGGTATTTCATGGTAGATGACAAACCAATGAATGACCAGCTCCATGAATTCTAAGAATACCTTAGGCATATTCAAGCCAAAGGAACATCTTTCTCAAATGAGCATAAAATAGCATGCCTAATAGACAAGCTACCTCCCTCTTGGTCTGATATGGCTAAGGATCTTATCCATACACAAGGAGAACTTACCTACAATCAAGTCCTAAAGAAAATTAGAACCGAAGAACAAATTAGATTGAGGTCTAAGCCTAAGACTGAATCTAAAGCTAAGGTAAACCTTGTAGAAGGCCAAGGAAAACCCAAGTCTAATTTTCCTTATAAACCAAAAAAAAAATTCTTCAAGAAGAAGAAAAACTTTCAACCTAACCACCAGAACCATCATCATCAAAACCAAAAACCTAGAAACTTCAGTCAGACTCAGGATCATAAGAGATTTTATTTTGTGTGTGGTAAAACAAACCATATGGCCACCAACTGCTACCATAGGAAGAAGGAAGCTGTCCAGACCTCCTACAAAGGAAAGGGCTCAGTTAGACCAGAAGCGAACATGCTTCATAAAGGTTCTTCGAGTTCCTTCAGGTCTGTAAGCTTTCAACCCCTTATTAACCTCTCTTACAATTCTGATGATTGGTTGTTGGATTCTGGAGCTAATGTTCACGTTTCGTTTGATCGCTCCTATTTTTCAAACTATCAGGAATCAAGTGAAGGAGGTGTGACCCTAGGAGATGGCTCAACGACACAAATTATTGGAAGAGAAAAAGTTAACCTGAAGATGACATCAGGAAAAATCTTAACTCTTCATGATGTTCTTCATGTGCCGTCTGTCAGGAGAAACCTAGTTAGTGGATCCTTTCTTGTAGCCTCAGGATACAAAATTGTAATGGAGGCAAATAAATTTGTTTTTTCTAAGCATGACTCTTTTATAGGAAAATGCTTTGTAAAAGACGGTCTTTTCATTTTAAGTACAATGAATAAAATTTCTGATTGTTCTCTCATTATCTCTAATATAGAATCTTCAAATGTTTGGCATGGCAGACTAGGTCATGTGAACCTAGGTTCTATTAAAAGAATGATGACTTTAGATCTTATTCCCAAGACTCCAATAGATGACAAACACAAATGTGAGATTTGTGTTCAAGCCAAACACACTAGATTACCTTTCAAATCTGTAGAAAGAAATTCTGACCTTCTAGAACTTATCCATAGTGATGTATGTGACTCAAATAGGATTTTGACCAGAGGCGGTAGAAAATACTTTGTTACGTTTATAGATGATTATTCAAAGTATTGTTACATATACCTTCTCAAAACCAAAGATGAAGTTCTAGATAGATTTAAGGTCTACAAATCTGAAGCTGAGAATCAATTAGAAAGGAAGATTAAGATCCTTAGATCTGATCGTGGTGGAGAATATACCTCAAACGAAATGATTAACTTCTGTGAAGAACATGGAATAATTCATGAGGTAACTGCTCCATAATCACCTCAGTCTAACGGAGTTGCTGAACGCAAGAACCGCACTCTGTTAGATATGGTGAATGCCATACTTCTCAGCTTTGGTGCTCCTGATAACTTGTGAGGAGAAGCCCTTTTAACTGTCTGTTACATTCTTAATAGGATTCCTAGTAAGACAAAAGATAAGACTCCCTATGAGCTGTGGAAAGGTAGATCACCTAGGATTAATTACCTTAGAGTTTGGGGATGCCTTGCTAAAGTCGGAATTCCCGAACCTAAAAAGAGGAAGATTGGTCCTAAGACTGTAGACGTTGTTTTCATAGGATATGCCTTAGACAGCTATGCCAATAGATTTCTAGTGACTCACTCAGAAGTAAATGAAATATCTAATAATACCATTATAGAAGCAAGAGATGCAGTTTACTTTGAAAACATATTTCCCTTTAAGGATAGAAGTTCAATCTCTTCCTCCATACCCTCTACTAGTTCTCAAGTCCAAATACCTAGCTCTCAATCTGAACAAGACTTAGAACCAAGACGGAGTAAAAGGAATAGGATTGAGAAAAATTTAGGAGAATGATTCTTCACTTTTTGATAGAGGGTGATCCCTCAACTTATGAAGAAGCAATGTCGTCTCCTGATGCTCCCTTCTGGAAAGAAGCCATTAACAGTGAATACAACTCCATCATGGAGAATAACACTTGGTTTCTAACAGATCTACCTTTAGGCAATAAACCAATAGGCTGTAAATGGATTTTCAAGAAGAAACTCAGAGCCGATGGTACTATAGAGAAATACAAAGCTAGATTAGTTGCTAAGGGTTTTACCCAGAAGAAAGGGTTAGATTATTTTGATACCTACTCTCCTGTAGCTAGGATCACATCCATTAGAACTCTCTTGGCCTTAGCATCCATTCATGATATGCTAATCCATCAAATGGATGTAAAGACAGCATTCTTGAATGGAGATCTAGAGGAAGAACTTTATATGGACCAACCTGAAGGTTTTATTGCTAAAGGTCAAGAAAAGAAAGTCTGCAGACTAGTGAAATCTCTCTATGGCTTGAAACAAGCTCCCAAACAATAGCACAATAAATTTGACAAAGTAATTTGTGAATATGGTTTCTTGTCAAATGAGTATGACAAATGTATATACTCTAAAGGTACATGCAAAAGTTGTGTCATTTTATGCTTGTATGTAGATGGCATCCTTATCCTAGGTTCATCACTGGAATTGATAAATATTACAAAGAACTATTTATCTAGCCAGTTTGATATGAAAGACCTAGGAGAAGCCAACCTAATTTTAGAATGCAAGTGACCAAAGGCAAAGAGGGTTATACTCTATCTTTAGCACATTCAATTGAAAAAATGCTAAAAAGATTTGAGTTATTTGATAAGAAACCTGTCCTCACTCCTTATGACAGCAGTATTGTACTAAAAAAGAATGAAGGATCACCTTTGGAACAACATAAATATTCACAGATGCTAGGCTTCCTTATGTATATAACAAACAGGACGAGACCTGATATTGCATTTGCTATTGGGAGACTAAGTAGATATACCAGTAACCCAAATCAGTCACATTGGACTGCCTTGGATAGGGTATTTAGATATCTCAAGGGTACCCTAGATTACAAACTTCATTTTACTAGGCACCCTGATATCATAGAAGGTTATTCAGATGCAAACTGGGTAACCGACTCACATGATATAAAATCTACTACTGGATATGTATTTACTCTAGGAGGAGCTGCGATCTTCTGGAGCTCTTGTATAGCAAACTATCATAGCTAGGAGTACAATGGACTCTGAAATGATAGCTTTAGATACAACTTGCACAGAAGCTGAATGGCTTAAAAAATTTATTATGCATATACCTGTTTCTCTTAGTCCTGTTCCTGCAATTTCTATAAATTGTGATAATAAATCTGTTATTGAACTACTAAAGCATGATTCTGTGAATGCTAAGATGAACAGGCACCTGCAGCTGCGCTTCAAGTCAATAAAAAGCCTATTAGGCAAATATGTGGTTCTTGACTATATAAAGTCAGAAAAGAACCTTGCAGATCACTTGACGAAGGGTCTGTCTAGGACTTTGATCCTAGAATCATCGAGGGGGATGGGGTTAAGCCCATAAGCATAGTTTTAAGTATCGGCCGATACCGATCCGATACGGCCGATACCGATACAGTTTGGCATGTCCCGATCCGATACCGACCGATACCCGATACTGACCGATACCGACATTAGAGGTCTCTTTTCCAGTCAATTCGGCAAAAAAATTTGAATTAAAAAGACCAATTAGAAAGGATGTAAAAGCATAGTAAGGTTGTAAAAACATATAAAAGAGGAAAACTTATCTATCGCATATAAATCAATCGACAAGGATGACTACTATTTCATTCAATATCAAAAATACTAAGAAACAATACTGAAAATACTTTAAATTATGCATAAATGTATAAAATATATTCTCTAAAATGTTAATAATTTACTAATAGTTGTTTGCTTTCCGATACCAAAAAATCCGATACTCCGATCCGAAACTGCCGATACTACCGATACCGCCGATCCCGATACTCATAGGAATGGTCCGATACCGATTCCGATACCGATACTTTGAACCTTGCCCATAAGTTAGTCACCAGCAGTGACAACCCAACCGAGTCTGACTGGAGATCCCAAGAAGCCGGTTCAATGGGTAGAAACAAGCTGAACTTAGGTGACTTTATGGAACACTGACTCGAGATTAAAGTCTCATTAAAATAAAGCCCAAGCGGCTGTACATGTGTACAATGACTCCCCATTCCTATGGTGACAGTGTTCCTGTGTGATATGGTTAGGATGAGGTTAAACTCTTAATAGGTCCAAGCTGTAATGCTGGGTTGATTCATATCACCAACCATTAAGGACTTACCTATATGAGAGGTCGTGAAGGCCGCGACTATGGGACAGGGCGATCCCAGACAACTCTCATGAATGTGGAAAGTGCGCATGGCCATTTAAAAGCGCCACCCGATAGACCAAGGACCTCTAGCGTACTATGTGTGCTATTTTTCTAAATCTGGTTCAAGAAGTCTGATTCAAGGCATAGTCCATCAAGCACTTCTTCAGATTAAGGCAATAGTTACTACGTGAGATTCAAGGCTGTAGTCCATCTCATCTATGCATAGTATTTTACTGTCCAGATGCTCTCTCTCTTTCTATTTACTTCACTCTTATCTCTGTTTCGGAACTTGACTTTTTGGGGGGGGGGGGATTGTTGGTTTTACTTTGCTTTCCAAAAAGCTCAAGTTTCTTTTCCTTTCTTTAGTCCCACATCGGATGGGGCAAAGCTCTCTTATGTACATATATTAGTTTCTCTTCTTTGCTCTATTAAGTTGTCGTGTGGGGAACCCCTTGGGCCACATGCGCGCGCCGCCGCCGCCGCCCGGCCCGGTTCGGCTCGGTTCGGTTCGGCGCGCGTAACGGGTGCGAGTACGCGCCCACATCTGCGGGCGCCGAATGCCGATCCGATTTCCTCTTCGGGTTCGGGCTGGGACCCTAAAATTCTTTTTGCTCCTCTTCTTCTTCTTTTAAACGTTGGAATTAAATTCTGAACGTTACATTGTTTCTGAACCGTTATTGTGTCCAGATTCACTCTTTTATTTTGTGTAACGGCTGAATTAATAGGAGAATTAATTCAAACCGTTACATATTAGTATTATATATGTGGGCTGATTTCTTTGTAAAATCTATCAGAAAATTTCTTACTCCAAACCTCTGTTAACATTCTGTTCAATCTTCATCGTCTCCAAGCTCTGGGCAGAGCTAAGTTCTGGTCGTTCTCTCCAAGTCGTGTGCGGCAACGAGATACCGGTAGTGCGGGGGTTTTACCACTAGGAGCTTCGGGAACGTCTGCACACAGATTCCGAATAAACTCTTAGGGCAGTGCTTCGTGCACGACTTCCCCAGAGGCCGGTAACATCAGTTTTATTTTATTTTTGTATTCTGAAATTTATTAAAAAGAAAACGACAAAATTCTAACATGTCAGGACTTAAATTTTAAACTCGTATAAAATCTAGAGTCTAAACACTAATTAGCCCTATAATATATTGTTAGCCTATAGCTGCATAATCTACTCCCAACAATTTTGAAACTTAGTGCACTAGTTAGAGGAAGGAGTTAGAAGCCATTGTCTACCAACACTTATGGATCTATATGTATAATCATATGGCAAGTGCTTACTATGTGTCAAAAAACATAATATTGCATGTAAACGTGCTCTGCTATTTGTCAAAATTGTGACATGAAGCATCTCTAAATAGCCTTGTTGTTGATGTATCAACTTATCAAACACAATGCACATAGAGGATAATTTATAGATCTATAATACATTCAAGTGTAGCAGTGATTGCATCTCTCTAGTTTATTTGTGTAAACTTCTAGATCTCTTTTTTTTTTAAAGACAAGTGGTACTTACAAGGCCTTTATGGGGTACAACGTCATTTGAATGTTTTTATTTTTTATTTTTTTTTCCTGCTGAGATTAGTACTTTTTGAGAGTAGAATTCCATGCTCATATTTATCTTGGCTTTGAATTTGGCCCCGGAACAATAGGTTGCCGCTAGGTTGACATCTGATCATAAAACTTTTGTTACTTTTTTTGTGCTTTATACGCTAACCCCATCCTGGTGCGAGAAAGCTTTGGGTGATAATAATGACGATAACGGTGATGAAACTAACCTTTTTGTAATTGTCTATTTATTTTACTCTTCATTTCTTTCAGGCTAAATTCATCACTGACAAGACTTCGGGCTTGGACAAATTCTCTCTGTAGGGCAACACCCTAGGCTCAACGTGACCCCACAAGTGGTCGGGATCACAGATGACCCCAAGGACCGGTCCACAATAAGGGTCAAAGGGCAACCAAAATTAGTTTCAGTAGGACAACCCAAACTCATAGACCGGCTCTGTCACCGAGGTTGAAAAGAAGTATGGACATCTCTCAAGGCTTTGGATCGTGGATTGTCTTCGGGATACCCGAGAAGATGTGAAGAAGCAACCAAAGAAGGTAAATATCATTTATCTATACTACAAATGGTTCAGTGTGCTTCTTATAAAATGTTTCATCGTAAAGTTATCTTTGTTATAAGAAAGATAAAAAGTAAAGAAGCTTGCTGGAGCTAGGGTTAGATTGTGGAGGTGGTGGTTCTTGATGCTGGTTAATGAAAAGGAATGCACAATGAAAGTAGTGAGAGAAATGAAATTGCTTTAGTTGATGATGTTATAAATCAGTTATGCATGTTGAAAGGGATATTGCTAGGATTACAATCAAAAGTCTTACAATCGTCTATGTGGTTGTTACCAATTGGATTTCCTACGCAGGGGAGAATCAAACTGACCACCGCGTAGGCAGTTATAAGAACTTTGTAAGGCTTTTTGTTGTAACCCGGACATTATTGTATAAGAAAGATGTGACAAGTGTGTTACAAACAATTCATGGTTACATTTATTTGGCTACTCGTATATCTGGTATGAAACCTGCAGATGGCCTCGACTCTCTTCGTTTCAAAGTTGGTGCATCTGAATCAAATTTAACTTTCAAGTGCTGCTACTTTGACTATTTATAACTGTAAAGTGTTTCACATCTCAGGAGTGATTCTAGGTCAAAAGATGCCTACATTTTCTCACTTAAAAGTTGGACATATACATCTGAACCATAAGTATGGATGCTTTATTGACTTTCTTCACTCGCGTAAATTATTCTAATAAATAAGTTTATGTGAATTTCTTCTTGCAGCCGTAATGGAGGAAATTACTCAGCATGTTGTTGTCATGGTCCTCGGTTACTTTCCAGTTTTGTCAAAGTTGTACGCATAAATAAATAATTATGATTGCACATGTAATGTTTGGCTCCGATTGTGATATCATTATAGTTATATATGTCATCCGAAAATTAGAATTTCTGAAGTTTGAGATACTAAAATGATAGTTACGAAAGCGGTAACCGAAATATCTATTGAGGGTCTGGAATGTTTAGTCGGAATAAATTGATATCCTAAGGACCTAGGAAATAAGATGGACTTAAAAACACTAGTAAATTAACGTTTGTTGTGTGTAAAATAAAAATTATCTTCAGATATTAATATAAAATTTAAATATTTGAATATATTGAAATTAAGATATATATATATATATATATATATATATATATATATATATATATATATATATATATATATATATATAAAATTTATTATGTATTTGATTATATTTTAATTATAATTAGCTATGGATATATTTCTACTTTTCATAAAGAGTCTTGAATATTGTTAGCTACGTAATATTATATAATTATAAACAAATATTTTTTTAACTCATGTGGTTAAGGTGGTATTCTTTCTGGTTGGCTGAGTTCGAATTTTTTGTGTTATTTTAATAACAAATTTTAAAAAAATCAATAATTTTTTTTACATAATATTAATTTTTTTAAAAATAATTAATTGATGATATATATACGGCTTAGATGGTTCACTTTTGAGCCGTTTTAAAGTCTCATTATATTATGGAAGATATCACAGTATCCGTATATAAAAAATAACTTGGTTCTCTTTCTATTTAAACTAATTTAGAATATTATTCTCATTTAACTATATATTTTGTGCATGTATACGTAAATAGTTTTCACTAAATTAGCTATTAATTTAGAGTATTGATATTAATTTTTTCAAAGTGTCTATTCAAATCATCTCTCCTTATGTGATAGCAGTTGATGTGACATATTAAGTAATATTATTTTAGTATTTCAATTATGTTATTCATCACCCCAAAAAAATTAGATTATGTCATTTTTCATTATGTGATATTGTGTTTGATGTGTCAAATTTTAACCAAACAAATTTATATGATGTCATTTTCCATTATGTTGGCATGCAAGTTTTTCCTTCTATCATAATGTATGATGGGCAGTCACTTTGGGGAACGCTCAACCCATATATATTGAGATATGTGGGGGATTGTTGGTGTTTTTTGCATTTAGACTAGTAAAGATAGTCCCACATTGGCTATACCACAAAGTGGGTATCTCAATATAATACTTTGTATGAGTTGAGGTGTGCACATGGGGTGTGGTGGGGCACATGGGTGCCATGTGGGGGTGTTTTCCTAGGAGAAAAAATGATTAACTCCTCATGAAAGCATTTATGTATTTTGTGATGCTCTTGGAATTATTTTCATAGGAGCGCTAAGTCCCAAAGGGGCTTAGCGACTCGGACTCGAGCTCAAGGGCACAAAGTGGCGCTTTGTTGGCGCACTTTGCACTTAACACGTCAGCATCATCGCAAGGCGTTTGTACGATGTTGTTGCGCCCGTGCGCTCGTTTTATGCGCGAGTTTTATGCTCGGGTTGCATGCGCGTGTTGCATGAGCGGGCTCTGAACGGGCTCTGGGCGGGCGCTGAACGGGTGCTGAGCAGGTTATGTATTGGGCAGCTATTGTGGGATCTCAATTTTGTATATTGGCTTTTTAGTCCCACATCGGAAAGAAGAGGAGGAGGGGCTTTCATCCTTCCCTATATAAAGAGCCCTCTAGTCTCATTTTGAAAAAGACCAAAAAGTTGTGAAAGATGAGTCCAAAGGAGTCCGTTCGAGTCACAAAAAGAGGTGACTACGAGCGTTCCAGAAGTTCTCTTGTGAACTTGCTGGCTCTTGGAAGCAGATCGTCGATAGAGGAAGAATCTTGCTTTGAGCAACGGTGGTCTTCACCGTCCCAGCAAGAATAATTTTTTATTCTGTCTTCTAATTCTCCTTTTTCTTCTTGGTTCGTTCTGTCTTATTCCAACTGTATTTTGCAAGGGAGAACGAAAATATTTTTCATTTTATTGTAACTCTGTTTTGTCCATCTGCAACTGCGATTACAAGGAAGAACGAGAAGTTTGGTTAATTCTGATTCTTTTGTAATCTTGAGAGCAAGTTGTAATCAGAATCCTTATATAGTTCTTTATGAAAATCGAGAATAGTCAGACTGGGAACTTTTGTGTTAACCTCTGATCTCGACCACGCGTTCTTCCATTTTTGGTTAAGTCTCTGGACTAAAAGACACAACTAACTACAAAATACTGGCTCCGTTCCCGATTGATGTTATTGTTATTATTTTGTTAGTTGTATTACTATTACTTTTGCTATATTACTATTATTGTTGTCATCATTATGAAATGCAATAACTTACTGAGAGCATCCACAGTGGGGACATTTTATACCGTTCTTTTGGAAATTATGTAAATTACTACTTTAGGAGTGTCCTCTTGATATTGGCACACAATAACACTCCAAATAACACACCAAATTTATACTCCAAATTAATCTCTTTTTTCTCTTTATTTTTTCTCTTTATTTTTCCTTGTTGGTGGGTCCAGTTGGGTTACTACTCAATTGCTAGGACACGCTTAAAGTTTAGTGAGCGTCTTGACTTGCTAGTATTTTCCAAGTGTGGATAAGAGCCCACTACAGCCGGCAAGTGTAATAAATTTTGACTAAAACAAAAATGTAGCATTGAAACGACTCCGCCTATGGATGCTCTGACTTATCATATATCTCTCTTGTTTTGTATGCTGACATGTTTATGCGAAGTTTTATACAACATGGCACGTATGATAAGAAATCTATTACCTTGTTAAATAGCATTGTACTTTGATTGTTATTTCCATGCATCCCAAACATGTGGACTATTATTGTTAGTTCCTAACTGTTGGTGTTTTTCCTTTTGGACTAAGAAGAATAGTCCCACGTTGGCTACATCACAAAGTAATATTTCAATATAATGTTTTGTTTGTGTTGAGGTGTGCACATGGGGTGCGGTGAGGCACATATGAGTGTCATGTGGGGGTATTTTATTAAGAGAAAAAAAAAGATTTAACTCCTCAAAGAAAGCATTTATGTTTTTTGTCACTCTCATAGGACTCGGACTCGGACTCTGGTTGCATGCGTTGTTGCTGCGTATGCGCGTATGGGTGATATGCACGGTTATGCTTTGTCATGCGCATATACGTGCATGTGCGACATATGCGCAGCTGCGCGCCTGCAAGTATGCTCACATGCATTGATGTACTGTTGTGCTGTTGCGCGCATGTACGGGCTACGTTGGTTGCATGTGTGACTCCATTGATGGCGGGATTTGGAATATTTTTTTTCCTACCCAAAACTCCCTCCCACCCCTTAACCGATGCCGGAACTCGATGCCCGGACCTACTCCGTAATGTCCCGTAACCTTACCACTAGGCTACACCCTAGGGGACAAAATATATAATTTACGAGATTTGGAATATCAATTCTTTATTTTGGGGAGTTGGTATTTTAGTCCCACATCGGATTGGAGAAGAGATGAGTTTCCACCATTCTCTATAAATAGAGCCCTCAGGCCTCCTTTTGGAGATACACAAAAAATAAGATAAGAGGAGTCCAGAGGGTCTGTTCGAGTCATACTCAGAGGTGACTACGAGCGTTCCATAAGTTCTATTGTGAATTTGCTGGCTCCTGAGAGCAGATCGTCGATAGAGAATGAATCTTGCTTTGAGCAACGGTGGTCTTTACCACCCCAGCAAGAATAATTTTGTATTCTATTTTTTTTCTCTTCTTCAAGTTGTAAACGTTGTCCCAATTGCATCTGCGTAGAGGGCGAATCTTGCTTTGAACAACGGTGGTCTTTACCACCCCAGCAAGAATAATTTTTTAATCTATCTTATTTTCTCTTCTTCTAGTGGTAAACGTTTTGTCCCAATTGCAACTGCTTTTGCAAGAAAGAATGTGTTTTTGGTTCTTGAGTTCTGTGATTCAGAAGAAGTTGTAATCAGCTACTATATTATATAATTATATAGTTCTTCGTTGAATGAAGATATATCAAAGAGAAAATTTTTGTGTGAATTTCTGATCTCGACTTCAACTTCTTGTTCTACCATCTTTGATTAAGTCTCGGAACTAACACTAACCATCGATCAATTTATTATTTTATTGAGTGATTTGTATGTCTTGTAAAATGCATATATTTCTCTGTATGACATAGTGATATGATTATACAGTGATATGAATATGAGAATCCATCACATGTAACATATGAACATGTAGTTTATGGTGGTGGTTAATAGCACCGCCCTTGACTAATATTTTGATTCATTTTACATTTGTGGATTTTTTTTTTGATGGCGTACAAGATTTCTTAGTCGATGACAAAGGAATTGGTGTTGTAGGTATGATTATGAGGTGGGCTTTATTTGTCAGAAGAATAAGTCATACTAACTTGGAAGAAAAAAAAAGAGGTTACAACTAAAGTTGATGTAAACTTGGGAAGTTGTCTCATCTCTATGTTGTACTTGTGATGCAGGATGATGTCATGGAAAACAGTTTCAACGCATTGATAATGTTTGTTGGGGTAGACGGTGCTTCAAAAGAACCAAATATGTTGGTGAGTTCAGTGATCTTAAATTCCATATCTTACTATAGTTTAAGAGGAAATAGTAAGAAATTAATGGTGTCCTTTGTCACCATTGCATTGTTTTTATGCAGTGATAGCTATGGGAATGTGGACCTTTAGATTGCTATTAAGTAATTTTGAGCAGTATAACATATCTTGGACGTTATTCCCTGCCTCCCTTCGTTGCTCTTTGCATATAACAACTGTAAATTTTTTATTTTTTTATTCTCTTTCTATTTAAACTAATTTAGAATTCTCATTTAACTATATATTTACATGTGCATGTGCATGTATATAGTTTTCAATAAAACAATTATTTATAGCCAATAGAAAGTACAGAAGACATCTCTAAAAATTACGTGAGAGGAAGGGTTGATACTGAAAAAGCAGTGGTTCCTTCAGTCGACATATAATTTGAAGCTAATTAGCGTTTAGATTCTGAATTTTATACCAGTTTAAAGTTTAAGCTGTCACATGTCCAATTGAAAAGTTTAGACCTTGAATTTTTATTTTTGATTTCTTTTTTCCCATTATACCCTTAACATGAGTACAAGAGCAACAATTAACACATGTTGGAAATGAGGGTATTATGGGAAAAGAGAAACCAAAAATAAAAATCCAGAGTCCAAACTTTTCAATTGAAAATGTCAGGATTTAAATTTTAAACTCGTATAAAATCTAGAGTCTAAACACTAATTAGCCCTATAATATATTGTTAGCCTATAGCTGCATAATCTACTCCCAACAATTTTGAAATTTAGTGCACTAGTTAGAGGAAGGAGTTAGAAGCCATTGTCTACCAACACTGATGGATCTATATGTGTAATCATATGGCAAGTGCTTACTATGTGTCAAAAAACATAATATTGCATGTAAACGTGCTCTGCTATTTATCAAAATTGTGACATGAAGCATCTCTAAATAGCCTTGTTGTTGATGTATCAACTTATCAAACACAATGCACATAGAGGATAATTTATAGATCTATAATACATTCAAGTGTAGCAGTGATTGCATCTCTCTAGTTTATTTGTGTAAACTTCTAGATCTCTTTTTTTTTTAAGACAAGTGGTACTTACAAGGCCTTTATGGGGTACAACGTCATTTGAATGTTTTTATTTTATTTTATTTTTCCCTGCTGAGATTAGTACTTTTTGAGAGTAGAATTCCATGCTCATATTTATCTTGGCTTTGAATTTGGCCCCGGAACAATAAGTTGCCGCTAGGTTGACATCTGATCATAAAACTTTTGTTACTTTTTTTGTGCTTTATACGCTAACCCCATCCTGGTGCGAGAAAGCTTTGGGTGATAATAATGACGATAACGGTGATGAAACTAACCTTTTTGTAATTGTCTATTTATTTTACTCTTCATTTCTTTCAGGCTAAATGCATCACTGACAAGACTTCGGGCTTGGACAAATTCTCTCTGTAGGGCAACACCCTAGGCTCAACGTGACCCCACAAGTGGTCGGGATCACAGATGACCCCAAGGACCGGTCCACAATAAGGGTCAAAGGGCAACCAAAATTAGTTTCAGTAGGACAACCCAAACTCATAGACCGGCTCTGTCACCGAGGTTGAAAAGAAGTATGGACATCTCTCAAGGCTTTGGATCGTGGATTGTCTTCGGGATACCCGAGAAGATGTGAAGAAGCAACCAAAGAAGGTAAATATCATTTATCTATACTACAAATGGTTCAGTGTGCTTCTTATAAAATGTTTCATCGTAAAGTTATCTTTGTTATAAGAAAGATAAAAAGTAAAGAAGCTTGCTGGAGCTAGGGTTAGATTGTGGAGGTGGTGGTTCTTGATGCTGGTTAATGAAAAGGAATGCACAATGAAAGTAGTGAGATCTAGAAATGAAATTGCTTTAGTTGATGATGTTATAAATCAGTTATGCATGTTGAAAGGGATATTGCTAGGATTACAATCAAAAGTCTTACAATCGTCTATGTGGTTGTTACCAATTGGATTTCCTACGCAGGGGAGAATCAAACTGACCACCGCGTAGGCAGTTATAAGAACTTTGTAAGGCTTTTTGTTGTAACCCGGACATTATTGTATAAGAAAGATGTGACAAGTGTGTTACAAACAATTCATGGTTACATTTATTTGGCTACTCGTATATCTGGTATGAAACCTGCAGATGGCCTCGACTCTCTTCGTTTCAAAGTTGGTGCATCTGAATCAAATTTAACTTTCAAGTGCTGCTACTTTGACTATTTATAAGTGTAAAGTGTTTCACATCTCAGGAGTGATTCTAGGTCAAAAGATGCCTACATTTTCTCACTTAAAAGTTGGACATATACATCTGAACCATAAGTATGGATGCTTTATTGACTTTCTTCACTCGCGTAAATTATTCTAATAAATAAGTTTATGTGAATTTCTTCTTGCAGCCGTAATGGAGGAAATTACTCAGCATGTTGTTGTCATGGTCCTCGGTTACTTTCCAGTTTTGTCAAAGTTGTACGCATAAATAAATAATTATGATTGCACATGTAATGTTTGGCTCCGATTGTGATATCATTATAGTTATATATGTCATCCGAAAATTAGAATTTCTGAAGTTTGAGATACTAAAATGATAGTTACGGTAACCGAAATATCTATTGAGGGTCTGGAATGTTTAGTCGGAATAAATTGATATCCTAAGGACCTAGGAAATAAGATGGACTTAAAAAACACTAGTAAATTAACGTTCGTTGTGTGTAAAATAAAAATTATCTTCAGATATTAATATAAAATTTAAATATTTGAATATATTGAAATTAAGATATATATATATATATATATATATATATATAAAATTTATTATGTATTTGATTATATTTTAATTATAATTAGCTATGGATATATTTCTACTTTTCATAAAAAGTCTTGAATATTGTTAGCTACGTAATATTATATAATTATAAACAAATATTTTTTTAACTCATGTGGTTAAGGTGGTATTCTTTCTGGTTGGCTGAGTTCGATTTTTTTGTGTTATTTTAATAACAAATTTAAAAAAAAATCAATAATTTTTTTTTACATAATATTAATTTTTTTTAAAATAATTAATTGATGATATATATACGGCTTAGATGGTTCACTTTTGAGCCGTTTTGAAGTCTCATTATATTATGGAAGATATCACAGTATCCGTATATAAAAAATAACTTGGTTCTCTTTCTATTTAAACTAATTTAGAATATTATTCTCATTTAACTATATATTTTGTGCATGTATACGTAAATAGTTTTCACTAAATTAGCTATTAATTTAGAGTATTGATATTAATTTTTTCAAAGTGTCTATTCAAATCATCTCTCCTTATGTGATAGCAGTTGATGTGACATATTAAGTAATATTATTTTAGTATTTCAATTATGTTATTCATCACCCCAAAAAAATTAGATTATGTCATTTTTCATTATGTGATATTGTGTTTGATGTGTCAAATTTTAACCAAACAAATTTATATGATGTCATTTTCCATTATGTTGGCATGCAAGTTTTTCCTTCTTACTTGGATTTCTTCTTTTTGGTTAAGCAAACAAATAAATTTGTTTTGGTTTTAAGTTGTTCCTATTGTTGGGAATCAAGTCTGCTGAAGGGGGGCAAGTTCGGTCCGAACTCGGTCCCTGCCCTACTTCAGGCCGAACTCGGTGTGGTGTTCCAAAATCTTTGAACCAAACTCGGTCTGAGTTCGGTGTCAGCGGCGACTGCTCGGATTTTAGAGTTTTTATGTTATATATTGGACCGTTGGATGCTAGTGGACGGCTAGATCTTATGGTTGGCTATTTTTAGGGTTTCCTAACCCTAAAATAGGTTTCACATCCTATAAATAGGGATGAGGGTGGAGGCACAAAGGAGAAGCACAAGTTGGAGATTCGAGATGCTCGTCCACAAAAAATCTAAGAAAAAGTTCGTACTTTGCTCTTAGGACTTCGACATCCAAAACAGAAGGAAGATGGAGATCTAATCGATGAGTCGTCAACTTCAGTTAGGGATATTGCTATGGGTTGGTGAGTGATTTCAATTGTAATCTTCTATTTTTTTTTCTTGAATATGGTGAGGGGTTTGAACCTATTAGGGCAAAGGATTTCAACATTAGTTTTTGCAATCTTGTAATTTCATCTGAGTTATAAATGTTAGAATTTGTCCAGGTGACATTGTCACCGCCATATACTTGTCTCCATCTGTGCTTGGTGTTGGTAGATTGGTTGGTCATCTCAGATAGATTGGCAGAACTCTTTCGTGACGTGCCCAACACGTGGTATCAGAGCGCACGTGTTCCCAACATATGGTATCAGAGCGCATGTGTCCCAACTCGTGGTATCAGAGCCAGGTTCTTCTCGAGAGGGAAGGTGCAACTATGTCTACGGAGCAGATGAACACTCGTATGATCACCCTCGCAGGAGAAAACTAGACGATTTGGAAGCCATTGATGGAGGATCTACTCTGGTGCAAGGATTTGCATGGTCCGTTGGAGGGCAACAGCGCAAAGCCAACGGACAAAAGTGCTGATGACTGAAAATGAGTGGATCGGAAGGCTGTTGGATTCATCCGCCAATGGCTGGACGACTCGGTGTTTCACCACGTGTCCATGGAGAGTTCTGCCAAAGAATTGTGGGAGAAGCTGCATTCATTGTACGAAAGGAAGACGGTTGGCAACAAGGCGTTTCTGATTCGCCAACTCGTCAACTCGAAGTACACGGAGGGTGCACCGATGGCACAACATCTGAACGAGGTTCAGGGCATCATCAATCAACTGTCTGCGATAAAGATGGTGATTGAGGATGAGCTTCAAGCCCTTCTGCTTTTGAGTTCCATGTCGGAAAGCTGGGAGACGGTGGTGTCGGTGAGCAACTCCGCTCCTGATGGAGTTGTCACGATGGAGGTAGTCAAAAGCATCTTGTTGAACGAGGAGATCCGGCATAAGCAAGTGGAATCGTCGCAGGAGTCCGCTTTAGTGGCTTCCTACGGGAAGGGAAGACTCAAGTCACAGGCGAGGACAAGAGGGAGTTCTCGGGATCTTGCGACCGTGGACTGCAAGGAGGGCTGCTATCACTGTAGCGAATGGGGTCATACCAAGAGGAACTACATGAAGCTCAAAGCAGAGAAGGCCAAAGGCAAGGATGATCAGGAGGATCTCACGGCTATGGGAGATCTCATTATCGCAGCAACCGACGCAGAGAAACCTTGTGGATGTAGCATGATGACGACTGGGTCATGGACACGGGGGCGTCGTATTATGCCACTCCATATAGGAGGATCTTCACGTCATACCGCGGTGACAGGTTTGGACGTGTGAAGATGGACAACAAGGGGACGGCTGCAGTTGTAGGCATCGGTGATGTGTACTTGACAACGGAGCTTGGTGAGAAGCTCGTTCTCAAGGATATGCGACATGTACCGAGTTTGCGCTATAAGTTGGTTTCGGAAGGGAGGCTGGCGGATGATGGTTGTCGCAATTTGTTTGGGGACAAAGATTGGATGCTTACGAAGGGTTCTCAGAAGCTGTCTCGAGGAGATTTATGTTGTGGCATGTACATGCTCAAGCCGATGAGGTGTACATGCAAGCCACAAACACTTGATGGAGGCTCGAGGGGTATTCTACATGAGGTGGATCGTCGAAAACTTGTCTTGGAGGGGCTTCAAGATACTTTGAGGGATACCGAGGATTCGGTTCGTCGAGACAAAGCAACGAATGTTGATGAGTCAAAGATTGATGGTCAGTCTATCGGTCCCATGACAGCTGGCCGGTCTCCAGGTGGGGGTTGTTCCACGGATCCGGTTTTGGCGACTGGTGGTTTGCCAAAACTTCACGGAGCGGCATTGATTTCAGCAGTTCGAGGCCATGGAGGAGATCAAGGTTTGCAGCAAACTCAATCTGAGGCAGGAGGATCATCATTCACACAGTTCAGGGGAAGCTGTGGGTCATCGACGACATGCACAGTGCGTGATGTTCTGCTCGATGACGCATGTGTATGGGGGAGCTTCAGGTTCGGACACGAAGGTGGACAGATTCAGGAGTTCGAATCTCGAGAGAATTGCACCATCCGCTTGGTTGGGCCAGCTAAGGGTGAAGAAGCTCGTCGGAACGTTAACACGTTCCGGTGGAAGACGGAAGTCAGGGACATGCAGCCAAGACTCACGGTGAGGCTGATCGTCAGGGACTTCGGTCTTGACCGTGTCATCGATATCGGCAGGATCCCAGTAGTGCAGGAGGTGCTACGCATGGCAGCCAGCGTCGACGTGACGGTCGAGGAGCTGGAGATGACGGAAGATGCAAAGCAACTCGGGGGATCGGTGGAATGGAGGAGCAGGTTTTCTGTCGCGGGGTGACATGCATTGAGCCCAGTTGAGGAGCCATGGAGTCAATAACTCTCTTCAGACTGGAGGGGGTGATTGTTGGGAATCAAGTCTGTTGAAGGGGGGCAGAGTTCGGGCTAAACTCGGTGTGGTGTTCCAGAACCTTTGAACCGAACTCGGTCCGATTTCGGTGTCGGCGGCGGATGCTCGGATTTTGGATTTTTTATGTTATATTTTGGACCGTTGGATGCTAGTGGACGGCTGGATCTTATGGTTGGCTATTTTTAGGGTTTCTGACCTTAAAATAGGTTTCTCATCCTATAAATAGGGAGGAGGGTGGAGGCATAAAGGAGAAGCAAAAGTTGGAGATTCGGGGTGCTCGTCCACAGAAAATCTAAGAGAAAGTCCGTACTTTGCTCTTAGGACATCGTTATCCAAGACAGATGGAAGAAGGAGATCTAATCGATGAGTCGTCAACTTCGGTTAGGAAGATTGCTACGGGTTGATGAGTGATTTCAATTGTAATATTCTGTTTTTCTTCTTGAGTGTGGTGAAGGGGTTGAACCTATTAGGACAAAGGGTTTCAACATTAGTTTTTGCAATATTGTAATTTCATCTGAGTTATAAATGTTTGAATTTGTCCAGGTGACGTAGTCACCGCCATATACTTGTCTTCATCTGTACTTGGTGTTTGTAGATTGGTTGGTCATCTCATGTGGGTTGGCAAAATATTTTCGCGACGTGTCCAACATGTTGTATCAGAGCGCATGTATTCCCAACACCTATTTTAGGGTATAATCCTTGATTCTAATGGGTTTCCACATTTTGAATAATAAAAGTATTCTTGTTTATGAAGTTGGACATCTAAGACCTCATTCGCTCGATCTGTCAGCGGCAACACGACCATCTTATACAGGAGCGAGTATTAATTGTGCGCTCGGTTTTGATCACACCGCAACTTCTATTTATTCTTCAATCCCTACGCCATGCCTCAAAATGAAGGATTAGGTTAACATGTACCCGTATTTGGTTCAAGTTCTTTAGGCTTGAAGAATAAATTTTAGATTTTTTTATTCTTATTTGTTACGTATAGGATTGAAAATTAGGAGAGAATATGAGAGCCTTCATATTTTCATGGTTATGGAAAAATAATTTCTAAGACCCCCCTTGGAAATAGTTTTGCTTTCCTAGAAATGTTGTTTGAATATTTTGTTTGGACAATAACAATCTCACTTTACTTTCAAAATTTTAACTTTTATCACAAACATGTAAATTTAGGTAATAGAAGCATGAAAGAGTATTTATAAAAAACTAAATAAATTAAGATTTTTTTTTTCATATTTCCAATCTAATATAACCAAACATGGGTATGAGAATGTTGAATTCCTTTCCCATGGAAATGAAATAGAAAATAAATCAGAAAATTTGTTGTACATAATTTTTTTTTTAAAATAAATGATCTCAAATGAAATTTTTTTGGGAAAATTAGAATTCATGAAAGCTTTCACCATCTGGGATGACGAAAAAATGAAAAGAAATATTTTTTTTTGTATTTTTGCCAACTTGGTTGGCAAAAATATGACTATGGTTTTTTTTTCTGTTGTTTTTTTTTTCTTTTGTTTGTTTCTTTAGGATTTTTTTTTGTTGGTTTTTTTTTATAGTTGGAGTTGTTGTTTTTTTTTGGTTTTTTAGATGTTGGTTTTTTTTTTGGATGATTGGGATTGATTCAACCTCCCTCCTTATACAACCAACAAACCAACCAACATTAAACCCTCTCACCCACCATATTAAACCAACACCAACACCGAATCACCGTATTAAACCAACACCGAATCACCCCCACCCGAACCGGTCAGATAAGTGAAAAGTAGCATGTCCAAATTTTCGTCAACTCAGTTGGCAAAAATTTGGACATGCTGACTTTTCGCCAGTTAGGATGACGAAAACTTTTATTAATTCAAAATTTTAAAAATTAGTATCGTTATAGTTAATTTATTTACAAATATTTTCTGTACAGCAAATTTTCTGAAAATAAATTTCTAGAAATACACATTGATAAATATAACTAAACACCACCTAAGGACATATGTTAACACATTGATAAATGTATATTTTATACGAATACTCTCACTAGTACATTTATCAATGCATATTTTATATTTTTTAATATACATTTTGAGTGAAATATGCATTGATAAATATACGTGTGAAAGTATCGGATAAAATATACATTATGTGTTAATGTCAGCTACTTTTGACTATCTAGTGCCTCACATGTCGTGGCTGATTCCAGGTCAAAAGATATATAGCCTGCATTAATTTTCTCACTTAAAGGTTCGACAAATGCATCTGAACCATAGTTATTGATGCTTTATTGACTTTCTTCGCTCATACTAAGTACTCTAATAAATAATTTTATGTGTGTGTCTTACTATTACGGTGGAAAGACCGCCAAAAATTGTTCTCTAAGCCCAAACATAAATCACTCATTTTTGACAAGAACTAGTCGGTGGAAATGAATACAAATTTTGAAAACTAATATGCAATGGAGGAAGGAAGGAGGAGCCTAGACATAAGCATGTTCTTGTCATGATCCTAGGTTTCTGCAGAGGAGAAGTGGGGACAATGGCCCCCTCCCCCTAATAAGGACACATCTGCTCGCTCATCTTTGGTATAAAATAAGTAGAATTAAGATTGTGTTCTGAATTGTTTTTTTTTTTTTTTTTTTGGCGTTAGCCACCACTAATTAGTCTCATCCAAACAATAAGAAAGAACCTATCACTTCAATTGCCACCGAGCCCAAATCTTGAATAATATAAGGGGTTTGGTCCTCGGTCATTCCAATTTGTGAGGCATTCATTCTGTTCGTGGGCCTACTCACTTGACCAGTCCATCTCCATCTGTCGGAGAAATCTTCTTGTAACAATGGAAAGGTCACTAACAGCCTAATGATCAGTATTACTCATGTGGTCAAGTGCAAGCCAGTGCAAATATGTACTCTAGTTGATTTCTTTTTAGTAAAAGGCTGATGATTCTCTCGAATAAACTAATCCTAATTGAATTTTGGGATTATATGCCATAAAGTGGGCCCCAGAAGACATAATAAAGCTAAATCTGGGCATCCCAGCTTGGCGTCAATCTTACACAATGATAAGACTTTATGTTTACATCAAATTTGAATTATTACACTGGAACGACTGCGTTAGCAAGAACATCAAGAACATAGAGGCACACGTGCATTAGCAGAATACTATACTCGGCCTCATGGACATTCAGGTGTAGTGATCCGATCTTAAATAGATCTCATTCATTTCTAGACCATAGCTTTATGAAAATTTAAGCCACTAGAAAAGTTGTGGGGACTTCGATTTATATCTACACTGCCAATGGGGAACCAACATAAACTTGAAACCTAAATAATCAGGCAAATATAATCGCCGAGCACCCCTCTTTTCTGGAAATATGTGTCAAATTACAGTTAAATCAGGTTTGAACTTGTTGTGATCAAATTGTCAATAGCAACATAACAGCATTGAACCAGTCTATGTATGCCTCGAATAAAAATCAAGTACAAGACTTGCTATATTTACAAAAGCATTGCAGAAAGCTGTACTTTCAGCTATATTATGAACTCTTCAATATAGAACCCTTACAGAAGCATGATTCCATGTAAACATATCGAGTTTACATTTGCACGCAACCTTTGCAATAGTACACACTCTGAACTCCAAAGCAAAAGCTACAAACATAATTCATAAGCAGTAGATCTGAAGGTTCTAGAACAGAAGCACTAACAACAGCATGCACAAACTCGGACTCCTTTCGTTCAGTAACAACAGCAACACAAAAGAACTTGGCGCTCATGGAGATGCTGGCCAATGAAACCCAGAAAACGCACGATTGAACCCACCCCCATAGAACCTGACTTCCAGTCCCTCCAGTGCTTGCTCGTCGCCCCAAATATCACCATCATCATCATCATCGCTCCCCCCTTCATAGACTTCGACCTCGTCCTCCATGAACTCCCAAGAATACACAGAAGATGAGTCTGAATAGTCCGAGCAGTCGTCCCAGAAACTCCCCTCGTAGGAATCCACAACATGAGGGCCCAATACCTTTAGGCCGGCATGCCTTTCCTTGAGAAGTCTCTCGTCGAGTTTCACTTCCCAACAACCTCGAACGTCCAAGAAATCGAGCTCCTTGCATCGTGCAAGGATCTCAAGGACCCCATGGGTGGTAAGCAGGAGGTAGGCCACCTCGAGGTGCCGCAGCTTTGGCATGGTGGAAGCAATAGCAAAGGCCTCATCATCCTGGCTGATCTCGTCTGCAACCTCCAACGGGTGCATTGTCCGACGCAGGCCAGCAAGGGATTTGCAGTTATTTCCAAATGCCTCGAGGGCTCGTGGGCCTATCTTTTTGCAGTAGCTCACATCCAAGAAGGTGAGGTTAGAGAGCCGAGCTGAGACTTGTTCTACAATGGAATCGCTTATTTTGCTTCTCGGCAGCACCAGCGTCTGAAGGGAACCAGCACTAGGAAAATGCAAAAGCGAGTTGAATAGGAAAAATAGATACTTTAGACCATAATTATCACAGAAAACTTTTAAGTTAATTGATCACTGCAAAACCTTACATCACTGTGCCACTGAAATTGTTGTGTATATAAGTGACCATTAAATAACCTAAGAGTGTCCTTCCGAAGTCAAGGAGATGCAGCAACAAGAAGTCAGTGTTCTTGCACCAGTCTAAAGACAAGCACTATTTTCCCTTGATAGGGATCCACCAACATAAGTTTCTAGCTTAAGTACGTAGAGGTGATTGCACACTCGGATTGAATGATTATCGTCAAATATTCTCGAGTTTCCCTTCTAATATAAGACACAAAGCATAAAATGAAAGAGACGGGGGCGGATCCAAGCTATGCTAAAAAAAAAAAAATTTACTTTCCCAAATTTATGGTAGCCCACCCCAGCTACAGTTTCTGGATCCGCA
Source organism: Iris macrosiphon (assembly GCA_036927795.1). Lineage (NCBI taxonomy): Eukaryota > Viridiplantae > Streptophyta > Magnoliopsida > Asparagales > Iridaceae > Iris > Iris macrosiphon. Next base: position 196,505,312 of record JAYESA010000008.1, on the reverse strand, counting down.
CCTGTAAAGAGAGATTGAAGACTAATATAAGTCTGCTCTATATCTGAGATTTATAACACCTAATGTGAGCTTTGGAATTTGGCGATCTGACATTAAAGTGATGAAGAGATTGAGCATTTGATAAAAAAAAAACATTTTACAGGGCTATTCCAGGCTACTAAATAACTAAAAGACGCCAGACCAAGAACCTCTTGTAGTTAAGATAAGAAATTAATGTGAGAAAGGTAACCTTAGTTTTAATAACAAGAAAGTAGATCCCCGATACTGACTGGACAAGTAAGAACTAAAGCTTTAAACTTCTTAAAACAACAAGCTCTCACCTGAAAAAAGTGATAAATCTAAGGGGGTTAGTCTATTAGATTTCAGAATTTACATATGGTGATTCCAAAATATAGATAGAGTCAACAGCAGTTCTAAAATGTGACTCATCAATGAAACGTTAGTCAATTTAAATTCTAAAATAAGTAAAATTGTGATTTTGGAATCACATATAACATTTTTCTATTGAAATCCAAATTTAAAACCACACCTGCTTGAGGTGTGGTTCTTCAACACCCCCCCCCCCCACCTCTCCTCTCTTCCCTTTTCTCTCTGCTTGTTTCAGCTCCGCTCTCTCTTTTACTTCCTGACGTATCTCCAAAAAAAGGGAAGAAATCTAAGATTAATGATGAGCACATGGACTCACTCACCGGTAGAAGAACCATTTCTTCCTCGTCATTGTAAAGTGTTCCTTTTCTAGAAATTAAATTCTCATTTTCGCCTATGCTCGCCAACTGTTTGTTGTAATGTCTATTTGTTGAGAACATAGAAGGAGACCCCTAGAGCTTGAAGTCGTTGTAATGTCTATTTGTTGATAAAATAGGAGATTCCTAGATCTTGAAGTGTGCACATCAGAGTTCAGGATGTCCTGTATAGCAATTAGCAAGTTCATCGGCTTGGGAATTTACAAAATACTTACTTGGATATTGATGTCCTGAATATAGACTTGTCCTCGCAGTTAAAAATTATTGAAGTTCTGGCCGATTCCCAATTCATGTTCATGTTAGTCAATGAATAAATAATTAACAAGCAAAAGTTATCATAAAAAGTGTTTTTTGCTCTTATTCATAAAAAATACAATTGAACTTATATTTCTTTTTTCCTATTTATATCAAAAGAGATTACAACAAAAACAGTGATTTTATAAATAATGATCTTGAAGACACAACAAGGGTGTAGATTCAAATCAGAGTCACATCCGCATGCATTTTATAATCATTGTGTTTTGTCTAAAGTCACTGTGATTTGGACTAACCCCCCAAAGAGAACTCATCTCAATTAAGTTCAGATTCAAGTAAACTCCTACAAAAAATCATGGTGATTCAAGCATAACTAAAACCCCTTCATCTTGGTGACTCCTTTCCTACTAGGACATAAGTGCTGTTTCCTAATAAATTGCGAATCGCAACAAAAAAATGCTACAAACTCACAAGAGCAGGACACCAAATATTAGAAGTTCAGCAATTGCTTTAAACAGTAAGGATTACAAATTCATTATTTAGAGAATATTTCTGAACAAGATAGAGCTAGTGATATTTGAGCTGGGTAATCCTTGCAACTAATGCAAGTTGAATTGAATAAACTTTCTAAAGCTCTAAATAAACAGAAAGGAAATTGCAGAACACGAAGAAATGCATGTATAGTATGTAAAGTATAAAGGTCACCTAGTGAAATGAAGTTTGCATTTTATATTTCAAAACAAGTAAATCTAGTTTCAGCTCAAAATATAGCAGATATTAAATATTTGAAGGCATGCACTATGAAGATAAATAAACTTACTAATCCGCGACGAAGGAGAAAAGGTTGTCATCAGGAAGCCCGAAGACCGCAAGCCTCCTGATGGAGCCATTGCTCCTGGCGACGAGCATTCGGACCATGCGATCAAGCTGCTCCGGCTTGCACCTCTGGCTCCACTCCTCGATATCTATCTCTTGCCAGCAGTAAGGGCCAGAGACCGCCCGGCCCCAGGATTTGCAGACCCGAGGAACGACTGTTAGGATTTCTTGAAGGGATAGGTTGCGGAAGATTAGACCAAGGGCGTCCGGGATGAGTTCCTCCCATGCTCTGTATTCACAGCAATCCTCCATTATTTTTCGACCGGGTAAGGAGATTTCCTGTTCAAGGATGTAGATCAAGCTGAGATTACAAACTAGAAGGAAAAAAGAAGTAGCCATTGCAATTTGTAATCATAGGTTCAATAGGAAAGAACGGGGAGATTCAAACAGAAGTGGAGAGTGAAGACTGGAATAATAAGAATCAAGATCAAGCAAGAAGAGGAAACATCAAGAAATAAAAGAAGCAAGACTAATTGTACTTAATTTTAAGAACCCATAGAGAGAAAAGGAAGCATGTAGAAATAGAGATCAAAAGGCCCATATCCAAGCGCACAAATTCTTGTATGCAACCCCATATGCAAGACTAGAATGTGAATTGATGCAATTTTGGACAAAACAATAAAAAGTGGTAATTGTTGGGGAGAAAAGTAGTAAACAGAATGAAAAAGAAAAAGAAAACTCCTTTCATTAATGTAGGAAAAGCTAATTAAAAGTCTATTTGCAGAGATGTTGAGAAGGAGATGATGGTTGCTTGGAGATGGTTGCTTGTAGGAAAGACACAAGAAGATTGCTACTTTCACCCATGGTGCACAAAACACTTCAATGCTAGAAAAAAAAAGAAAACAGAGGATTTAGAGAACCAAGATGAAACCATCATCAAGCAAAATCGGATCTTTAGCATAAAAAATAAATAAAGATTGCATTTTGAAGAAAGAATGGGAAAAAAAAAGTCTCATCTGTTTAATTTATCCATGATTTTCCACATAGAATCAACATAATATATCTAACCACGCAATGGTAGCAATTGATGCACTAAAAACTTTTCTAAAGAAAACATTACAAAATAGAAAGACCAAGAGGGAACCCATGAAGCAAATTGGATCTTTGACATAAAGAAATATTATATTTTGAAACATTTTCTCCAAGAAAAGGCCTCACTGTTGAATTGTCCATGATTCAAGCTGATGTAAATTAGTGTTTGCTTCTACAGAGAGATCTAATTGCTTCCAATCAACAGAAAGACACAATGATAGCAATGGATGCACTAAAAACTTCTAATTCTAAATAAAACAGAAAAGATTAGAGAGACCAAGAAGAACCCACCAAGCAAAATTGGATATTGATATGAAAAACAAAGAAAGATTGAACTTTTAAACTTTTTATTTTCAAGAAAAGACCATCTATTAAATTTATCCATGATTCCAGCTGATGGTATTAGTGTTTTTTCCACAGAGATCAAGAATTGCTTTTAATCAACATAAAGACCAATCTAACTAACAATGATAGCAATGGATGTATTAAAAAAAAAAAAACTGAGAAAAAAATAGAAAATTTAGAGAGGCCAAGAAGAAAGCACGAAGGGGATTTTTATCTTTTAAATAAAAAAGAAAGACTAAATTTTAAATCATTTTGTAAAAAAAGTTGAATATATCCACGATTCCAGCGGATGGAATTAGTGTTGTTTCCAAGAAGAGATCAAGAATTGCTTTCAATCAACATAAAGACGACCTTGCTAACCATATAGTATACAGAAAAAACAAAGAAAAATTGCAAGAGAATGGTGATAAATTTGCACAATTACCAAACAAATTTCGCATAAAAGAAACTTGAGAATTTGTTGTTCTTCCGAGTGTTCTTGGAACTAATTATCAGAGAGAGAATGGAGAATGGAGAAGAAGGAAAGAGAGGTGAGAGAGGAGAGAGAGTGAGAAGAGAGATTCACCAAACCCAACAAATACAAAAGAAAAGAAAAACACGTCAAAAGTAAAAAACAGTAAAAGGAATTAAAAATACGGAAAACGAGAAAAAAAAAATATTTTCATATCAGCCCTAAATTTATCTCTATATCAGCTTCCAAAACTAAAAACTAAAAGCCGTCCCTCAAAAAAATTAAAAAAGAATTTTATAAGGGTAAGAAGTGAAAATCCAAGTACGTGTTGATTTGCACTTCTTTAAAAAAAAATGTTATCATGAATCCTTTTTGGCCTATGTGAAAAGGAAGTCCAAGAAATTCTTTAATTGGTTAGAAAGTGGGGGTTAGAAAAGCAAAAAAATAAAAAATAAATAAACCATATATTTTGAAAAATAATTCAAGCATGTTTTTTTTTCCCACTTATTCACCCCTCTAATAGGAAGGCTTACTTAGATTTTAGAGATTAGAAGGCTTACTCAGATTTATTAAGAAATTAGAAGAATAATTAGTCTGTATTTTTCTTATTTTGTAACTTGCTTCTTTTCTATCCAAACATATCATTCTTATAATGTGTTTGATTGGAATTTTTTCATGAAAAAAAATTTTATCACAAATTTTTATACCTTTTGTGAAATTATATTTCAACAAATTATCATTTTTTATATTTTATTCCAAAATAGTAAAAAATAAAATTGGACCAACCCACAACAAAATATTATTTTTAATAAAAAATAACCACAATCAAACAACCAAATTAAATTTTCTATAAAAGTTTATTTAATTTTCACAAGAAATAATTGCAATCAAACAATGTAATATTGGAAGATTTTAAAATTCCATAAAAAAAATCATAGTAAAATAATTTGGTCAAATTAATTTATTTTTCACATTGTTTTACTTTGCAATAAAACATATCCTATAAGATGCAAACAAAGAAAAAATTACATATAATATTGTAAGTAATTTGAAATATTTTTAAAACAATTAAAAGGAGCTTATATGCAAGATATGAAACTTTTTTTCTCATTTGCAGAGAAAAAAAATTGCATACAAAGCATTAAAGTTTACGAGAGAACAATATTAGATGAGATCTGAGACGGCAAAATCTTTAGGGCCGGAGAGGCCGAGGCTATCGTAGATGAGATTGAACTCCCCCTCGACTCGGTCATCGATGTTGAAGCTGGTCTGGTTTGAATATATGGGGGGAGGACGAAAAATATTGAGATCTAGAAATTTTGTGGGATGAAGAGCGTCGAAGGAGGTTGTTGCGGAGAGGGGTGGTCCTAGTCGATGTTCTTGACAGTTTTGCGCTGGTCGAGGCAGGCCTAGAACCAGAGGGACGACACTTCATTAATAACATAATTATTTTTAATACTTGCTAAAAATGTCCTTCAAGGCGTGTCTTGCTGGAAAAAAAATCCATTCAAATGACAGTTTTTAATCAAAAAAAATAATCATCCAAATTTTTTAATATTAAAATTAAAATTAAATTAATATTAATATTAATGTTAATATTAATTTTATTTTAATTTTTAATATTAATGTTATTTTTAATTTTGATGTTAAAATTTGTTATGTCATCTTTTATCTTTTATGTCAGCTCTTACATAATGGAAGATAATATAAAAAAAAAAAATTTGAATGAGAAATAATATATTTTTATATGCCAAATTTTTTTTAAAAAAAATACTTGCTAAAAAATGTTAGGACATTTTTATGTCAGAATATGCCATTCGGGTGGACGCATGTTTTGATTCTATTTATTTTTTAATTTCTAGTTCAGTGATTACGTGTGTGTTTTTTTTTTTAAGTATTTGTTCTCTTCTTTTAAATTTTCGAAAAATTGTATTGTTGATAGTATTTCAGCTAACTTTAATGCTTTTACTAAAATTTCTGAAATAAAAACTGAGCCAGAGGCGGAGACTACGTGTACTCGGAAACAATGATAGGAATTTATTTTATAGATTTTTTATTTTTTATTTGTCATATGTATTCTTAAGAAACCTCGTCACATGCTTTTTCATAATTCATACTATTAGATTTGCATGAAATATTGAGCAACACTAATTTCGCATCTTATAGCACACTTGTGGGTCCCACTGCATGTGAGCTTACGTATACGTGTAAGAGTGGGTTTGTCGCTGTGCTGAAGGGTGGGTTCGTAATACGGAGCTTAGCAAGTACATCGATGGAAACAGCATCTACTGGGCATTTAATTATATGACATTTTAATACTTATTTATTTCATAAATATATTACTCTAATCAGTAATTAGAGAAGGACATCAGTACTAGATTAAGTAAAATTTTGAAATAATTTGCTTAGGCTAATTTTTGGTAGGAACGATAAAAAAAAGTGAGAAAAAAATAAAAGAGCAAATGCATTTTTCTTTCATATTAAAAAAAAAAGTCATTTACTTCTTTCAGAAAATTTACTGTAGCGAAATAAATTTATATTAAATTCATGCAAACGAAACAAGTTTGTAAAATTTTGAAAAAAAAGACAGAGTCCGCCAACAGTGTTGGCGGAAAACACAACTGATATACACGTAGGCAGAAAAAAAATAAAAAAATTTAAAGTGAGGCCCACAAGCCAATTTTTGCCAACACTGTTGGCTGAAATTGGGGGGGGGGAGGGGGGGCAATTTCAGTCAACATTGTTGGCGAAAATTGGGTGTGGGAGCCCACGGGTTCATTTGATTGGTTTGGTTTGTTTGGTTGGTTGGTTTGTTTTAATTAATTATGTTTTGGTTTTATTTATTTAGTTTTGTTTTGTAATTAGAATTAAGAAAATTTATTTGAACGAAATAAAAATAAAATTAATTAATTGTAAAAAAAAATTTAGAAATATTTTTTTCAAAAATTTATTTTCAGAGCATCAAAATTTGTATATATTCCATCTAAAGCATAAAAGTTTAAAAAATTACGAAAAAAATATCAATTGGGCATTTATATTTTTATATATTATATTTCTATCGTTAATTTTCTCGTCGTTAACAAACGTTAAAAAAATAATAATAATAATAATTTGTCGTAAGAATATTACGTCTGCCGTCGAGCAGACTTCGAGCGGCCACAACTATTTGTTTTGAAATTGTTTTTCGTTAAACAATAAGTCAATTTGTATATTTTCGACGAGAGTAACACAAATCGTGTAGAAAAAAAATTATTCGAAGCAAGACGCACATGTTACAGACAAAAATATAAAATTTAAAACTTTAAAGTATCATAACTTTTGACCGAGAGGTCGAAACAAGGTCCAGTTTTTGCCAAAATGACCGTATCGAAAAGTACTATGGGATAAACCTTTCACCGTTTGATGGACTTTCCAAATTTTTATAATCGCAAAAAATAATATTTCGACCTCCAAATTTTACTTTTGGTAATTTTATTTTCGAATATTTAAAATTTACTGTAGCGAAATTAATTTATATTGGGTGTGAGGGCCCACGGATTTAAAACGATGTTTCGACCTCCAAAAAAAATTAAAACAAAACCGAAATAAATTTTCTTAAATCTAATTACAAAACAAAACTAAATAAATAAATAAAAACATAAGTAATTAAAACAAACCAATCCAACCAAACAAACCAAATCGAACCAATCAAATGAACCTGTGGGTCCCCACACCCAATTTTTGCCAACTGTGTTGGCTGAAATTGGCCCCCTCCCCTAATTTCAGCCAACAGTGTTGGCAGAAATTGGCTTGTGGGCCCCACTTTAATTTTTTTTTTTTTTATTCCTGCCTACGTGTACGTCAGTTGTGTTTTCCTCCAACACTGTTGGCGGACTTTATCTTTTTTTCAAAATTTTACAAACCCGTCAATTGGAGTCGTAGGGCCCACGATACGAATTTTGTCAACGTTCTCAGAATCGAATCAAACTTCGGTCACCTACTGCTCGGCTCACCGGAATCCAAAATTGGACGTACCGTTGAGTTCGTATTTACATTTAGAATTGGTTTGACCTATAATTTGTCCCATTTAGAGACCTTTATCCCTGGCACGCTTTTCGGTACAAAGTGGGCTACAAGTGGACCCCGCTTTGACACGAAATTATCGTTTTGCCCCTGTGTCCAAATTGGACGAAAGTGTAGTATTTTCTAGCTATCTCGCTTATTCTGGAAACGTTGGTGATGTCTATTTCAGCATCCGGAGACGTTTATTCTAATGCCGCATCTTCTACTCCTGTGCGCGTGACATCTAGACGTTACACTTTGCATCTTTCTTTCCAAGCAAGATACCTTGCCAAATTGCTTACAGTATTTTGCATGCTTATTTTATTCTGTATATTCATTGCATTTCTGTATATTTTTTGCATGTATAGTTTTTTTTCAATCATTACTATATATTAGATATGTTGACACACGCATGGCACTTAGTATCATGAGAGGACAATCAGTAGGCGTATGGACTTTAACCACTCTGGTAAACCGTAGTAACTAGCACACACTATGGTGGTCGTGTCCGATGGTCGCTACCCCCGAGGTATGTCGATTGATGGAGTCACGAGGGTCGCTACCCCCGAGGTATGTCGGATGATGATGTCCACTGACGTGTGTGTGAGTTGTGAGATTTAGATCGAGTAGCCTACCCTTGCCCATACATCGAAAAGTTATCCTCATTTGCATTCATATAGATTGTCTTGTACAGCGTACTTATATATTTTCAAACATTATGCATGTTCACTGTATTCAATTGGCTTGCTTCTATGTATCTTGTTATGTCCCTCTGAGGACCTGGTCCCTTGCCAGGTATAGACGACCAGGAGTATCCGCAGGAGTACGGACCTGGACCTAACGCGTTACTTTCTGCCGAGGAGGTCTTACCTTCTGAGCATCATTGATTAGCTAGCGATGGATCTTTTTAGCTGATACACTTCTGACATCATCTTATTTTATATTGGAGATTTTATACTCCTCTCTCATTTTAGTTTTGGATATAGTCTTTGGTAGTGGATTTGTCTCCAACCGACTATTATTTTGGATATTTCAGACTCCTTGTTCTAGTTTAGTATTTCTTTTCTATGACTTGTTGTGTGGATGAGATTAGCATATCTGTGACTTGTGACACTATATATACCACATGTGAGTTTATATTCATATTACAGCGTACGTGTGTATTATGGTATCCATATATTGGAGTTGCCATATACATACGGCTGGCATGCTTACGTGTTCCTAGTCGTACGTATTTTGGGACTGGGGCATGACACACTCACTTAGTTGGTTGGAAGGGAGAAGGAAAGAGGCGCTTCAAGACTCCGCTCGGAAGCCGCCTACTGCTCGTTCACCTGCATCCACGAACAGCTCGATCAATACCTCTTCCACTCTTTCCAATCTCGGAATTGAAGTGCAGTTCAATGAACAAAAATAATGAAATCCATCGAAACCGTTCAAGAAATCTCAAGCAAATCCGAAAACCAACTCAAGGCACGAAAGCAACAAGCGATATCGAAATCCGAGGCAACAAAGATACAGCGAAGAGGTCCCTCCTGACTCTGCCGCTAAGTCGATCCCGGGGGCACGGTCCACTGAATATGAGAATCGATTCCGAAGAAGCAAATCCATACAAGGACGAGTTCTTGTTTCAATCTATCCCGATCGAACGATACCATCTTGTGTTTCTTAGCCGCGCTTCCCGAATAGGGGAAACGGGGTGCCACAGGTAGGCCAAGTTTCAATTGTAGCAACATTCTCCGGATCAACTGAAAGTCCTTATCCCGAGATGATATGTCCCAGGAAAGGCATCATATCCATACAAAACTCACATTTACTGAGTTTAGCATATAGCTTCTCCTGTCTCAGCATTTCTAGCACGATTCTGAGATGCTTCTCATGCTCTTCGTGGCTCTTGGAATATATCAAGATGTCATCAATAAACACAACCACGAACTTGTCCAAGTACTGATGAAAAACTCCGTTCATCAAACTCATGAACACAGCTGTTGGTTAAACCAAACGGCATAACTAAGAATTCATAGTGCCCATACTTGGTTCTGAAGGCTGTCTTCGGTATATCCTCCTTCCTCACTCTAATCTGGTTATAACCGGATCTAAGATCTATCTTTGAGAATACACTCGCACCACTCAACTGATTGAATAGATCGTCAATGCGTGACAAGGGATATTGGTTCTAGATGGTTACAGCGTTCAGTGCCCTATAGTCAATACACAGGCATACCGTCTCATCCTTCTTCGGCACAAATAGTACGGGTGTAACAGCTGGGTCACAAGATCTAATTTTGATACTAAAAGTCACAAGACAACTAAGGATTTAACCACTATGGCCTGCTACGTAAGGTTCCATTTTCTTAAGGTCATAATGAAATTCCCCGTATCACCATCATGAGCCATATCTGATGCCTAGCATCAAGCTATGTATTCCCTAAAGTATTCCAAAGCATTAGAATCAAACCCTTCTTCCTTTCTTCCAATACTTCCAAATTACTTGCTACATTTATGCATGGGTGAGGTTTTATTAGTTCTAGGCCTCTGATACTATATTCAATTCTCATGCTAAAATCTACACTAACTCTAAGATATAGGAATAACCTATCTAATATCCTACTAAGGGTAACCGTCTTCTCAAAAATTTATATCCAGCATATCTTCTTCTGCCTTGACAAGGATCTGCTTCTGGAAGAAACACCGTGCACGAACATTCATATCTCCGAAATAGGAAGAGATGATAAAAAATCATAAGGATGTCGAGGGGATTAAAAGAGTACAATTATGAAGTCCAAGGGCGATAATCAAATGCTAAAGAATTTTCAAGTCAGTTGTGGATTGAGATGCTATCACTACTAACTTTGATTGCAGGCTCGCTCAATACCGAAAAGTAACTGAAACGATTTAATCAGGACCTGCATGGGCCACCAAAAAAATATGTCACGTCCCAGTCCCAAAATACGTAGGACTAGGTGTCACGACCTGCACCCGGATATTCGGACACGAGTACGTGGGTACGTCTAGCCTACGACGCAGTGTCGGCGGTAGTACGCTGTCTAGGGTATAATCACAAGTAATATAAAATCTAGCTCATTCACAATAATTAAATAGGCAAGAAAATATCAGGAAAAAAATGCTAAGATTTCATAAACTGAAAGTGACAACAGATCCAGAGTTTATTACAGAATCCATAAATAAAATCGGGGACAAACTCGATGACTAAGATAAAGAGCATAAATAAATAGCTACTGCTAACTACTCTGCAGAAGTAGTCTCCTGGGTGGGAACTGGCTCCTCAACTGTATCACCTGCTGCCTCATAGGGGCCATAATAGGTGGGGACAAGGTTCTCATCATCGCCTAAATCAACGGATCCAGTCAGGAAAGGAGCAAAGTACACAATGCACAACAAGATTAAACTAAATATTTATGACAATTGGAAACAGAAACTGATTGTGTAACATATTGAGAATATGCATAAAAGAAGCAACAATAACTAAGTGTTAATGCTATAAACAGGAATATGAGAAAGCAGGAGTAATATGAGACAGGAAATGAAACTACAACAGCCAACAAGGACTATAGCAAGACAAGAAGCTATGTGTGTGAACTTGTGTTTATTTTAGAATACATAGTTGGCATGTAGGGGTTTATAAGGCTAATCCGGCCGTCATAGACGGCTATTAAACACGAATAATCGAGATCCGGCTGAGGGTACAGTCGCGCACCAACAGCTATTAAACACGGTAGGGGGAAGGGTAAACTACATGCCTTATAGTATTCTTCCACCCGACACGAAAGCAAGACATGAAAAACTAGTATTCAAGACATGAAATTCAGTGTTCTAATACTACGTGTAATCATCAAGGGTACTAGTAGAGCAGGGAATTTATTATCATAATATAAAGATTTAAACTTGAAGTGCAGGTACTTGTCTGTTGTTTGGATCCAAATATAGTTTGTATCTCGGGAAAATTTTCCAGAAATGAGTCCAGATGCTGAAATAAATATTACCATCATGCTCAGAAGATATCAAATAGCTAGAAACGCCTATCCTTGGGTCCAATTTGGAGACAAGGGCAGAAACGACAGTTTCGGGTCAAAACGGGATTCCCCGGTGGGCCCGCTTTGCACCGAAAAACGTGTCCGGGTCAACGGTCTCCAAATTTACCAAACTTAGTGTCAACAGGTCAGGAACGATGATACGAACCCAACGGAACTTCCAGATTTGGATTTCGATGAGCCGATCACAAAATTGCCCGTCGAGCGGGGCCTGTGGGGCCCACGACACGCGATTTCGTCAACGTTCTCAGAATCGAGCCAAACTTGACCCACAGGACCAGCGTATCGCTACGAGTCCGATGGCGCAAGTTTCGTCTCGATCCGACGAGTGTATAAGAAGTTAGGGCATAAAACAGAAAAGACGGATACTGGACGGTGTCCGCGGATACGCGTTGATCCCGGTGTGCACGCACACCCGAATCGACTTTCGCGAAATCCCACACGTCCGTATCAACGCTGCGCACGTATCTGTGAAGACCGCATGCGACCAAGTCGTCCCGTTTGGCGGGGCGTACTCAGTTCCGGGGTGAAACAGGGTCTGGTTTTTTCTGTTTTTGGATCGCGGTGTGCGATCACCACAGGACGCGATGCCCCGAGCGGTTTGTTCGGGCACCGAGAGGGTCATACAGGCTTCACAACGCAATTTACGGAATTGAAAACGGAGCTACGAGGTGAAAGATATGAGTACCTGAAAGGGGCTCGAGAAACAGGGATTCCTCGTGTCCTGAGTCGTGTCCGACACGAAGGAGAGGAATTAGGGTTAGGGTTTAGAGAAATCCGGCGAGGGTGCGGCGGGGCCGGCAGGAGGCCGAGGCGGCGCTGCTGGGGAGGAGCTGGGGCGGCTCGGGGCGGCGTCGCCGGGAACAGGCGGAGCCGACCGGAGGCACGGCGAGGCTGGCCGGATCGAGTGAGAGGAGGAGGAGAAGAGTGAGGGGAGGCCGGAGGCTGCTGGTGCGGCGAGGGGCGAGGGAACTGCGGCGGCGTCTCGGCGAGGCGCCGTAGGAGAGCGGCGGAGGGGCTCGGGGCTAGTGGTGGAGGCGGCCGGGTGTGTTGGCCGGAGGGGGAGGTGAATGCGAGGGAGGAGGAAGGAAGGAGAGGGGGTTTTATAGGGGTGCCGGTGGCGAGGCTGACCGGAGAAGACGGAGGTGGGTGCGAGACGTGGCCGGGAAGCGCGGCGCTGCGCGGGGTGGCCGGCGTGGGACGCGAGCCGCCGGAGGAGTCGGACATCGTGGGAGGGAAGCTGGGGGAGAACGGGTCGGTGGGTGCGGGCGGCTAGCGGGTCGGGTTTTTCTGACCCGACCCGACCCGGAAAGAAAACGGGCTGGGTAGCTGGGCCGGCTGGGCTGTTGGGCCGGTCCACTGGGCCGGGCCGGCCCAAAAAAAAAATAAAAAAAAATAATAATAATAATAAAATTAATTAATTAATTAATTAATTACTTAAAATAGTTTTTAGGCATTTAAAAAATAGGTCTGAGGCCCAAAAATTTCAGAAAAATTACCCTAAGTCCAGTTTTTAATTTTACACCCAAAAATATTATTTTCATAATATTTTAATATTATTTATTATCAATTAAAAATTATTTAATAACTAAAAACCCTGATTTTAATTACAGAAAATTCCCAGAAAATTCCAGAAAATTGTGAAAAATCCAATTTTAATATTTTTAAAAAAATTAAGGGCTTACAATCTACCCAAATTATAAAAATTTCGTCCTCGAAATTTAAAATATGGTAGGGTTCTCTCTGTCCAATCTCACTTGATTATAGTCTAACGGGTTTCTCTCAGGTGAACATTGCGGTCGCTACCCAACTTAGAATTTATCCATCTATCCTCTAAGGCTATACAACTAGTAAAGCTATGTCCCAACTTAATTAATCATGGTATTGAATTCTTAAGTCTTTAACACAAACACATCACCTATGGTGTTCCCTTAATCATAGAGGGTCATCAATAATTCGACCGGTCTGAGGGGTATACCTAGTACTATCTCTATATCAAACTTATACCAAGCACAAGATTTCATCTCTCCGAAATAAGGGAAGACGAGGATCAATAATAAAGAGTTCAAGGGCGAGGTGGTAGAACAGAGGTACAGGGATCAAGGCGTTTAAGGGATTTCTAATGGGAATTGTCAGGCGGTTATGGATTGAAATTCTATTCTGGTAATCATTTATTCGCATGTTCATATTAGTACAGTTATGTAACTGATACGATATGCTCGAACATATTTAGGGGCAAGTATACTAGTCACTATATATCTCAATCCACGTAAAGTAGTCGTGCGAAGTGCGAATCAAAATGCACTAAGGTTGATCAGACCGTAGTACACTGATTCTGAATAGACACTTGTATTAGTGGGGTTGATCAGGCCTCAATAATACATGTGTCATGAACAAGCCCGATAAAGGGTAAGCTTGCAAAACTATGCTATAAAATAGCAGCATAAGTCAAGTTTAGCAAAATTAAGTGCGCTAGATGATGATGAAAAGGAGGTACAAATTATTGAAGTTCACAAAATAACACAAAATAAGCACAATAGCAAAAGCCTCTAAAATCTCTACAGTTATCAAATTTAAAAGTATACCAGGTTATTTAGCAAGTTCAAAATTACTAGGTTGGGGCTGAGGTCACGAACCAATAGGCATGAGCTAAACAATACTAGAAAAGGTATCTACGAATCACTTACGCGCATTAGCTGTTCCCAGAGTCTGCGTGTTCTCCACGGTCATCACGTAAGCTTGTCCGCGTCCTGGAGCAGCGGAACAGTCCCTCACTTGATGTTCTGTTGATCCACAATATAGACAGGCACCCAGTCTCTTCCTACAAACTTGCCAGGTGTGACCTTGTTTTTGACAAAAGCCACAAGTGGGAACTCGTTGATTCTGTCCTTGAGCTTGGTGTTGGGGTGCTGTGGCTCGAGGGAGAGGACGCTGGGTTTTCTGCGGGGACCTCTGCTGTGGTTGTTGTTGGAACGGGCGTTTGTGGGGTCCCATACTTCCAGTATCTCTTTCCCGTTTTAGTCTGTGTCCCATGTCTCTCTCAACACCTTGTGCCACGCTCAAGATTTCCTCGTATGAACGAGCTCGGCTAGTGGTGACAGCAAGGCGAATATCAGGAGACAACCCCTTCTTGAATCTACGGGCTCTATCCTCAGGGGTGCGAACCATGTACTCTGCAAAGTGGCTCAACCTGCTAAATTCAGCAGTGTACTCATCAACAAATAGGTTACCTTGTTCCAGTCTCTCGAATTGGCTTTCGAGAGCTTCCCGAGCCACTTCGGGGTAGAATTTCTCCTTGAATAGCCTCTTGAAGCCCTCCCAGGTGAGGTCAGGAGCAGATAGTTGGGGTTCATCTCTGAACCAGGTCCGAGCTATGTCGAACAGTTGCAGGCTTGCGGACTCCACTTTGAGATCATCAGGGACCCGAGCAGTCTTCAGGAGTCTCTCGATATTCTCTATCCACTCATCGGCATAGAGAATGCCCTCAGTTCCGTAGAATTCCAGGGGTTTAAGGTTCTTGAAGTCTTTGGCACTCCCTGGCCTCTTGTGTGGCGACTCCTGGGACCTAAGAGCTTCTGAGAGGCTGGTTCGTAGAAGTGCAGTCTGTTCTTTCTGGGATTCTACGAGTCCCTGGAACACTCCGAGTAGCTGTGTCCCATCTAGAGTGACTGCTGGAGTAGATGGAGGCGGCGGGAGTGCAAGAGTTTCGGGCACATTCTGCTCAGCTGGTTCTGATGTGCCTCCTACTGTATTCCTGGTCTGAACCATTCTGGAAGATTAAGGGATAGGAAGATTAGAATAGATTACTTGGAAATCAAGGGCGATAGGAAAAATTGACTAGGACCGATATCAAGATTGGAAATAAAAGATCATATTCTGTGAATGAGCTTTATCCTAAAATCCTCAATCTTGTTGCAGGCCTGTTCGGTCCCTAAGTTGGAACCGAACAATTTAGTCGTTGACCTGCATGGGCCACCACAAAAATGTGTCACGACCCGCACCTGGATATTCGGGCACGAGTACGTAGGTACGTCCAGCCTACGCCGCAGTGTCGGCGGTAGTACGCTGTCTAGGGTATAATCACAAGTAATATAAAATCTAGCTCATTCACAATAATTAAATAGGCAAGAAAATATCAGGAAAAGAATGTTAAGATTTCATAAACTGAAAGTGACAACAGATCCAGAGTTTATTACAGAATCCAGAAATAAAATCGGGGACAAACCCGATTACTAAGATAAAGAGCATAAATAAATAGCTACTGCTAACTACTCTGCAGAAGTAGTCTCCTGGGTGGGAACTGGATCCTCAACTGTATCACCTGCTGCCTCATAGGGGCCATAATAGGTGGGGGCAAGGTTCTCATCATCGCCTAAATCAACGGATCCAGTCAGGAAAGGAGCAAAGTACACAATGCACAACAAGATTAAACTAAACATTTATGACAATTGGAAACAGAAACTGATTGTGTAACATATTGAGAATATGCATAAAAGAAGCAACAATAACTAAGTGTTAATGCTATAAACAGGAATATGAGAAAGCAGGAGTAATATGAGACAGTAAATGAAACTACAACAGCCAACAAGAACTATAGCAAGACAAGAAGCTATGTGTGTGAACTTGTGTTTATTTTAGAATACATAGTTGGCATGTAGGGGTTTATAAGGCTAATCCGGCCGTCATAGACGGCTATTAAACACGAATAATCGAGATTCGGCTGAGGGTACAGTCGCGCACCAACAGCTATTAAACACGGTAGGGGGAAGGGTAAACTACATGCCTTCTAGTATTCTCCCACCCGACACGAAAGCAAGACATGAAAAACCAGTATTCAAAACATGAAATTTAGTGTTCTAATACTACGTGTAATCATCAAGGGTACTAGTAGAGCAGAGAATTTATTATCATAATATAAAGATTTAAACTTGAAGTGCAGGTACTTGCCTTTTGTTTGGATCCAAATATAGTTTGTATCTCGGAGAAATTTTCCAAAAATGAGTCCAGATGCTGAAATAAACATTACCATCATGCTCAGAAGATATCAAATAGCTAGAAACGCCTGTCCTTGGGTCCAATTTGGAGACAAGGACAGAAACGACAGTTTTGGGTCAAAACGGGGTCCGCCAGTGGGCCCGCTTTGCACCGAAAAATGTGTCCGGGTCAACGGTCTCCAAATTCACCAAACTTAGTGTTAACAGGTCAGGAACGATGATACGAACCCAATGGAACTTGCAGATTTGGATTCTGATGAGCCGATCACAAAATCGCCCGTCGAGCGGGGCTTGTGGGGCCCACGACACGCGATTTTGTCAACGTTCTCAGAATTGACCCAAACTTGACCCACAGGACCAGCGTATCGCTACGAGTCCGATGGCGTAAGTTTCGTCTCGATCCGACGAGTGTACAAGAAGTTAGGACGTAAAACAGAAAAGGCGAATACGGGGCGGTGTCCGCGGATACGCGTTGATCCCGGTGTGCACGCACACCCGAATCGACTTTCGCGAAATCTCACACGTCCGTATCAACGCTGCGCACGTATCTGTGAAGACCGCATGCGACCAAGTCGTCCCGTTTGGCGGGGCGTACTCAGTTCCGGGGTGAAACAGGGTCTGATTTTTCCTGTTTTTGGATCGCGGTGTGCGATCACCACAGGACGCGATGCCCCGAGCGGTTTGTCCGGACACCGAGAGGGTCATACAGGCTTCACAACGCAATTTACTGAATTAAAAATGGAGCTACGAGGTGAAAGATATGAGTACCTGAAAGGGGCTCGAGAAACAGGGATTCCTCGTGTCCTGAGTCGTGTCCGACACGAAGGAGAGGAATTAGGGTTAGGGTTTAGGGAAATCCGGCGAGGGTGCGGCGGGGCCGGCCGGAGGCCGAGGCGGCGCTGCTGGGGAGGAGCTGGGGCGGCTCGGGGCGGCGTCGCCGGGAACAAGCGGAGCCGACCGGAGGCACGGCGAGGCTGGCCGGATCGAGTGAGAGGAGGAGGAGAAGAGTGAGGGGAGGCCGGAGGCTGCTGGTGCGACGAGGGGCGAGGGAACTGCGGCGGCGTCTTGGCGAGGCGCCGGAGGAGAGTGGCGGAGGGGCTCGGGGCTAGTGGTGGAGGCGGCCGGGTGTGTTGGCCGGAGGGGGAGGTGAATGCGAGGGAGGAGGAAGGAAGGAGAGGGGGTTTTATAGGGGTGCCGGTGGCGAGGCTGACCGGAGAAGGCGGAGGTGGGTGCGAGACGTGGCCGGGAAGCGCGGCGCTGCGCGGGGTGGCCGACGTGGGACGTGGGCGGCCGGAGGAGTCGGGCATCGTGGGAGGGAAGCTGGGGGAGAACGGGTCGGCGGGTGCGGGCGGCTAGCGGGTCGGGTTTTTCTGACCCGACCCGACCCGGAAAGAAAACGGGCTGGGTAGCTGGGCCGGCTGGGCTGTTGGGCCGGTCCACTGGGCCGGGCCGGCCTAAAACAAAAAAATAAAAATAAAATAAAATAAAATTATTTAATTAATTAATTAATTACTTAAAATAGTTTTTAGGCATTTAAAAAATAGGTCTGAGGCCCAAAAATTTCAGAAAAATTACCCTAAGTCCAGTTTTTAATTTTACACCCAAAAATATATTTTTATAATATTTTAATATTATTTATTAACAATTAAAAATTATTTAATAATTAAAAACCCTGATTTTAATTACAGAAAATTCCCAGAAAATTCCAGAAAATTGTGAAAAATCTAATTTTAATATTTTTTGAAAAATCGAGGGCTTACAATAGGAATACGTAACATGCCAGCTACGCATTCGACCAGACTCCGGTCCGATTCAAATACGTATAAGCTGTATTAGAAGGGTCACTATCTATATAATCAAGTAACTATGAATATCTATACCCCAATCCACGATCAACGGAATATACAAGAATGAGCTACATGTGCTAAAGTCGGCCGCCAGTAACCCATAAGCTCGAATAGACTCGAGAAGGAATATGAGTCTATAAAACTAGGCTATATCAGCAGATGAATAAGCAATATAAATAATAATCATGACTGCGGAAGAAATGATATAAGTACCTGGCACCAATTCCTGCAAGATAAATCAACACACATCAGCAACTCCGAGCAGGCTCCACAACGTCTATGCTGCAAAACTGGCAAGAAAACAGGTCCTAAGAGGGACGTAACAAGGTACAAGAAACAACATGCTAAAATAAATATAGTATATAAAATGTATCAATAGGGTAAAGTATGTAACCAGCTATGTGATATGCAAGTGAGAGCATCACTAGTACTAAGGCTGAGACCACTACAAGCTCTGTGTAGGGGAGCCGGTAGCAGTAATATCACGTAATGTGCCTAGCTCTGATGTAGAGTCTACGGCCTCACAATGATAAATATATATATATAATTAGCCTGTAGTCTGTGTGTCTCTCCTGTCACGACCCGCACCGGGAAGTTCGGGCACGAGTACGTGGGTACGTCCAGCCTACGCCGCAGAGTCGGCGGTAGTACGCTGTCTAGGTCAATCCATCTAACTAATCTAACTCATTCACAATTAACATAGGCAAGATAATAATGGGAATAGAAACTTAAAATTTGCAACATTTGAATTGTTGTCACATTTAATTCAGTTGCAAATTTTAAGTTTCTATTCCCATTATTATCTTGCCTATGTTAATTGTGAATGAGTTAGATTAGTTAGATGGATTGACCTAGACAGCGTACTACCGCCGACTCTGCGGTCTCTCCCCACCCAATGTAATCACACATCTCATGTCCACGACGTCTCATGTCCATGTCACGCAAGATCATAACTAATGCAGCAAGTCATATGCTAGCTATGGGTATATATATAGTCTATGTCATAAATCCTGTAGCATATATAGAATCACCATGAATGACTCAGGAAGATTCTGTCTCATGAATAGTGTCATGTGTCCTGTGGTATGACGTACTTGATAATGCAACTACAAAAATGTATGGTATCGCGATATCCATCTCTAGGTGACGTTACACAACTCCGCGTACGGCGTTGGCACTCGAATCTTATTCGGACGCTAAAAAATATCACACGGTCCTAGGTTGAACATATATATCACAGAAATAGATCAAGAGAATAATATAAAATAATTTACTCCAAGTATGGCAAGGTACACTTGCCTGGGGTTTGGTTTCCAAAAGTTGCTCCGGTATTCGTGGGATCTTCAAGTAATCCTCTGGTTGCTGAAATATACATTACCATCATGCTCAGAAGACATCAAATAGCTAGAATTGTCTGTCCATAAGTCCAATTTGGATACAGGGACAAGATTGACCGTTTCTGGTCAAAGTGGGGTCCACATGTGGCCCACTTCGCACCAAAAAATGTGTCAGAGATAAAGTCCTCCAAATTCGTCAAACTTAGTTTTTATAAGTTTAGAACGACGATACAAACCCAATAGAATGTCCAGAACTGGATTCCGATGAGCATATCACAAAATCGTCCGTCAATTGGAGCCGTAGGGCCTACGATACGGGATTTTATCAACGTTCTCAGAATCGAACCAAATTTGGGTCACAGGACCAGAAAAATGCTACGAATTCAATGGTGCAAGTTTTGTTGCGAAACGACGAGCACACATGAAGTTACGACGAGTTTCAGAACAGGTCCGATACGGGATATTTTTGACGGATACGCGTTGATTCAGGTGTGCACGCACATCCAAATCAACTTTCGTAAAATCTCACACGTCCGTATTGACAGTGCGCACCTTTCGGTGAAGTTCGCACACGACCAAGTCACCTTGTTTAGCGGGACGCACCCCGTTTCAAAAAAATTTAGGTTTTGAAGACCAAGTTTTTGGTCGATTTCACCCGCGAATAAAACACAACACACAACAAATTAAAATAAACTAATTACAGAGTCTAAATCTCGATTATGTTGTCTAATTTACTATTCAAACAAAATCTAAAATTATTAAACAGGTTGGGAGAAAAATGGCCGTGAAGATGGGACTCCGGGACAGTTTCTGAAGTACAGAATTCTGTAATTTTTTTTCTGTTTTGCGTCGCGTTTTACGTTTGACACATGATACGACACTCCGAACTAGTTGCACAAAATTTTGAGAGGGTCAAGTGGTCTTCGATAGGATTCGACAGAAGTAATTCAGATCAATACACAAGGAGATACGAGAGCTAGAAGTAGGGTACATTGATGCTGTTTGAAACTGGACAATTACGCGACGATGTTGGCGACCGTTTTCCGGCGACGTTTGGCGGCTAGCGGCGGCGGGCGGCGGGCGGAGTTGGACGTGAATGATAGGAGAGTGAGGGGGAGTGGTCCTGGGGTGTGAAGAAGTGAGAGTGGGGGAGTTATATGAAGGAGAAGAGGGGGTGTGGTCGCGGTTCGCGCGGGTTTTTCTAACGGAGGGGGGGGGGGGGGTCGTGGGTGTGCTGCTGTGGGTGCGGGCGGGTAGGCGGGCTAGCGGGTCGCGGGCTAGCGAGTCCGGATCTGACCCGCTGGGCGATTGGGTCCGGTTCGGCTCGATTTAGCCTGGTTCGGTTCAGTCTGCCCGGTTCGGTTTGGTTTAATGCTGGTTTAGTTAAAAAAGAAAGTTTTAGCTATTTTAAAAATAGTTTTTGAGCCCAATAAATTCCAGAAAAAATTGCACAACATCCAATAATTAATTATACACCCAAAAATATATTTTTGTAATATTTTAATACTTAATTTGATACATAAAAATATAATTTCTTTGAAGACATTAATAATAAATAATTAAAAAATTTAGAAAAATCCCAAAAATTATTTTTAAATTTTAGAAAAATCTGGGTGTTTACAGATCGAGAAGATCCATACCAATGACAATGGCTCAGACATGATGACTAAGTCTTTACCGAAAGACAAGCACATCTTTTATAGAAGTGCAGCTGGTATGACGAAACCTTCCACTTAAGTCGGAAAGGGAGAAATTGTTGGGTGATCCCTCCTTAATTGGAGAGAGGGTTTGATGTTCCAAGGTTCATTCACCTTAGAGAAAGTCTAATGACTTTTGGAGTTCCCAAGATTAATGAACCTTGGATGAAACGAATCTTGGAGGAGAATGTTCATTCCCTTATGGCTATATAAGGAGATGGTTTGGGAGATATTTGGTTAATCCTCTCTTGTAATCTTGGTGCTAGAAGTTGTGGTGCTCTTGGTGCTCATTGCTTGCGGTGTTCTTCCGGACGGTGCTTCTACCTCGAGTGCTTCTTCACCAAAGTGTGTCCATACTTTGTATGAGAGTTTGTGAGCCTCCTGAGTGTATCCAAGAGAGAGTTTGTAATTTGTAATCCCACTATTCTTAGTGGAGAAAGAAAGTAAAGAATTATAATTGTCCGAGGACGTAGGCACATTGCCGAACCTCGTTAATTCTTTTGTGTTCTGTTTTACTCGCTTGTCAATCCATAGCTTTCAGAAGCTCGACTATAAGTTATTGCTATTCTCGTAAATTCATAGTTTTCAGAAGCTCGATTGCAAGATATTGTTTATGCACTTTGTGTATGAAAGACATCTCCATCCCCAACAAGATCAACCACGTGACAATAGCCAGCTAATACGACTATGGAAGAATCCAAATCTATTGGATCCACTAAGTGTACTCCGCTTAAAGTGAATCCCAGTCCACAATGATAAAGTAATAAACATGTAAACTAAAACCATCAACAGATATAAGAATCATAAACAATACTAGAAAGTAGATAGAGTAAAATAACATACGCGCTGGAAATAGAAAGATAAAATGAAAGTAGGTCAAATATATACAAATCTATCTAGGTTATGACGGGAACAAACTCGCTAATATAGAAATAATGAATGATATAAGAAGATAACCAGATCCGGGTATCTGCTACCTAGATAAAAAATACGGATAACGAAGCAAAAATTCTACTACAGATCAGGGGTACTCCTCTTGAATGATCTTGTCTGGAATAGCTTTTGGTAGACTCACAGTCCGGACTCCTCCGGGTAGCTTTCCTGGCCTATTCCTGTAAGAAAATCTGATCCTCGGAGGGACGAGCAAGATAGAATATGTATACTAAAAGTAAAAGCAGCAATATGATAAAACTTCCTTAGACACCGGGGGTACTACTAGTTGTAGCACACTAAAAATGAAAGTTAACAACGTTCATACACATGAGTTGTCAGGTTAATGTACTTCCAACTATGTGGCACTCTATAGAGGTACTAGCGATCAGGCATAGAACACAACGTACAACATGTGAGCAACTTTGAAGGCATGCAAAGGAGCTCAGACGTCTAGTGACTGTCCTCACCATCCAATGAAACCGCACATGTCGTATCCACGATGCGTCTAACCGTGTTCTAAAATATCTATCACGGTCTATGAGTCCACAAAATAAATCTTGAAAGTATAAACCATCACAGGAAAGTCTAGTACTTATACATGTTTCGATCATCTCGACATCGTGTCAGATACTGGGAAACGTGCCATAATCATGTATGTAAAGTAAAATATGTACTAGGATTATGATCGTATCCATGGGATATATCAATCATCACGGTATCATAAATCGAGAGTATAAGTACAAAAACTACCTAGACGAGCATCGTTATCGATCGATGCCAAACGCGATCGCACTCGAATCTAACTTGCTTGATAATAATCAAAGGTCTAATAAGACAAGTATACTGTACTAAACATCATACAAAATCAATTGAAATACAACTGACAAGTATAATTTTCTTATTCACGTTTGGTGAAGAGTCAACGAACGTGTCAGATACGGGGTACCACAAATATCAAAAAAGAACACATGACTTCGGATGATCAAACATGTATCACCAAGACTCCCGAATTATATTAGAAATAAAGAAAAATTTCA
Source organism: Iris macrosiphon (assembly GCA_036927795.1). Classification (NCBI taxonomy): domain Eukaryota; kingdom Viridiplantae; phylum Streptophyta; class Magnoliopsida; order Asparagales; family Iridaceae; genus Iris; species Iris macrosiphon. The sequence goes on along the minus strand of JAYESA010000008.1, from coordinate 196,481,672 downwards.
TTGAACTAGAACGACACAAGGGATCCATGGTGATGCTCCAAAAAAGTCCATAAAATTGGACAAAAATTATCTCACATGGGTATTTCAATGCCGCGGATCCAAAGACGTTAGTCTCATCGCTATCTGAGGTTAGTACAAAAAGTTACAATGTCGTATCGGCACGATTGATACGGAAAATCCAAGCGAATACAAGGTTTTGAAACTGCTGCGTCGTGCCGAGGTTTATTGGAATGGCGGGACGGTGTCGGGATGTGGGTGTATGCTTTGTTTTTCTAGAAAATATGGTGTTCTCTGTTTTCTTATGGCTAGCAGTGGGGGCTTGTGTAATAGCGGGTGATGATGGTGGTGATTGTGGAGGTTGGCTAAGGGAGAGGAGGAAGGTAATAAGTAGGGGAAGAGAAGAGAGGGGGTTGTATGCTGCTAGTGTGGGTGGGGCAACCAGGGTTTGCCATGGGGTAGGGTTGTCCTAGTCGGAGCTAAATTTGGTTGTCCCTTGACTCCAAATGAAGATATCAATAAATTGATGATGAGTGAGGTTGGCAGCAACGTCGAAGTCTCCGGTTCTGACGGCGACGTCGAACTCAGATTCCTAGTTTCTCTCCTCGAGCTACTCGAGGTCTTTCCAGTAAAAACTCAAAATATGAGCCTGGTAGATTGCTAGTTCAACTGACATAGAATAGTTAAAATGAACCGCAGAGGCTCTATTGACGGAGATGTGGAGACTTACAGGTCTTAGAGGTTGCTCAAGCTCGATGGGCTGTCAGACTTAGCCCAAAGCCGACCCTGCTAACAAAAAATGTCAACCTTAGAAGTGTCAACACGTCTGTTGGGAGGCGACACGACACAAATGACACATCTAGAAACGCATGTTCCTTCCTGGTCCCGGTGTATACAGCCGTCCAGACACAAAATATGCCAACTGGGACCCACATATAAGTGGGTCCGAATAGTTGAATTATGTCATCCCGTCCGGGCCAATTAAAATTTTTTTTTCTTAAAGCCAACATAGATTTCACTAGGGGTGAGCATTATTCGATTTTGGACCGAAAATCGAATCGAACCGAACTGAATAAGAGATTTGGTTCGGTTTTAAAAAAAATTCGGTCTGATTTCGGTTTTGAAAATACTAAATTTTCTTATTCGGTTATATATATATATATATATATATATATATATATATATATATATATAAATTACTATATATATTAAAAAAATCGTAAATAAATCGAAATATCGAAAAATCGAATAAACCGAAAACCAAATCGATTAAATTCGGTTCGATTTGGTTCGATTATGATCTAATTTGGTTCGATTTCGATTGTGCTTATTCGATTTTCGGTCGAATTCGATTTTTCTTATTCACCCCTAGATTTAACGTCCATCAGCCGAGCTTCTATTTCAAGGTTCCTGGCTACCAAGGACCAATGCATGATTCATGTGCCATCGAATGCACTGATTACTCCCATAATTACTTCCTCGTTCCCTGGTTATGCATTTTTTTTTTCCCCAAAGTAATTTATGGACTGCTTTGTAACTTAAATATTCTAAAATTTTCAAATATATATATAAAAATCATATAGAAAAAAGAAAAGAAATTTCATTAATTTGAGGACAAATTTGCAGAGTTTTGATAGAAAGGGATCAGACGTCATCGGAGTTGGCAATCATAGAAAGAGAGTGGAACCTCATCTCCAGTAGCACCCATAGTAAAAAAAGGATCATTCAAGTGCCAAATCTATTCAAAATTGGGCCAAGTATCAGTTGGCCCATTTTTGCCAGTCTGGCCCTAGACTACTAGCCAGATCATTCAAGTGCCAAATCATGACCTAGGTACTTGACTATGATTGGAAAAAAAAAAAGAATAAATAAATATCAAAGATAAGCTTAACACATGTAGGTATGCTAGTCCATGACCATCTTCAGCTGGTGGAATATTTTGACAATTCTTATACAATTATTCTGTATGATAGGTATTAATCTATGTTTCCTTTTTCTTTTCTGTATTAAAAAGAATATTGTATTATGAAACTCGAAAGGAAACATGTTTCTCAGTGACATGTTGCTTGAAATAGTTCTGTTATTCGTTACCAAAAAATTTGGATGATCTCATCCTCCATTACGTAGCATCTGACATGGTGGTTGTCATGACAAATTTTAACAAAAAAATTTAATCACCCAAAAAAATTAAATATTAACTTTAATGATAAATTTAATGATGATTTTAATACTAATTTTAATTTTATGCTAATGTTAAGAAAATTATGTCGTTATACCATAAAATACCAAAATTTTAGAAACTGCATATGAAAATTTAAAAGATGCCAAGTATATGTGTATGCACCATGTTGACGCAAACCGAGTTATGATCCAAGTTTTTGTTGTTCATTTAGTTCTGCACATGAATTAATTACACAAGACTCTGGAATAGAATTCCAAGATGTTGGATGCATGTTGGGGAAAGAGTTCTGGTCAATGTAGAAGCTAGAAAATTGGGATGAGAAGTTAATGGGTCAGACCTAATATAGCCTGTAAGTTACTTAGTTCTTGTTGGGAACTTCAAATGGAAAGCAAAGGCCTCTGTCAGGAGACTCGGATCATCAATCAAATTGGTCACTTTGGTGTCTGGACCCTGGAAGCAAGCTGAAGCTCTCTCACATCTAGAACAATTAAATGCTCATCAATTCTACATCCTAGGTGCCTACTTACTCTCCTTTTTATTTTATTCTATTTTCCTCTACTTCCTCAATTTATTATTTTTTGTTGTTAAATTTCTACTTTACAAATTACATATTTGATAAATTAGCAATTAGGAAGAAGAAAATTAGATAAGAACAGAAAAAAGTTGTGATAAAAATGTGCACCGAGATATTTCTCCCTAACTCACAGGATTGACAGGAAAAAATAAAATAAAATCGCAAGCCTCCTGTGCCTCATTTAGGCGAGAATTCCTTAAGGTGTTTTTTGGTTCACGGAATCATGACATTGGAATTTTTTTTTTAATTTCTTTTTGGATGCCAAAGAAAAGAAGAAAAGAAAGAAAAGGTAAAGGAATTAATTTTTTTTTTTTCTTTCCGCGAACCAAACGACACCTAAGATTACATACTCTCTGACTCAAAAAAAAAATAAAAAAAAATAAAAGTACGGCTAACAGGAATAAACATATTTCTCTCAACTTGCATGTAATTTTCTGCCAATGCTTAATGAATGAATTTTCACAATCACAAGTTCCTGTCACATGAGTTTTCAAGCTTTCCCTGGAGCTTGGTTAAACAAAAGTAGGGTCCTTCCGTTTGAATTGCCTCCCCCCCCTACAGAAACTTTGCAAGCTGCCAACTAACAGTGGCAAGCTCGAGTCTACAGCACATGCGCACTGTGCTTGCCTGGTACTAAAACTTGTGAGCATACATAAAGTAGAAAGAAAGGCAACATAAATCTTTTCTGCTCTATTAACCCCTAGCATTTGTTTCACCCTGCCAAAGCTTGAGAAATCACTTCCAGCACCCCCACCATGAGTCTCCCTCCCTCCTTTGGGAGGAGAGAATGGACAGTACATTTATTTTGCATGCCCCTGGGTTTTTCTACTCCATCACTTACCATCCATCAAACAGTGGCAGGTGGCTGCAGCTACAGAGAGCATTCAAAGCCATGTCCGAGAGCTGAAAGAAAGACTCGAATCAAATTCAAGCCAATATTTATGTCTTCAAGTGCTGCAAAGTGGCATACCTCTCTTTTTCCTGCTTTCTTTCTTTTGTCTTTTCCTCTTGTTCTTGACATGGATGGAGCTACGGGCAGGAAGCATCCACCAGACAGAAGGAAATAAATGCATGACAAAAATATAGCTTTAGCCCAGAAGTTTTAGCTTCTGCTCATGAGGTTTGCTGTTGCCCACAGGGAAAAATGATGTCATAAGCAAGAATAACCATACTAACACAGTAAACTGCTTATTTTATTTCCAAGTGACAAAGAGTGAGCTGCTTGATAGAAATATTACAGTAACAGAATATCTAGTTTTGTCATGGAAGCCAACCCATTACAAAAAATCACTTCTATTTAGAGATAGGAACACATTGAGATGTGGTGTTCAATATGATAAACCTGTGCATATAGCAATTTTTTTTTCCCTGTCAAAATAGCATTCCTTCTGTTTAGAAGGAGAAGACGTAGATTACACCACATTGCGGGAAAACTTCTGTCAAGTCATATAATCAACAACGACAACTATAATAACAACAAAGTCTATATCCCAAATTTTGGGTTCGGATCTCTCCATTCTCAAAAGGCATTTTAATTATATAAAAATGCCATGCTTAAATAAGGCAACATAAACTGAACGAGTACACGAGACTTTACAGTGAGGACAGAAGATGGTAAACGGAAAATTTCGTTCAGAGCAACGAAAATAATAAGAATTCCACCGAAAGCATAAAATTTTCGAAATTTACAAAAAAAATATCAGAACGTTATTTCTAAGGACGTTTTACGCTTTTCAATAAGATTTTCGTCCACCTCCGTTAAAAAAAAAAATTAAACCGTTAACAAAAAAAAATATTTAAAATAAAAATAATAGGAAAACGTCCTTTGGAATAACGTTTTTTCTAGAGACGTTTTTCTTTCTTTATATTAAATCTCTCTCATCTCTCTCTCTCTCTCTTCTCTCTCTGTTCACTCACTCACTCACTCACTCACTCACTCACTCTCACTCAATGCTCTCTCTCTCTCTCTCTCTCTCTCTCTCTTTGTGTCTCTCACTCACACTCTCACTCTTCTCTCTTCTCTCTCTGTAGACTCTCTCACTCACTCTCTTCTCTCTCTTCTCACTCTCTTCTCTCTCTCTCTCTCTCTAATCTCGGTGTGCTCTCTCTCTCTCTCTCACTCTCGTTCCCGCTCATCTCTCTCTCTACTCTCTGTCTCTATATGGTAACTTTCTCTCTCACTCTCCTTCTCGCCTCTCACTCTCGTTCCTGCTCTCTCCCACTCACTCTCTGCTCTCTCTCTCTCTCTCTCTCTCTCTCCCTAACACACTCTCTCTCTCCCTCCCTAATACTATTTCTCTCTCACGTTTCGTTCTCTCTCACTCTCTCTCTCTCTCACCCTTGCTCTCTCTCTCTCTGACCATTGCTAGCTCTTCCCGCAACAATTCCTTAAAAAATTGGGACATTAAAAAATTGGGACTCATTGCTTAAAGAGCCCACTCTCTCTCTCTTCTCCTAACATTTGCTAGCTGATTTTTAGGAGAGAAGAAAAGAGAGGAGAGGAGAGAAGAGAGAGAGAGAGGAGAGGAGAGGAGAGGAGAGGAGAAGAGAAGAGGAGAGGAGAGGAGAGAGGAGAATAGGAGAGGAGAACAGGAGATGGACGAGCGGAAACAGGAGGAGAGAGAGTGAGAGTGAGAGAACAAGAGAAGAGAGAGAGAGAGAGAGAGAGAGTGGACGGGTGAGTGAGTGAGAGAGAGTGGACGGGTGAGAGAAGAGTGAGTGGGTGAGAGAGAGAGAGGAGAAGAGAAAGTGTGAGTCAGAGAAAGGAGAGAGAAAAGTAAAAAAAAAAATAGAAAAAGTAAAACGTTCCTAGGAAGGACGTTTTTCCTAGAAAAAAAGTCCTTCCAAAGAACGTTTTCTTTTATATATATATATATATATATATATATATATATATATATATATATTGTGGCTTTTCTAACGGAGCTTTTACTATTTTAACGAAAAAGCGTAAAACGTTCTTAGAAAGGAAGTTCTGATGCTATTATTGTAATTTTTTAAAATTGAATGCTTTTATTGAATTTTTTTATTTCCTCGTTGTTCTGAACGAAATTTTTCGAATGGTAAATTAAAATTTCCTTGCCATACACATGTAAAATAAAGCTTTCACACCTAGGAAGTAGAAACGAAGCGAAGCGAAGTAGATTAGTGCCTAGATTTTCAAAGATTGTACAATGGACTTTAGATAGGAAAGATTATGTTTAGACACTACAAATTGCCACTTCTAATGCCTTGAAGATACTTCGTTGGCTAGCAACATAGAATCTCAATCCTATTATTCGAGAACTGATTATCAACCTGAAACACAATAAACACAATTATGATCAGGAATCGACAAAAAAAAGCAGCTCAACTGGCAAGCAGTACTTCATCAACCAGTTTGCTAGTCAAGTTTCAGCTCGCATGGAGCCCAAAATCTCAAATTAATGAGGCTTGCCCATAGTCTCTATGACAGTAGAGTCACATAAAATTTTGAATAAAGTTAAGTTTACAACCAAACTTGATTGTAAATTTTTATAACCCCCACGTGACAGTTGGTAATTGGTCCCCTCCCTCCCCACACGTGACGGTTGTGAAGATTTGTTGATATGGTATGTTGGGTGTCATATTTAAGTATAGTATAAGCACATGGGAATATCCTGAGGACATATTTGGGATGCCAGAATATGTCACAGGATATTCCATTATGAGATTATTGTCATAATGATTGAAATCATTGTATTAATGACTGTAAGGCTATATAATGCCAATGAGACAATCAATAAAATTATCAACTAATTTCAACATGGTATCAGAGCCAAGTTTCCACAAACCCTAGCCGTCACCAAGCTTCCACAAACCTACAGGAGGATTTCCTAGATCTCCTCCACCGAACTCTTCCACGCCCCCCCCCCCCTTTTTCCCTCCTCTCATCTTCTCCGCCCTTCGCAGGCCGCCTTTCGCTGTTGCTGTCCCGTCCCGCTACTGCTGCGGCTACTACTGCTACTGCTGCTGCAGCTGCTGCGACTGCTGCTGCTGCGACGGCGGTTGTGACATGTGTGTTGCCGCCTCCGCCGCACCAGCACGAGGCAGCGCCTAATAGGGATGCCTAGATCTGAAAAAAGGGGGGACATGTTCGGATCTAGGAGCGGACGACGAGGACAAGCGTGAGTCGTGGAGCGAACGTGACGTGACTGGATAGACGACGCATCGATGGAGGAGATAATCAAGAAGCTAGATTCTGCAGAGGTGGCGACGTTGATGAAGTTGTTGACGATGTCGGCTGGTGAGAACACGACACGAACGTCGCCGGAGTTGAAGCTTCCCTCCATCGATCTGAAATTAGATGGACTAGCCACCTATCTGAGTTGGTCACGACGGGTGAGAAGAACCCTCGGAGGAAAAAACATGGAGGGGTTCCTGACGGGCGAGACGACAGAGCCGGACGAGGGCTCGACAGGACACGATGAGTGGAAGTCCACTCATATGGTGATCTACATCTGGCTTCTCAACTCCTTAGTCCAGTCTATTGCCGCCACAGTAGACGGTATTGAGATGGTGAAAGATGTGTGGGAGAAGTTGAGAAGGACCTATGATGGTGTGGGGAACAACTTACGGGTCTTCCAGATAAAGGGGGAGATTGATGACACCGTACAGGAAGAGAAGACGGTGCAGGAGTATGCCACGGAGTTGGAGCGTCTGTAGTTGGATTATGATCACTCCTCAGATCGGGCGAGCTGCGGGGACCCTAAGTGTAAGGAGAGACAGGTGTGTCTGCAGGAGAGGACGACGAAGTTCCTCAAAAGGCTGACTGCAGCTTTCGCACAGAGGACGGCCCTACTTCTAGTCCAACCAAAGATCCCTAGCCTTGAGGAGGCTATCTCAGCCATGATCCAGGAGGAGACACGCATCAGGCTGCAAGCCGGGACAGGTGGTCCCCCCGAAGCAAAGTCAGCACTAGCGATCACCAGCTCAGGTAACACATGATCTAAGGGAGAGCCCTGGCAGGATAACCGGCAGTGCTACAACTGTGGGAAGATGGGTCATCATCGGTATGCTTGTACCAAACCACCTAGGAAGGGAGATTCAGGTGGTGGACGAGGACCGTTCGGCGGACGAGGATATAATGGAGGACGTGGTCGTGGTCGAGGGGATAGACGAGACGGCCGAGGAGGTTATCGGGCAAACCTCCTGATATCAGAAGAGAATGGAGAAGCTGATGACACCTTTACTGTGGAGGACCAGGCACTGGGAGACATGAGGAGTAGAACAGAGGAGACGTCCACCTCATTCTTTGTTAGGGGCAACGCTGCTATGTATGCCCATCCATCAGAAGGTACTGACGAATCACTTGCCCTTGCGTCTATCTCTTCCCTTAAATCATCAGACTGGATTATCGACTCGGGAGCATCTTGGCATGTGACGGGGAATGCTAGTGAGTTTTCTTCCTACACTCACCTAGCATCAGCAGACAGCATTCAGACAGCTGATGGCACTTTCCAGCCAGTGGTCGGTAAGGGTACTGTTAATTGTACAGGTTCAGTAAGATTATCCAATATTTTACATGCTCCATCCTTTCCAGTCAGTCTCTTGTCCATTAGTTCTATAATCCTCCAACTTAAATGCATTGTTTCTTTTGATATTCCTAAGGTAACCTTCCAGGAGAAAGGGACAAGACGAAGACTTGGGACTGGCACTTGGCATGAGGGACTGTGGTACCTAGATCGAGAAGGACTGGACTCAGCATTAGTATCTATGGCAGAGAAGGCTGACATGGAAGGACTGCAGCAGAGGACTGAGGATACCTTGATACTCCATCATCGGAGGATGGGACATTCTTCCTTTGATACTCTAAGTAAGTTGTATCCAGAGATTTATGCAAAAACAAATAAAGAGAAATTAGTATGTGATGCGTGCGAGTTAGGAAAACTTACTAGGAGCTCATATGTTGGCACGGGTCATAGGAGCACTTTTGCTTTTGAGGTAGTACATTCTGATGTCTGGGGTCAATGTGCTACTAACACTATGAATGGTTATAAGTACTTTGTTTCTTTCATTGAGTGTGCCTCTCGTGTTACCTGGTTATATTTGATGAAAAATAAGAGTGATGTACCTGCTTGTTTTCGGGATTTCCATAAGCATGTCCAGACTCAGTACAAAGCAGTTGTGAAGGTACTGAGGTCTGACAATGGAACAAAGTATACCAACAGGACGCTTGCAGAATACCTGTCAGCACACGGAATACAGCATCAGACCACCTGTGCATACACACCAGCACAAAATGGAGTTGCAGAAAGAAAAAACAGGCACCTTCTGGAGGTCGCAAGAAGTATGATAATCGACATGAATGTTCCACAGAGTCTGTGGGGGCATGCAGTGTTGACAGCAGCTCAACTCATCAACAGGATGCCCTCGAAGGTCCTCGGATGGAAGTCCCCATGTGAGGTATTGCAAGAAAATAATAGTGGGATACTTCCACTGAAGGTGTTTGGGTGTGTGTGTTTTGTGAAGGACAACAGGCCATCAGTTGGAAAACTTGACCCTAGAGCGGTCAAATGCATCTTCGAAGGCTACTCGGCGACCCAAAAGGGGTATATGTGCTGGAGTCCAGTAGAGAAGAAGAAGTTTGTCAGTATGGATGTCCACTTTCGGGAGCATGAGTCATACTACCGCCAGGACGGAACTTCACACAACACGCCTAATACTGCCAGTATTAGGCGAGAGGGAGAGATGGAGAACTTTGTGGTAACCGATTTAGAAGTTTGGCATGGAGGCACGGAGAAGGGACAAGAAGGTGAAGGTGTTAGGCCTACGGCTCAGGGAGAGTTACTTACCTACAGCAGGAGAGAGAAGCAAACTGCAGAACCAGTACCGACAGTGCCAATGCCAAGTCCCTTGCCTGCGTTCGTCCCAACTCCTGAGGCACCGATACCAACTCCCCTTCAGGTGATACCCCCTCCTTCACAAGATATCATTCCTCCTACTACTACTCCTCCCACACCACTATCTGTACGGAGGACCACTCGCAGCAATGCAGGAAATCCTCCAAACAGATATGGTTGGGATATTGCTTAGTTTATTTCTTATGACCATATCCCTTCTTCTCATGGAGCATTTATAGCATCTTTGGATAGTATTACTGTACCTAACAATTGGCAGGTTGCCAAGAACGATCCAAAGTGGAAAGCGGCAATGCACGAGGAGTTGGGAGCTTTGGAGAAGAACCACACTTGGGAGCTTGTGAGACTGCCAGAGGGGAAGAGAGCAGTTGGATGCAAGTGGGTCTTTACCGTGAAGCAGAACCCAGATGGACAGATTGATCGCTACAAAGCTCGACTAGTAGCCAAAGGATACAGTCAGATGTACGGCATCGACTATGACGAGACCTTTGTACCAGTTGCAAAGATGAGCACTGTCAGGACTCTGATTTCTCTGGCAGCGAATGGTGGATGGAAGCTACACCAACTGGATGTGAAGAATGCGTTTCTTCACGGAGATCTAGTGGAGGAGGTGTACATGGAGATACCACCAGGATTTGGCACCAATCAGACAGTAGGCAAGGTCTGCAGGTTGAAGAAGTCCCTCTATGGACTGAAGCAGTCTCCTCGAGCGTGGTTTGACAGATTCAGAAGGGCGATGATAGGGATGGGATATCAGCAGATCAATGCTGATCATACTGTGTTCTTCCGTCGGAGTGGAGGCCACATCACCATGCTTGCGGTGTATGTGGACGATATGATTATCACAGGAGATGATGAGCAGGAGATCGCCCAACTCAAAGGAAAGCTTGGCAAGGAATTCGAGGTGAAGGATCTCGGGCTTCTTCGGTACTTCCTTGGGATTGAGATTGCTCGAGAAGCAGAGGGGATTGTTCTCTCTCAAAGGAAGTATGCACTGGACCTTCTCACAGAAACTGGGATGTTGGGGTGCAAACCTGCAGCGACACCAATAGATCAGAGGTTCAAGATTGATGCTGAGGCTGGAGAACCAGTTGATCGGGACAGATACCAGAGACTGGTTGGCAAGTTGATCTATTTGAGCCACACACGTCCTGATATCTGCTTTGCAGTAAGTGTGGTGAGCCGCTACATGCATGACCCACGGAAGGGTCATATGGATGCAGTGTACCAGATTCTGAGGTACTTGAAAGGTGCTTCCGGGAAGGGACTAATATTCAGGAAGAACAATCACGTGAGCATCGAGGGCTACTGTGATTCTGACTGGGCTAGTTGTGCTGATGATAGGAGGTCTACCTCGGGATATTGCATATTTGTAGGAGGTAACTTGGTCTCCTGGAGGAGTAAGAAGCAGTCTGTGGTGGCCAGATCGACAGCTGAAGCAGAGTACAGAGCTATGGCCTTGGGAGTTGCAGAGCTGCTATGGTTGAAGAATATGCTGGTGGAGCTGAAGCTAGATCAAGGAGCCAAGATGAAGCTGTGGTGTGACAATCAGTCAGCTATTAGTATCGCCAACAATCCAGTACAGCATGACAGGACCAAACACATCGAGATTGATAGATTCTTCATCAAAGAGAAGTTGGATAGAGGATTACTGGAGCTTGGCCATGTTCCAACCAGGGATCAAGTAGCAGATGGACTAACCAAGGGACTCGCCTCAGTGACCATGATTAGAGGATGTGACAAGATGGGCTTAGTGAATATCTTTCACCCATCTTGAGGGAGAGTGTTGATATGGTATGTTGGGTGTCATATTTAAGTATAGTATAAGCACATGGGAATATCCTGAGGACATATTTGGGATGCTCACAGGATATTCCATTATGAGATTATTGTCATAATGATTGAAATCATTGTATTAATGACTGTAAGGCTATATAATGCCAATGAGACAATCAATAAAATTATCAACTAATTTCAACAAGATTTACAATCAAATTTGGAATGTTCGGTTCGTGCGTGTGTGTTTTTTTCACATACATACAATAATAGGACCAATTAGAGAGAGCCAACTCTAAAGTCTAACTTACGATGAAAAAGTTACGGAAGTAAAACTTTCTGTAAAATTTCTCATTTAAAACACTTAAATCTTCTATCCTATTAGAATAATACTTGTTGCTATCTTATTATTATTTAACTATCTTAGAATTACCAAAACCAAAAATAATGCTTAAATAGGAAAATATAAGATATGTTCTGAAAAGATAATATTTATAATATTCGATTTAAGTATATTATGAGATATACACGATAAAAATTTTAAATATTTATTAAACTCTAACAGCTAACTTACAATATACCTTGAAATATAAAATATTGTAAGTTAAACTGAGTTCATTGTTATTCTATTCTTAGATATGTAGTGAGATATGCAGAATTCAAATAGATATTAATTTTTGTGTGGATTTTATTTCTTCTTTCCATATTTCATAACAAACCAAGTTTAATAAATTAATAAAAATACATATTCTAAAGCATCTAAACAAAAAAATATTGTTTAATATCCAACAAAGTGCATTATATATATATATATATATATATATATATATATATATATATATATATATAATCTTTGCGTTTGGGGCAATGATGCAGCTAGTGAGGTTATAACCGAGGTGCGTCAATTGCTGGTTGAAAACTATTTCCAAACCTCCTTTCTGACTCATTCATTTGGGGTCAAAGAGAATTTCTAGAAGGACTCCCTCTAATCCAGGGTAAAGACCTACGAATATATATAAAAGACATTCAAGATATATAATTATACATATTTTCGATTTAAGAAATAATTTTATTTATTATTATTATTTCTATCTTGAGATAGAAATAAAATGTATTTATCTTTGAAAAAGTGGATGGAAGAGTTTCCAACTTTCTTAGAACCCTCATTGAAAGTAAAAGGTGAACAATAATTCAAATATACTCAACACAATTTCTTAAGTTATAAATATAAAAAGACTTAATTTCATAGGTTTTTAGAGAGAATGTGTAAAATTTAATTTTAATTCAAAAAAAATTAACATTAGTCGGATAAGAATAACATACAGAAAAAGTTATGTTTAAGTTTAATTGTATAAAATTGGCAGACATATTAAGTGGAAAGATGCAAACGAAATCTACAGAAATATTTAAATCTTATTCCAAAGATACCATTTTGCTTATTTTAGCATGTAACTGTATTTTATTTTAGACTTTGCTAATCTTAAGATAGTTAAATAATAATAAGATAGAAACATGTGTATTTTTCTAATAGGAGAGAAGAAAGAGTTCATTTTTGTTCACCCACCAAAATTATGATATTTGTTCATCCTTCAATAAAAATTTGATATCTGTCAATTTAGCCACCATAATACTACTTTGAAAGTGGTTTGTTCATCCACCAAAGTGGTTTTCATCTTTAACTTGACACATGCCAAGTTTTTATTGGAGAGTGAACAAACACCATAGTTTTTGTAGGTGAACAAAAATAGACTTAGAGAAAAAAACTGAATGCATTATATAAAACGAAAAGTTTTCCTTCTGTAACTTTCTAGACGTGAGTTATTGACTTTACACTTGGCTATCTCTAATTGGCCCCCTTACCCTATTGTTTTTAAACCAGTGACTGACAAATCTTACCGTTATATGAATTTTAGGCTATTTGAGTGGACTGAGTTGCTTTCTAATTTTCAGTGCGACTCGACTTACATATGTTCTAGACTCAAATAAAATATAAAATTACATATGAAAACCAAGAACACTGATGACGTCAAACTTCTAAAACATCTGCTGACTTGAAGATGCTTTATCCCTTGACGACAGTTGTCCAAAGTAACAAGATCTGAAAATCTGAATACCTTTCAGGGACTTCACCCCCAAACTCCCACAAGGGGCGCTGCCCTCTCGACCCCCGTCTGCTAACCGGATGCGAGGCTCCAGATAAGTCGTAGGCGGTTGGACAAAATCTTCTGATATAAAGTCGTCTTTGGCTCATCGTCATATAGCATATGTCCATTGCTGATCGTCACATCGTCAAATTTTTATTGGAGAGTGAACAAACACAATAGTTTTGATGGGTGAATAAAAATGGACTTAGAAAAAAAAAACTGTATGCATTATATATAACGGAAAGTTTTCCTTCTGTAACTTTCTAGTCGTGAGTTATTGACTTTACACTTAGCTATCTCTAATTGGCCCCCCTTATCCTATTGTTTTCAAACCAGTGACCAACAAATCTTGACTCTCCCATCTATCCTTTTCTTCTTTTTCCAGTGCAAAAAGACCAAGAGATCTGGACAATTCCTTGAGAGTGCAACACAGAGAATTGGAGTGCAATTTGTTGAAATTGTTGTAACCACTAAGCAAATCGTGAGTCCATGTTGAACCCAAATGAGAGTGAATATCGCTTTAGGAAACCAGTCGTGCATGATCCACCTTATTGCATTGATATATATTCTAGAATAGTTTAGTGTAATTGTTATATTTTTTATTAATAATCTGTTAGCTATTTATAGTCTTATAATATTTCATCTTACATTAATATTCCATTAAACCTCCTGTAAAATATTCTAATATTCCAACAAATATATCAAGAATATTCTAATATATCAATACATATACCAAAAATATTCTAATATACCAACACTCCTCCTCAAGATGGACGAAAAATATTCACTAAGTCCATCTTGTCACATCCTCTAATCATATCTGCAGAGCTAAGTCCTTTGGTCATACTGTCTGCTACATACTCCTTGGTTGGAACAAGACCTAGCTCCAGTAGTCCACGGTCCAACTTCTCCTTGATGAAGAACCTATCGATCTCGATGTGTTTGGTCATGTCATGCTGCACTGGATTGTTGGCGATACTGATGGCTGACTGGTTGTCACACCACAACTTTAACTTGGATCCTTGATACAGCTTCAGCTCCACCAACATACTCTTCAGTCATAGCAGTTCTGCAACTCCCAAGGCCATAGCTCTGTACTCCGCTTCAGCTGTCGATCTGGCCACCACCGACTGCTTCTTACTCCTCCAAGAGACCAAGTTGGCTCCTACAAATATGCAATAGTCCGAGGTAGACCTCATGTCATCAGTACAGCTAGCCCAGTCAGAGTTACAGTAGCCTTCGATGCTCAAGTGATCATTCTTCCTGAATATCAACCCGTTTTCGGGGGCACCCTTCAAGTATTTCAGAATCTCGTACAATGCGTCCATATGACCCTTCCTTGGGTCATGCATGTAGCGGCTCACCACACTTACTGCAAAGCAGATATCAGGACGTGTGTGGCATAAATAGATCAACTTGTCCACCAGTCTCTGGTATCTGTCTCGGTCAACTGGTTCTCCAGCCTCAGCACACAGCTTGAGCCCCTGGTTGATCGGCGTCGCTGCAGGTCTACATCCCAATACCCCTGTCTCTGTGAGAAGGTCCAGCGCATACTTCCTTTGAGAAAGAACAATCCCCTCTGCTTCTCGAGCAATCTCAATCCCAAGAAAGTACCGAAGAAGGCCAAGGTCCTTCACCTCGAACTCCTTGTGTCACGCTCCAGTCCCAAAATATCAAGGGACTAGACACGTGGCAATGGCCAGCAGCACACACCGATGGACAAACCCAATTTAATGGATCCATCGGGGCATACTTAAGCTGTATTGCAATGATCAGGGTTTACTAATCTCATCCACAGAATGAATATAACTATATCAAATAAAGGAACATCAACATCATCCAGTCACAAATAAATAAAATCGGGGAACAACCCGATATTAAGTCTGTTACAATTGTTCATTTAAACAAGAATGTAAGAAATATCACAGACTGAGTATGGAAGAAACAGATGTTCAGGAGAAATCCTCAGCGATCACCTCGTCCTCAAGTTCTGGTACTGCTCCGAGAAGTGCTCCTGTTCCGTACACCTCAGGGTAGATCTCGTCTGCTAATCCTGGGGACATAATCCGGATCCAGGTCCTTAGGGGACATAGCAAGGTACAAGAAAGCTCATACCAAAATAAATACAGTGCAGCAATAAATAAAACAATAGGGTAAACTATATAACTAGCTAAGTGATATGCAAGTGAGAGTTTTAGTCACACTCAGACTGAGACTACTACAGGATCAGTGTCGGAGAAACCTATAGCAGTATTTTCTCGAAGGGCCAGAACTTGCGCCAAAGCTCTGTATCAGAGACTAAGACACCTCCAGATGACATTATTTATAATATAATCAGCCTTTGATATAGTAATACTCTCCCCACCCAATGTAATCTCACGTCTCATGTCCATGACACGCAGGATCAAAACTAATACAATAAGTCAGGATAAAATCTAAGCATGTAAAGATGTATATGTCATAAACCTGTATCCTATACAGAATCACCTTGAATATTTCAAGAAGATTCTGTCTCATGATTCGTGTCAGGTGTCCTGGGTAAAATGTACTTGATATGGCAAGTACGAGAATGTAAATGTCACGATATCCATCTCTAGATGACGTTACACAACCCCGCGTACGGTGTTGGCACCCGACTATTAATCGGAAGCTAAGTAAGTCATACGGCCCTAGGGTTGAGCATGTACAACAGTCACAGAAATAAACCAAGAGAACAAAATGAATCATTATACTGCAATTATGGCAAGGTACACCTGCCTGGGGTTCCGGTTCCAATTGTAGCTCTGGCAGCAACGGGATTTGCAGGCAGTACTCTGGTTGCTGAAATAAATATCACCGTCAGATTCAGAAAATATTAATCAGCCAGAAACGCCTGTCCTTGAGTTCAATTTGGACACAGGGGCAAAAATGATATTTTTAAGTCAAAACGGGGTCCACATGTGGGCCGCTTTGCACCGAAAAATGTGTCAGGATCAAAGGTCTCCAAATCTATCAAACTTAGTGTCAACAAGTCAGGAACGATGATACGAACCCAACGGAACTTCCAAAACTGGATTCCGATGAGCCGATCACAAAATCGCCCGTCAAGTGGAGCCTGTGGGGCCCATGACACACGATTCTGTCAACGTTCTCAGAATCGAACCAAACTTGGGTCACAGGACCAGCGTATTGCTACGAGTCCGATGGCACAAGTTTCGTCTCGATCCGACGTGTGTACACTAAGTTACAGCGAGATCCAGAAAGGACGGATACGGGGCGTTGTCGGCGGATACGCGTTGATTTCGGTGTGCACGCACATCCGAATCAACTTCTCCGAAATTCCGCACGTCCGTATCAACGACGCGCACGTATCGGTGAAGACCGCACGCTACCAAGTCATCCCGTTTGGCGGGACGTACTCAGTTCCGGGGTGAAATAGGGCGTAGGTTTTCCTGTTTTTGGATCGCGGTTCGTGATCGCCACAGGACGCGATGCACCGAGCGGATTGCACGGGCATCGAGGGGGTCATGCAGTCTACGCGATGCAATAGACAGAATTGAAAACGGGGCAGCGAGGAGAGATATATGGGTACCTGAACAGGATTCCAAAAACCTGAATTCTTCGTGTCCGACACGACACAAGGGACACTGTGTCCTGTGTCTGGGCCGAGCTAGGGTTAGGGTTTAGTCGTGTCTGAGCTCGCCGGAGGCTGGAGGGTGCCGGAGGGAGGCCGAAGATGGCTGAGGCTGCGACGCGCGGGGAGCAGTAGCGAGGTCAGGCGGCCGGCAACGGCGGGGCGGAGCGTTGGGCTGAGCGGCCGGAGCTGCTGCTACTGGCTGCTGAGCTGCTGCTGAGTCGGGGAGTCGCCGGAGGAGGCGGGCAGAGCCGGCGAGGACGGTGCGACGAGGCGCTGCGGGGTTCTGCGGAGGACGACGGTGGCAGAGGGAGGCAGGGCAGCCGGTGACGGAAAGGGAGTCGAGGGGAGGAGAGGGTTTTTATAGCGGTGGGAGAGGAAGCGAACGGTGGCCGGTGAGGGGAGGAGAACCGGAGGGTCGGGGATGCGAGCGGGCGACGACGGCGGGTGCAGGAAGCCGGAGCGGCGCGGGCGGCGACGTTACACGGCGGCGGGGGAAGCTGAAGAGATCGGGTCGGGGGAGAAGAGAGGTTGACGGGTCGGGTTCGACGGGTCGGGTCGGGTCTGGCTATGGATCCGGCCCGATCCAATAAAATAGAATACGGGTCGGGTCGGGCTAGTGGGTCGGGTCTGGGTTTTTGGGCCCGGATCCGACCCAATAAGGATTTGGGTTCAGTTAAACCGGTTTGGTTCAGTTATTGGTTTGGTTTGGTTTGGTTTATTTAAAATAAACCCGGTTTATTTGGTTTAATTAAATAATTAGTTTTTAGGGCTTTTAAAAATACTTCCGGGGTCCAATAAATTCCCGAAAAATTACCCTATGTCTAGTTTTTTATTTTACACTATATATATTATTTTCATAATATTTTAATATTATTAAACATTAATTAAAAATTATTTAATAATTAAAATATCTTAGTTTAATTACAGAAAAATTCCAAAAATTTACAGAAAATTGTGAAAATTCCAAATTAAATTTTTTTGAAAAATCAGGGGTTTACACCTTGCCAAGCTTTCCCTTGAGTCGGACAATCTCCTGCTCATCATCTCCTGTGATAATCATATCGTCCACATATACCGCAAGCATGGTGATGTGGCCTCCACTCCGACGGAAGAACACAATATGATCAGCATTGATCTGCTGATATCCCATCCCTATCATCGCCCTCCTGAATCTGTTAAACCACGCTCGAGGAAACTGCTTCAGTCCATAGAGGGACTTCTTCAACCTGCAGACCTTGGCCACTGTTTTATCGGTACAGAATCCTGGTGGTATCTCTATGTACACTTCCTCCACTAGATCTCCATGAAGAAATATATTTTTCACATCCAGTTGGTGTAACATCCATCCACCATTCGCTGCCAAAGAAATTAGGGTCCTGACGGTGCTCATCTTCGCCACTAGTGCAAAATTCTCATCATAGTCAATATCGTACGTCTGACTGTATCCTTTTGCCACCAGCTAAGCCTTGTAGCGCTCTACTTTTCCATATGGGTTATGATTCACAGTAAAGACCCACTTGCATCTGACTGTCCTCTTTCCCTCTGGCAGTTTTACCAGCTCCCAAGTGTGGTTCTTCTCAAGACCGCCTAACTCCCCGTGCATCGTCGCTTTCTACTTTGGATCGTTCTTGACAACCTGCCAATTGTTAGGTACAGTAATACTATCCAAAGATGCAATGAATGCTCCATGAGAAGTAGAGATATTATTATATGAAACAAACTGAGCAAGGTCCCAACCATATCTATCAGTCCCGCATTGCTGAGTGGTCCTCCGTACTGATAATGGTGTGGGAGAAGTAGGAAGAATGATATCACCTGAAGAAAAATCTAGTGGTGGTGGTGTAGGTGTCTCAAGAGTTGAGAAGGACACAGGCAAGGGACTTGGCACTGGCACTATAGGTACTGGTTCTGCAGTTTGCTTCCCTTTTCTGCTATAGGTAAGTAACTTCCCCTGAGCCGTGGGCCTAACACCTCTCATCGCCTCCCCCTGTTCCTCTTCACTCTCCAAATCCTCCTCAAACGTTCCTCCATGCCATACTCTTAAATCGTTCACCACACTCTCACCAATCTTCCTCTCTCGCCTCATACTCTCAGTATCATGTGAGTTGCTCATGAATAGGGTTTCCTCAAGACGGTAGTATTGCTCAAACTCTCTGAAGTGAACATCCATGCTCACAAACTTCTTCTTCTCTACTGGACTCCCGCACACATACCCATTCTGAGTCGCCAAATAGCTCACGAATACATACTTGACTGCTCTGGGGTCAAGTTTCCTAATAGACGGTCTATTGTCATTCACAAAACATACGCAGCCAAACACCTTTAGTGGGAGTATCCCACTATTATTTTCTTGCAATATCTCACATGGAGACTTCCATCCTAGTACCTTCGAGGGCATCCTGTTGATCAATCGAGCTACTGTCAATACTGCATGACCCCATAGACTCTTTGGTACATTCATAACGATCATCATGCTTCTTGCCACCTCCAGAAGGTGTCTATTCTTCCTTTCTGCCACTCCATTCTGTGCTGGTGTGTACACAGATAGTCTGATATTGTATCCCTTGGGCTGATAGGTATTCCTCAAGTGCTTTGTTGGTATACTTTGTTCCATTGTCAGACCTTAGTACCTTTACCGTTGCTTTGTACTGAGTCTGGACATGTTTATGAAAGTCCCGAAAACAGGCAAAGACCTCACTATTATTCTTCATCAAATACAACCAGGTGACACGAGAGGAACAATCAATAAAATAGACGAAATAATTGTAACCATTTATAGTAGTTGTGGCGCACGCCCCCCAGACATCAGAATATATAATATCAAAAACAAAAGAGCTCCTATGACCCACACCAACATATGAGCTCCTATAAAGTTTGCCTAAATCACATGCATCACATACTAGTTTCTCCTTATTTGCCTTCTCATAAATAGATGGATACAACCTACTCAAAATACCAAAAGAGGAGTACCCTAACCACCTGTGATGGAGTATCAGTGTATCATCGGCACTCATCTTTGGTCCTCTTATTCCTTCCCTTTCTGCCACAAACACCAATGCCAAATCCAGTTCTTCCTGACCCAGGTACCACAGTCCATCATGTCAAGTGCCAGTCCTAAGTCTTCGTCCTGTCTCATTCTTCTAGAAGATCACATTAGGAATATCAAAAGAGATAATATATTTTAGGTGGAGGATTATAGAACTAATGGACAAAGACTGACTGAAAAATAAGGAGCATGTAAAATATTGGATAATCTTACTGAACCTGTACAATCAACAGTACCCTTACCGACCACTGGCTGGAAAGTACCATCGACTGTTTGAATGCTGTCTGCAAATGCTAGGTGAGTGTAGGAAGATAATTCACTAGCATTCCCTGTCACGTCACTACCAGAATAAGTCAAATTAGCGACGTCTAAAAACGTCGCTAAATGGCCAAAAAATGTCGCTAAATAATTTTAGCGACATATGTAGCGACGTTTCGATGAAGTCGCCTTTAAGCTAGTCGCTGACCGGAAAAATGTCGCAAAACGTCGCTATACAGACATTTTCTAGCGACGTAAATGTGTTGCTATATTAGTGACGTTTAGCGACGCATCGTTGCTAAATTAGCGACGTGTTGTGTGTCGCTATATGTCGCTAAGCTTTTTCTTTTTAGCGACGTTATATTAACCTGGCAATACAGTCATGTCAGCAAATTTACGACGATCGACGATGTTTTTAGCGGCGTGTATAGCGACGTTAGTAGCGACGTATATAAACGTGCTAAACGTCGCTATAATCGTCACTAAAGATACAGTAAAAAAAAGAATATTGAATTGTTTTCAAACCATTCTTCCTGAAGTTTATGAATTCATAATTTGTACAAATAGACCCGGAGCAACCTTCCGTTGAATTTGCTGGGTTAACTCAACACCGATAAACTAACATACATTTAATATAAATAATATAGTAAAATTAGAAGAAAATAAAATATTGAGATTATAAACCGAGTCAGGACAAAATCTCGTCCTAAAGAATACAACAAATATCCACACAACTGAGTCTGAAAGCCTCGTCGTAAAGAATACAAGAAATAAAGTCTGAAAGCCTCAAAAATAAAGAATATTCATAAATAACCAAATATCATAGGTCAGAAACACAAACAATAAAAAAACTATCCTAACTAGGACTACTGCGGATCTGTAGGAGGATGACCACCAGTGCGCATTAGGGATAAAAACAGATTATACTGCTCCCGTAAAATTGACACCGATGTCGATGGAGAAGACAGTGACGTCGGTGGAGTCTGTGTCGATGAAGGCGCACCGGGAGGACGTATCTGCTCCAACTCTGCTAGTCGATGGTTGTATGAATCCATGGTAGATAACAGTCTCGTACTGCTATAAACCATTGAAACCTGCATCATCGTCAGCCTCTCGTCCATGGACAGCAGTGATGCCTGCAACTCCGTCATACTGTGCTCTGTCGACGCTCTAAGATTAGCTATCATATCCCGGAGCTCCATTATGCTGCGCTCGAGCATATAAAATCGTGCGATGAGCGTCGCATCGTCCGCCTGCTGCTGAGACAGGGGCTGATCCTTCATCATTCACAGCAACTCATCACGGAGAGACATAATTTGACGATCAACGATCTCCTGGACTCAGGCCGACATTTGCGAGGGCTGTGGAGAATACGCACTTGCCGTGGAGGCCCTAGATGACTGTGTCAGTGTCATGTCATGTTTGTATATGTGAGATAGATAGATAGATAGAGAGAGAGAGAGAGAGAGAGAGAGAGAGAGAGAGAGAGATCAGGTTAGGGTTAGGGTTTACACCCTCTGTGACAGTCTGTGTCATGTTTGTGTCTGTGTGTGTGTCGTATCTGTGTCAGTGTCATGTCATGTGCATCTGTAAGAGAGAGAGAGAGAGAGAGAGAGAGAGAGAGAGAGAGAGATCGGGTTAGGGTTAGGGTTTACACCCTCTATGACAGTCTGTGTCATGTCCGTGTCAGTGTGTGTGTGTGTCATGTCCGTGTCAGTGTCATATCGTATGCATCTGAGAGAGAGAGAGAGAGAGAGAGAGAGAGAGAGAGAGAGAGAGATCGGATTAGGGTTAGGGTTTACACCCTCTCTCACAGTATGTGTCGTGTCTGTGTCAGTGTGTGTGTCATGTCTGTGTCAGTGTCATGTGCATCTGAGAGAGAGAGAGAGAGAAAGAGAGGAAGAGAGTTAGAGTTTACCTAGAGGAGGGGGACGTCGGAGTAGGTGGGTGTGGAGGACGTCGGAGGGTGCAGTTCGTCGGAGGGGGGGGGAGAGGAGTTTTTGAAAAATTGGGAAAAGTCTTCGACATAAGGAAAAATTGAAATATATACTAAAATTTTAGCGACATTTAGCGATGTCAACTTATGACGTCGCTAATAAAAATAGCTTGCGACGTTATATACGTCGCTAAAAATCAAAAAAATAAGCGTCGCTAAGTACATCGCTAGACGTCACTAAATTAAAAAACTCAGCGACGTTTAGCGACCTTAAAGAAGCTTATAGCGGCTATTTTTTAAAAACTTAATTACTATCGCTAAACGTTGCTATATGTCGCCAACAACGACGTATAGAGACATTTATTTTAGGAGTCGCTGAAATCTTTATATTAGCATTATTTTATTATGACGTCGCTAAAAATGTCGCTATTTTATCATATTTTGGTAGTGCGCATCGAGACGCACCCGAATCGACAATCCAGTCCGACGATCTAAGGGAAGACATAGATGCAAGGGCGAGTGAGTCATCAGTACCTTCCGATGGATGAGCATACATGGCAGCGTTGCCTCTGGCGAAGACTGAGGTGGATGTCTCCTCAGTCCCACTCCTCCTGTCTCCATTGCTTGGCGCTCTCTGCTTTCTCCTGAGTACTTCCAGCATGCCCAATAGCGCTTTATCCTCCTCTGTATAGACACCGTTATCTTCCTCCCCGCCTTCTGCTACTAGCAGGTTCGCCCGATAACATCCTCGACCACCCCGTCGACCCCCACGACCACGGCCACGGCCACATACTCCAAACTGTCTACGTCTGCCTCATGAATTTTCCTCCTTGGGTGGTTTGGTGCAAGCATACCTCGGATGGCCCACCTCCCCGCAGTTGTAACACTGTCGGGAGTCTCCCTTAGGTCATGTGCCGCCTGAATTGGCAACTGCCAGTGCTGTCTTTACTTCAGGAGGACCATGTATCTCTGTATGTAGCTTGATATGAGTCTCCTCCTGGATCATGGCCGAAATAGCCTCCTCAAGTGTAGGAATCTTCGGTTGGGCTAGAAGTAGTACTGTCCTTTGAGCAACCCAGTCCCTTAAGAAACTTTATCGTCCTCTCCTGTAGACATACATGTCTCTCCTTACACTTCGGTCCTCGCAGCTCGTCCGATCTGAGAAATGATCATAATCCAACCACAGACGCTCCAACTCCGTGGCATACTCATGTACCGTCTTCTCTCCCTGTACGGTATCGTCGATCTCCTACTTGATCTAGAAAATCCTCAAGTTATTCTCCACACTATCATAGGTTCTCCTCAACTTCTTCCACACGTCTTTCACCATCTCAAGGCCATCCACTGTTGCGGCGATCGACTGGACTAAAGAATTGGGAAGTCAAATGTATACCACCATATGAGTGGACTTTCGCTCGTCGCGTCCTGCCGAGCCCTCATCCGGCTCTGTCTTTTCTCCTGACAAGAAACCCTCCAGGTTCTTCCCTGTGAGGGTTCTCCTCACCCGTCGTGACCAACTCAGGTAGGTGGTTGATCCATCAAGCTTCAGATTGATGGATGGAAGCTCCAACTTCGCCAATGTTCGTGTCGTCACCAGCCGACAGTTTCATCAGTTTCATTAACTTTGGCACATCCGCAGAGTCCAACTTCTTGATAATCTCCTCCATCGATCCTCCTCTTCTCCGATCACCTCACACCCGTCCCACGATTCACGATCGTCCTTTTCGTTCTCTCCTAGACCCGATCATGTCTCTCCTCCATCAGATCTAGGCCTTCGATGTCAACGTCTGGAACGACCCGCGGGAGACGCCAGAAACCGTGGCAGAAGGCTCCGCGGGAGTCGCGGCTTCGCGGTGGTGGTGGCAGGCGATCGGCGATGGTGGTGGCGGGCGAGCGGTGCGGCAGCGGTGGCGGCGGCTAGGATTTGGGAGGTGGTGGCTAAGGTTTGAACTCTAATACCATGTAGAATATTTTGGAGTAATTGTTATATATTTTTATTGATCTCTTGGCAATTTATAGCCTTATAACCTTCATCTTACATTAATATCCATTAAAATTTCCTGTAGAATATTCTAATATCCCAACAAATATATCAAGAATATTCTAATATACCAACAAATATATCAAAAATATTATAATATACCAACATATATTGATAGCGGTGTGCATTAGGTCTTCAATTTGGTTCAACTGAACGTAATTTTGCAAAACATCACTTAATAGTGAACCGTGAAGTAACGAACAGAACCAAATCGTGTTATTCCAAGACCAAATTGAACCAAATCGTATTAGAAACTTTGGTTTATTGGATCAATGCAGTTGGATGGCTCAAGGTCTTAATACCCGGGATATATATATCTTTGTGTTGATTTAGTAGAAATATCATCATAATAACAACATATTTAGATCAAATACTAAAATAACAAAAATGACATCATATTAACAACATAATTGTCATGGGTTTTTTAAATGGAATATACTCACATAAATAACAAAATTACAAAATTTGGAGGATAATATATATAAGAAAGGGATGGCAAAGTTGTAATTAAGATGCGGTTTATTTTGCTTCAGTTTGTTTTTTGTTCCGACATCGAGAATTGGACCACAATCACAATTTAAAATATCCAAAATCAAAAACCAAACTGTCTTCTAATAACGGAACTGATAAGCTAATTCGATTTGTTTTTTTTTCAGTAAAAACCACTTATTGCACACCCCTAGCCAATGAAAATCACAATTTACTCTTAACATTCTAAAGCAATACCAAATTGTGGGATTGTCATTCCAATTCAATCTGTCTTAGGCTCTTAATGTGCCATATAGATTAATGTATTTTTCTATAGCAAATTGTATCATATTATCTCTTCGTTCTCGATTTTTTACTGTCAATGAGAACTTGGAGACTGGTTCTTGGTCGTATGAACTTAAACTACATATCTAAAACGTAGGCTACCTATCTGTCAAGTGACCTCCTAGATTTTATGGCCCAACCCCACCCTCTCGTGCTCATAGCTACAACAGCTTAGAGTATGGTATCAATATTGAGGTTGCTGTAACGTCGACGAATAGTCATCAAAGCTTTGTTAGATCCTTTAATGGAGCTTTCTTTTGCTTCATAGCCAATTCCGTTGTGATGAGAGGAGGTTTCGATTCCAAAGCAATAATTCATATTTCAATGGCTGAGAGATCTTCTATGAAGATAACAAGTCAAACTCATCAAAGTGGATTTGTTTCAATGGAAGCAACTTCATGCATCGGAAGAAGTAGGTGCATTCCATTCTAATGACTGAATATTGTACTGATGCTCAGAGTACCCCAACTTTTTAATTTCCTTTCACAAATTACACAACTTGGTATGATTCTGGAACAATTTTATAAAATGCCATTATACACATATTTTCCACAAGTTGAAAGATTACAATACGATCTCAAACATAATGCCCAGAAATTTAATCTGAGCCCACTGTCTTTTAGTGGAAGAGTCATGTGCTCGTGAAGACAACACAGATGAGCAAAGGGAAATAAATCAGTGTTCAAAAGAAGGTAAGAGATCATTTCAAGTCTCCAAAAATGACGGAATAAGTTACTATCAGAAGGAGCATCGTCATTTAGAGAATAGTTGTTTACTTTTGATGAATCCAAATAGATTTTGATGACTTTAAGATATTTTATTTTAGGGGTTCATTTCAATATGCTCAAGAAGAACACATTTTCTCCAAGCAGTTTGTATGTGAATGGATTTTGACTGATGCAGAACACCAACACTAGGCCAAAAAGATACAAGCAACAGAGGTTGATCATAAAGAGTGGGAAATTAAACTCAGACTGCCATTCGAACTATCCTTGGTTTAAGTGATGGACACTATTAGTCTCTAAAGCTTGAGTTACTCTAGTACCACATAAAAAAGAAAAAAAAAGAAGGTGAAATATAAACTTTCTCCCATTTAGGTACTTACAAGTTACGAGAGGTATCCAGTCACAGAGATGATTGATTGCTAGGATGTAGGGAGTTGTAATCTAACAATTTCTAGCTGGTAAACCCTAAGTGGGGAGAATTGGTTAAGGAATTACAAACTGTCTAGTGATCCCTATTGCCCACAGAGTTTTTGAGTATTGATGAGACATTTATTCTCGACCTGTGTGTGCTTGCAAACACTCTTGGCTTTGCTCGACAGCTATCATGTGGCCTTGCCATCTAGGCGTTGCTCATAATAGGCATGTTAATTTAAGTAGACCCATCATTTGTCTCAAGCCAACACCATTAACCCTTTATCTATACACTACGAAACTGTCCAAAGTACCTACTACCATACAAGGCACTATTCATAAAGAAAGACACGGACTCTTTAAGCTAATGCCACAATCTAGACTTAAGTGATAAACTGAAACCGAGATCTTGACACGTCCCATACTCCCATGAGCGAGTATACTATGGATAAGTTAATTTTGTCCCAGACAAAGAAAAAAAATGGTGTGTCTTGATGCCTGACATCTAGACAACTAAGTAACTCTCCATGTACACTTTTCGCCTTGTATCAAATGTCCATTTTTCCAAACTGTTTGTCCCTTTGAGCATGGTTAGGCTTTGATAAACCCACCTCAACCTTCCTATTCTACCAATGTCTCATGTGCTTCATACCATAATCCACACGTTTAGAGGCAAGATGAGCTCTTAGTTTTGCCTCTCAATACATTCAATCTTAATCTCCCGGACAAAAGCCCCTTCACATTTGCTGGGGGACTTACAATTGTTTTATATCACTCGAGAAAGCTGGAAGGGAGAAGTCATGTCACTTGATAAAGCTGGAAGAAAGCGATCTTGTGCTTCATACCATAATCCACTGAAATTTGCAACAATACCATTAATATTTGTCAGTAAGTAACACCAATATAATGCTAGCAATCATATGCATCTAACGGAAATGTTAAGCTAATATACTACTTTTGTTACAATGTGTAATGCCCCGCAACCGTACGGTGCATTACGCTGAGTCGGATTGAATGAGGCAATAGCTTGTTACATTTTTGATTTGTTGGATTTGGGAACAAGTATTGACTGAGTTTGTTTCATGTGCAGATCGCTAGCGGAGTTCGATGGAATCAGATGTTCATTCAGAGCAGTACTGGGATAGCAAGATTGGACCGATAATGCCGTATTCCTTAGTCCGATCAGTCGGATGATTTGGAGAGCACGGTCTGCTTGCATGGTCATACCAATTGAGTAGATCGTACTTTGCATCGGACCACGGGTTCAAGGGATCGGCCGTATCGGCAAGGCAGGGTGCTTAACGGAATCAGACTTGGTGAGTGGGCTCTGTCCCTTCTCCTTCATGCCTAATAATATGGAATACACGTAATGACTTGAACACTTGGACTGGAACTTGGAAATCACTACACTGTGGTGTGCATAGAGTGTACATCGTTTGGTTGGATATGATTTGTGGCTTGAGTTGGTTTTTGCGTTGGACAGTTGGAGCTTGAGTAGACAGTTGGAGCTTGATTGGATCATCTTGGTTGGAACATCGAGGCACTTCGGGCGGGCGAGCGAGCCCGTCCGAAGTACCGATGAGAACGATTGTCCTGCGGGAGCGCTGTAACGTGGTAATTCATGTTCAGCGGGGACGATTGAGCTTACGAAAGATTGGGGCATGACATATTGGTATCAGAGCATCCGGTTCATTCCCTCGGACTTTGTCCTTTAGTTCATCACAAACTCTAAATAGCTTCCGCGGATCGTTTAGCTCTTGGCTCTATTCGGTGCCGCATTGGATGTTTCATGCAATAAGTCTACATATTTGTTGGTTGAGGGTGCATGTTATTTTTGTTGCGTTGCTTTTGTTGGCTTTCGGTAGATCGCTTAGAATCGTAGGACGTTGTTGCATTCGTGCAACAAGTTGTGTGGCGTTTTTGTATTTGTGCAGCAAGTTGAGAGGTGTCGTTGCGTTGGCTTGGCTTGTCATTCGAGAAGTTTCTGGTTGCATCAGTGGATCAGTTGATTGGCAAACGAGATTGGTTATGTGGCATGTTGTGAGTAGAAGCATCGGATGAGAATGAATCATTGCACAAGTTTCTCGTGTAACGAATGTGTTGGATGGAGTTTAATTTTTTGCTGGGTATATCACAGAGAGCATTGCACGAGTTACTTGTGTGTCGCATTGGTTGAGCAGGTTTGAGTTGGCTTGGGGATGTCAGGATAGCGTTGTACGAGTTGCTCGTACAGCAAATAAGAGGAACAATTGGGTATTGGATTGGATTACTTGGAAGAGCTCGTTGCACGGGTTGCTCGAGTAGCGAAAATATCGGACGGTTTGAGAAATAGTTGGAAGTATTGAGGATGGAACATGGCATACGTTGCATAGCGTGATTGATAAAAGAGTTAGATGGTTCATGCGTTGACTGAGTTTCGTGTTAGACTTGAGTTGGGGATAGCAGGATCACGCATAAGGGATGATTCAAATGGATCTTGGATCAATGCAAGAAATTGTAATGCGAGTAGTGACTTAATTCAGAGTGGTATATGGTATAATATATAGTGAACTTGGCATTGGAATATGTTGGATAGACCTCAAATAAATTGCCTCAATGGACAAGGGTAACATGAATATAAGTTGGTTGATGCACATCGGCTGAGTTAGGAAATGGAACATGGAGCAAGCAAATGTTGAGTTACGATCGACAGGTTTACTCCAGAATAGTTGATTTGGAATAGATGTTCGTCGACACAGAGTAAGAACTAGAGCGACTCTATTTTCAAGTGGTATATGGTGCAATAGAATTTAACTCAGGTATTCTTCAATACATTAGACTTGAGAAATCAAGAACGAACTTGTGCAATGAAAGTATCGTTGGACTTGAGTGATGGACAAGAACGGAATCAGCAATAAAAAGAGTGTTTGGAGTTTAAAGGATTGATGTTGACCAAGTATTGGAAACAAGTGGAGATCGATCAGATGAAAAGCTGAATATCAGAGTTCGCTTGTACAATTTGAAAGTTCGGTAGAGCATTCATGGATACAAAGAGAGAGTTGAGGAACGAACAATTGGGATATGCTTGAGTGAGCGATGGTTGAATCGAATGATAGTGAGTACGGACTATGAATTTTAGAAACACATTAGAGCTATTGGTTGAGCAATGAAACACGATATGGTTTAGAGGGGCAATACGATGGATTCGTACGGACTTAAAGGATTTTGGATATTGGCACTCGAGAAGTTAGACTCATGGTTTAGTGAAAGTAAAATTTAGCAAAATGGTGCAACGATGGTAGACGGATTCTTCGGAAGACATGAATGGGCATGAGGCAAGTCTAGTTGATGTTAAGTCAGATTGGAAGTTAACACTTGCAGTACTGAGGCGGATTGAGGCAATAAGTAAAGGCAATATGGATTTGAGATTTATGTTGGAACTGATGTACGAGTCATTGAGAGTGTGTGAACTAATCGAAATATAGAGAAATCGAGATGGGCTAAGGAATGGAACGAGAGCAAAGAATTGTGGCAGATGGACTTTTGAAGATAGCTAAACGAGAGAGCAACGTTGGAGCAAAATACTGTGCTGCTCGAGCAAGTTGGACGTGCACTGTGAAGATGGCATACGGATAACAATTGGAGCAAGTCTATGGTTTCGAAAATTGTTACAAGTGGTAGTGCGAGAAGTCGAACATGGCAGTTCAGAAAATTTGATGGATTCAGGACAGAACGACGGATTGATGGAAGACGATTTCAGCGAGCGCAGTTCTCGATTTGTGGCTTGGATAGAAAGTAAGACTCTAGGTGGTTAAGCGGCGTTTGGTTGACAAATTCGTCAGAGGTAGTACATGAAGTTCTCGGAGTCAGAAGTTCGTTCGGATGGAATGATTGGATTATAGCTCAGATTTGCAGAGAAGATATAACATGGTTTGTAGTAACTGTCTATCGTGATGACTTACAATTATCGAGCGTAGCTTCGGAACAGCTGACCCTAGCAACTTGACCGCCAAATCAGGGATTAATATTGTAGACCCATAGAACGACCCTTGCAGCGACGCATTTTAGAATGCGTCGAGGGTGGATGTGAGTAGTGTGTGTTGGAGATTGGCCTAAGTGACCGAGTGTTGGATTTGAGAGATCCTTGGGATAGCCTTCAGCTGAAGATACAGCCGAAAGATCGAAGTGATGGTAGAAACGGCCTAAGTCAACTGATGAGATTCGGAGTCGCAGATTTTTAAAGATGGTATCGCCTCTGACTCATCGTGCCCTGGAAGAGAA
This sequence comes from Iris macrosiphon, assembly GCA_036927795.1. Lineage (NCBI taxonomy): Eukaryota > Viridiplantae > Streptophyta > Magnoliopsida > Asparagales > Iridaceae > Iris > Iris macrosiphon. The sequence goes on along the minus strand of JAYESA010000008.1, from coordinate 196,451,015 downwards.
TATCATTCATATGAATTGACGACTGTGAAACTAGCTTGTGAAGTTAAAGCAGCGGCTCATTCAGATCAAATCATTGGAATACTGGATGGTATAGATGTGCCTCAGATCTATAAGATGCATCAAAACATAGTCTGGGATGCGTGCTCGTACAGAAGGCGAAGGTGATATCCTGTACTTCGAGGCAGTAGAAGCAGCGCGAAGAATTATTCCATGCACGACCTAGGAATTGTGGCAAGTGTATCCACATTGAAATCGTGGCGACACTATCCCTATGGCGTGGCGGCAAAATCTTAGTGGATCACATAAATCTCAATATAGATGTTCACCCAGTGAGGTATTGAGATTGAGGAAGCGGTATTGGGCTGAGCTGATCTAAGAGCATAGTTTGATGTATGGGTAAGTAGCCTAGCGGGGGTAGTATTAGTTGTGATGATCGTTCAGAGCAATAGAAGATATTTGGAGATGGTGCTTGCAGAATATTATGCGATTAGAGTCATGCTAAAGTTTGGTTAGTTGAGTTTGGATGGTGCTAGTGTGGATTCAGAAATAGTTGGATGGATTGAGTTGGAACACGAACTGATTTGAGTCAGGTGGAAAGATTGTCAGTGGAAAATTATCGTATTTGAGAATAGCGCTTGTGCGAATATGTTGGAATGAACGTCATGATTTATTCAATTGGGAGTGAAGCGAATGAATGCCTCGAACATAAAGATATCTATGTAACTTGTTCAAATTCGCTATTGCTAAGCTCGGCTGAAATGCATATATTTCAGGGACGCCTTAAATATGTGTATGATCCAAAACTAAGCGATATGAGGAATTCGTATTGAACAGCAAGGAGGATGTGGAAATATAGAATTTGTGCGAGCGTTCAACGCGAGCGAGATGCTGAGTCTGGATCGAGAGAATGTGAGTTGCATGGAGCAGAGTTATGAATTGGACAAGCGGTATGTGACAAAGAATGGATACTAGTATAGTTCGAGGACGAACATGATTCTAAGTGGTATATTATATAATATCCCGTAACCGCACGGTGTATTACGCTGAGTCGGATTGAATAAGGCAATAGCTGGTTATATTTTTAATTTGTTGGATTTGGGAACTAGTATTGATTGAGTTGGTTTCATGTGCAGATCGCTAGCGAAGTTTGATGGAATCAGATTTTCGTTCAGAGCGGTACTGGGATAGCAGGATTGGAGCGATAATATCGTATTCCTTAGTCCGGTCGGTCGGATGATTAGGAGGGCACGGTCTGCTCGTACGGTCATACCAATTGAGTAGATCGTGCTTTGTATTGGACCACGAGTTCAAGGGATCGGCCGTATCGACAAGGCAGGGTGCTTAACGGAATCAGACTTGGTGAGTGGGCTCTGTCCCTTCTCCTCTACTCCTTCATGCCTAATAATATGGAACACACATAATGACTTAAACACTTGGACTAGAACTTAAAAATCACTACGCTGTGGCGTGCATAGAGTGTACATTGTTTGCTTGGATATGATTTGTGGCTTGAGTTGGTTTTTGCGTTGGGTAATTGGAGCTTGAGTAGGCAGTTGGAGCTTGATTGGATCATCTTGGTTGGAACATCGAGGCACTTCGGGCGGACGAGCGAGTGTGCATCCGTGCACGAGTATCAGTTGGGCACTTTATCATGCAAAGCGTGCAGTTGTGGTTTGAAATCGGATAACTGTATCAGCGAGGGCATTGTGCCGCTATTGGGATATTGTGTCACTGAGTTTTCTGAGCGAGGGATGTTGCACCAATTGGAGCATTTTGTCGAAGCGACATAGTGCCTATGGGGATAACTTAAGATGGTGCCTTGGGATATAAGTAGGAGAATGGTTATGGATAGTTGGTTGGATGAGGCTAGGATCGTTTGGTGGGACGAGAATGCTCGATTCTCTCATCATACCTACTTGGTATCTGCATCGGTCACGGACATCCTGTTGCGCACATGGTTTGGTTTCCTCGAACGGGAAGGCTCCGGGGCACCGGGACCGTTCGGCCATGGATGAGACAAATGGTAACGTGCCCTTGGGCGCGGTGCCGGCAGTTTGATACGACCAGGTGGGCTAGCTACTCAGCGCTGGATCGGATAGAACTGCAGTTGATTAGTCCTTTATGACTTGGTCAGTGACTTCATATAGATAAGAGTTGGTTTGCTTTGCTTTGGTTTGGTTTATGCTTTTCATGTAGGCGGCGGCCACCTTGCCTTGGCAAGAGTGTGCATATCGATGATTAGATTAATAAGGCTTAGATTGTGGCTTGGTTTGAGGATGGATATTGAGGCTTGGATTGTGGTTCGATAGGTTCACGCGTTGCTTGGATTTTAGTAGGATGGTTTGCATGCTAGTTTCCATTTGAGTTGGATATATCTGTTGTATATAGACTTGAGTTGAATGCTTGCATGTTTAACCCGCTTTACAGTTTTTGTTAACATGTCATAACTCTGCCATGAAAAGAATCTAGGATTCAAGTAGAAAGATCACCATATAACTGTTTGCATTCACTATCTACTTAGTGTCGGTTTAGACGAGTGGGTTACCCCGCTCACCAGTACGGCTGTGTACTAACCCACGTTTGTGGGCATTATTTCAGGTACGCAGGTGTAGTAGCATTACTTGGATATACGAGACATGATGTATGAACGGTAAGTACCTTTGTGGACAAGAGAAAGAGCAAGAGTGTTGCATCGCCTTTGTGGCATTATCTTTTACGGAATTTTTATTGGACCTTTTCGCTGCGTATACTCTGATGTGTGCTTGGTACACAATACTTGACTTTCGTTGCAACTTGGTCGTTTCGATGATAACTTTGATGTTTGACAATATCGCCTTGTGCGAGAGCAACTCCAGGCTCGTACGGCATCACGTCCCGATGAGAACGATTATCCTGCGGGAGCGCTGCAACGTGGTGATTCACGTTCAGCGAGGACGATTGAGCTTGCGGGATATTGGGGTGTGACACAATGAACAACCTATATAACTTCCCGAATTTGTAGATTGCAAGACCAGACCCATGTGGTACTTGGAACCAAATCTTGTGTCGTCGATACAAATATTGTCAACTAACTAGCTTCGTTAGTAGAAAAACTTAATTTGTTAGATAGTTAAATCTATCTTATCCCACAACAACTGAAATCTCCTACAGTATTTCTGGTCTTATGATGATGCATAGACAAGCTAACGAAAAAAAATTATATCAATTTATTCATTAACCTAAAACGAAGCGTTACAATGCCACGAGGTTTGGTTTCCGCTTACGCAGGGTCTGAGGGTCAACATATATACAACTTTACAACCCCCCCCCAACCCAACCGACATATATATGGAGAGAATCCTTCCATGAACGAACCTTCATCCTTTATGATGTAAACAACAAACCTTACCGTTACACTAGACGACCCCCTCTAATTTAGTCATTAACCTATTAATAAACTTATTAAATAAATTCATTCATACACTTCTATTTTATTATGATATCAAGTTTAGCAATTTTAAAAGAAATTAGCACACTTGTACACTTCCACTTAAATATTAACCACCCACATTGGTTTGTGATATAATTCAATTATTGCAGTTTGATATTCTGCTCATTGGACTTCCATAGGACTATCGGATGAAGGGATGTTGGGTACTACACATAACTTGGACACTTAAAACCCATATGTCATTTCCATATATCACACACATTAATCCATAAACTTAACAATATAGTATAGTTTGGCCCACAACCCAGTCGAGTACAACATTCCTCATGAACTAGTTAAGAAATATATTGTTATCTAAGGTAAATTTAGGCCCCATTTTAATCTATTGAACCAAAGACTCGGAACGCTAGCCTCAAATCATTGGGCCCAACCTAAGAGAATCCGAACCAGACTGACCAACTGATTATTTTCCGTAAGAGAATAATAGTTGATAGTGGGAGGAGGGCCTAAAGGCAAGTCAAAGTCGCCTCACTCCGCTCGTCTTCTTTTGGCATCATAGGTAAGGCAAAGCGCTTTCTTTTAAAAAAGCATTTGGTTCCATCTTTCTTTCGTAATATATATATATATATATATATATATATATATATATATATATATATATATATATATATATAACTTGTTGTTTCTTGTCAGCTTTAAATGATATATTATTAAGATTGATGGATGTTGTGAATTTATAAATATATAACTTTAAAAGTTGGAATGGTTACAATGTGTCAGCAGGAAATCTTATCAATATGTAGCATGCAGATTTTTGACTCACCAAATTATTTTGCCGACATCGTTTTTTTTCTTTTCTTTTCCGTATTCCTCTTTTTCCTTGTATTTTTTTTTCCTGTTGAATTGACAAGAAAAAAGTCCCGATATCAAATGGTATTGCTAGTAGTTAGTATAGGATCGGAATAGACCAAAAAATAATACGATATTGTCAATACGTACAATATCGATACTGTAAACCTTGCCTAAAACTTTATTACTATGAATTATTTATTAGTAGGTCCAACAATTATAATTCACCAGCTAACCATAGAGCCAAGCCCATATCACCCAACCAAATTTAGTCTTAAGATAACAACACAGGGTGGTCTAGGCAATACATTTTTAATACAACCAAAAAAGTTGCTCCAAATTTTTCTTAGTTTCTGGCCTATGTTGCACGGATACGGATGCTTGCATCCGTGGAGCATAGTTTGTGGCTATAGGCGTATCCGATACAAGGCATAAATTAGGGTTCTGGTTTCCCCTTTCCAGAACAAGGGCATACTACCTTTTTATTATGTTTCTTATATTACATTACCGGTTGATAAATAATAGAGCTTTGGGTTGGGCTGGGCTGGGCTGGGCTGGGCTGGGCTGGGCTCAATAGGCTACTGGGCTACAATCTATATTAACTGCCGAGGTTGGGTCAATACACTTACAAAAAGGGGAAGGGGGCTAAGAATTGGGTTGCTGACCGAGAGCCAAGCCGAAATAACAACATATTTCTTAAATTACTTTATGGGCCCTATTGTGCACGATTGGACAATGGCTCATAGTTTATTGTATCGTTAGGCTATAGCTAGACTATATTAACTATGTCACTGGCCAATTCTTTTGGGTCAATGGACTTCATATATGTTTCATATAATAATACTGCTTAATTCTACTTCGTGTCATGCATACGTTTCATAGATAAATTGTTCACGCATTTGCATGCTCATAGACGACTTGTGCACAAGGTTTGATGTTTTCTCGAATCGGTATCCGGGGCACCGGAACCGAATCGACCACGGAGGAAATTATGTGAACGTGCTTCGGCACGGGGCATTGCGGGACCCCAGCGAGGCTTGCAACCCTAGAGCTGAGAGGGCACGCCGCAATGCCATGAAATAGTCCTTCATGGTGTCGATTATCCCCAATGACCGCATATAAGATAAAACGCATACTAACGTATTGTCTTATGCAGAGGGTAAGTATTTTCGAATTTTTTTTCCAGCGTATGAAATAAAAAATATTCAATAGTTGATGATATTAAATGACTATTTTGAAAATTTAGGATATCAAGTTGCAAAATATGGATAGTTGAGGGTTTCAAGTTAAAATTTAGCCTAAATTTAATATAAATAGTTAAGTAATTACATGTAGAATTTTTAAAAAACAAATTAGTCGTTTATTCTTCACAAAGTAGTAAAAGACCGAGAGGATTGACTCTTATCAAGTAGTACAAATTTGACAAACTATTGTTTGTTCTTCCCAAAAGTACAAAATACGTGTAATGCACGACGCACGTGCATATATGCTAATAATATTATTAATAATAATCTATATGTACTACTATATAATGAGAAAAGTTCAGCTTCGTCGTAAAACTTTTCTTTCCGAATAAACCCTTTTATATGTTCACTAATTATAATTATTCATTAAAGTTAATAGGAACATCTAGGTAATTACATGAGCTGCCTTTTGGTCTTCATAAAAGTCTTATATGCAATTATAAAATATTATATATACTAATATAATATTAAATTTAGAATAATTAAGCCATATGTCTTTTAGTTTTTCTGAACAGCTTCTCTTTTTGTCTACCTAATAATAATCTATAAAATACGTGTGTTGTACGTCTATATATACGAGTACTACAATATAATAAGAAAACTTATGCTTCACCGTGGATGTGTTTTTTGTTTCCAAAATATCCCGATCTTTGTTTATTAATTAATTTTTTTTATTAAATTTAACATGGATAGTTAGGTACTCTATACTACTATATAATAAAAAATTAGACTTCACCGTCGAAGTTTTTATTTCCAAAATAGACTCGTCTCTATTTATTAATTAAAAAAAATCATTAAATTTAAAATGGGTAGTTATATAATTACGTATAAAAAAATTTAAAAGTTGTTGTTTGCTCTTCTCAAGTTGTAAAAAAAATAAAGGACTATTGTTTGCTATTTTCAAGTAGTAGCGAAAAAATTATTCCCAAGTAACAAAAAATTAAAATATTATTGTTTTCTCTTCCAAAGTAGTATAAAATATGTACAACAACGCACGTATATATATTATAATAATAATAATGACCGAGAGGAGATACATTTTCAGTCATGTAGATTTACGTATATCTCGGGGGGGGGGGGGGGGGGGGGGGGGTGGCTAAGCCAGTGAGGATCAGTTAAGAATAACAGAAAAATCTGATTTTGAGCCATGAAAAAAACTATTCGGATTACACGCCATAATTTATATTTCATATATTTTCATTGAGTAAAAAAAAATGGACATTTTGATTTACACACTACACTTTATATTTCATAAAATGTTGGTCGAGTATAATAATAATAGTAAGAATAATTATAATAATAATCATAATCCTCTTCTTTCTTCATTAGGACTTAGGGGACAGGATTAGGCTAGCCTTCTAAAGTTAATATAATTAACAGTAAATAATTAGTTAAATTATCTAAAATATATTTATATTAATTATAACTGATATTTATGATTTTTACTATTATAATATACTAATTCACTTTTTACTTTTTTATTATAACCTAACACATTTGTCTTCTAGTAGGAGGATAAAAAAAGTACATAGATTCTCTAACACTTTTTTTTTTTTTTTTTTTTAAGTGTAAATCCACTTCTTCCAACATTCGCAGTTTATCAAACAGGCCCAAATCCATGGAGTATTTAGAAATTGGGTCCAAATCCGGATGAAAGTGGAAATCGAAAACCGGTACATTAACTTTTGTAATATTGTGCTCATTCAATCTCATTCTATTTCCCATGTTATTGAGCTGCTACTAAGTCATTTAACCTCAGGCGTTATTGAAAGCTAGTCAGTGCCTATTTTGTTGTGGCATTGGGATCCAGAAGGTCCGGCTCTAGCAAAATTTCAAAATTGGGACTAGATGATTCTAAAATGGAAAGTCCTATGTAAAATTTTGGGGGCTTTTGTAAATTTGAGTGATCTTTGTAAATTTTACGGGACCGACTTAAAGTTTTGGGGGTCTGTGTAAATTATTTAGGGCATTTATAAAATTTAGGAGGCCCAAAATTTACAAAACTCCCTAAATTTTACAAATGCTCCAAAAAGATTTAAAGGCTCCTAAACTTAAAAAGTTTTTCTAAATCTTACAAAGGCCAATAGAAAGACAACCACAAGTTTTTTTTAGTGGCTTTTTGATACTAATTTTTCATTATCTTGTAATTTATCTATTCAAAACCAATGTTCTGACCTTAGGTATCTTACATCTGAACTGAATTCTTTCTCAAGAAGAGAGGAGCCGTGGTGGTCCCCCCCCCCCCCCCCCCGGACCGAGTACCTAAGAAATCTTGGCTTGAATTACCCACTTTTCTTATTGGGCCAAAAAAAAATCAACAAAAGACTTTCGTGAAAAAAATTGAGTTGTCCTTTACTTATTTTGTCATAATTCAAGATACATTTTATCGAATTATTTTAGTGCATAAAAATTTTCACTTTTAACATAAATAGTCAAAGACTAACAATCAACCAAATAATCAAAGACTAACAATCAACCAGGACCGACCCTGGCCCAGGGCAGCCAGGACGACTGCCCAGGGCTCCATGAACCAGGAGGGCCAAAAATAAATTTTAGTTTAAATATATAAATAATTTTGTACCGAAAATATAATTACATGTACCATGAACCTTTTTTATCACAAAGAAATTGTCGTGTAGTGATTATTATGTTAGACTTGCATAAAAGAGGTTCATAATTCAAATGTTGTGGAGATTTTTTTTTTTCCATTCTTTTTTCCATTATATATGGGGGCTTCATTTTGAAAGTTTATTTCGGGTTCCGATGAGCTCAGGGCCGATCCTGCGACATCTCATTTATGACCAAAATATGCTCAAATAAGTGGGGTGTACCTTGAGTTATGGTAAAATAAGTGGAAATAAAACTTAAATTTTTTATTTTATTTATGTAGGTCAAAGAAGTTGACTATTAATCATTGACGATTTTAATTAAAAGTGAAAAACTTCATATATTATGATAATTACGTGAGATGCACGTTAAATTATGGCAAATAAGTGGAGGATAACTAAAAAAAAATCGACTTTAATTTAGTGGAAACCAAATTATTTTAGTGCCTTGTAGATACTATTTTTTAATACCTTTTATTGTAAACAAAAAAACTCGGAGAAGTGTACTTAGGCCTTTAACATCTGTTACAAACAGGCACATAATTTTGCCAAATTATATTTTTGGTATTAGACTATTAGTTGCACTCAGATGAAGGTTTTTTCTTCTTCTTCTTCAAACTATGCTTTCTTTTGGTAATGGATTTCTTACAGTATCTGTTCGATTTTGGGCTGGTTGCCTCGTCTGCTTCTTAGGAAGCAGAGAAAAGAAAATTAATTCTACCTTTTTTTTAATTTTTTTGAAAAATTATAATTTTTATTAAAAAAAATATTTTAAAAATTGAAAGAGAAAGTAAATAATTAGAAATGAAAAATTGAATCAATGTTGCCAGTGGGGGAACAATTTTCCTCAATATTTTTTTTCTCTTAATAATTTTTTTTTTACATATTTTTTTATATCAAAACACAGAAAAATAATGATTTTTTTTTTTTTTCAAAATTTAACCAAACTAGGCCTAAAATAAAAAGTAGACGTAATATATATCAAAGATTTTGGCTTTCCTACTCAACATTAAACAATCAATGTAGATTCCATGATCGCTCATTCGCCTAATTCTCAATCTTATATTAATAAAATAACCTGATAGTCACGATAAGGTTTATACACACGACATAATGATTCAGATTGTGTTCTATATAATAGTAATGATTCGAATTAGTAACAACTATATTAGACTCAGACTACTTGAGTTAGCGCGCGCGCGCGCTCTCCCTCACATTAAAAAGGCTACTTAATTTATTCAAATAAAACTCAAAAATATTCCACCCAAAAGTACTTTCCCAAGAGTAAATTACTACAACATCATGTCCTTTGTTTAGTTTTTTTTTTTTTGTATTAAGTTGGATTCTGGCAGCTTTCAACTCGTACTTGGCTTGAAATCTGCACTATCAACATGGTCGTTTCTTACATCAATAATTTTAAGTTAACTACCAAATGCTCCCCTGCTATGTTGGCCACATCCGATCCCATCTCTCCCTTTAATGAACGGCTGTCACGTGACATTTCTACCACGTGACGGCCATCCGGACAATCATCGGGTCCCACCTCTCCCCCTTCCTCCAATGGACGGCCGTCACGTGACGGTTGTAAGAGGGTTGTAGGCATTTGGTTGTAGTCATAGCATTGCCCTTATTACATTCTAAGAATCATGTATAAATACTAAAAATAGACTTTTTTTATCCACTATAAAAAAAGATAGAAGTTTTTTTTTTTTTTTTTCTAACATCTTAAGGACCATGTAACTACATTACCTAAATAACAAGGAACTCCAAAACTAAAAAAATATATTTTGTATAAAGATACCAGGTTTAGGTCCTCATTAGACTTTGGGTACTGGATTTGTCCGTTGATGAATTTGAATACTCAAAAATTTTTAGTGACACATTTTAGTGACACATTTTAGTGACGAAATTAGACTTTCGGTCTCAAATGAATCTTCCAATGGCCAATTTGAGCAGCATCCAATGATCATTGGCGATATCCTTAGCAATAGATAGGGATCTTAGATATCTCTTTTCCCAAACTGCCACTTAACTTTATGAACTGAATGTTCCACGTTCCATTGGCAATTAACGAACTCACTTTATCTCTGCGGGAAGAGATGGAATGAGCCGCCCAACCAACACTGTCAATGAGGCTGTGGTGCTTCAACCATGGATCATACATATCTTCAGCCTGCTACGTTGCCTCAGAATGGATTTAAAAGTGACAGAGGAGTTGTTATCATGAGGGGGTAATCTAGGAATTTGATTTGCTACAGTACCTGTTGCGCGTCCATTGGGCCCAAAGGGAGTTGCCCTCAAACGTATTGCCAAGCTAGTTTAAGCTCAGTAGTTCTCTGAGGGTTAACAAAGATCGCAAACCCACTCCACCCTCGTTAGTAGGACGACACAACTCATGCCACACGATAGTTTGAAGACCTCCTCGCAATACGAAATTAGCGCAAAGTTTCTCAATCTTATGTATCGTCTTTTTTTTGGGGGGGGGGGGGGGGAGGGGGGGTGGCATTAATGACTGCGCGAACAAGCTCCACCCGGCCACCGAATGATAGCAACTGGACTTGTCATCCTTCAAGTCTAAGGTGGAGATTCTGGATGAGATTAGTTCATTCGATATCTCTAACATAAGAGATCGAGAGCGCGGTTCCCAGGTATCTGACGGGAAGAGCCCCCTCCTCGATGTAAATGATATGCATCCAAACATCCTTGAAAGTGCAAGTACGATTGAAGAACACAAATTTTTTTATATCTGTTGAGGGGAAGGCCCGCGGTACGTCGAAACTCGTTAAGGATAGACACAATATTATTGATACTCCGAGCTGAAGGTTTGATAAACACAAGGAGGTCATTAGCGTAAAGGAGGTATGAGACGATATGAAAGATAGACCTGAATAGGGGTTCAATTCTCCGGGAGCAGATGGTAATAGCTATAAGGCAGAAAGATTCATTTTGACACGGGAAGGAGCCGTATGAGATGAAAATCTCACGTACGGTTCTGGAAGGAAGATTTTTTTGAATAAAATGAACGACCGTAACGGATGTCGGCTCAATCCGAAGGAAATTATGCGGAAGCTTTACAGAATTATTATGAAGCTACGCGACCAGAAATACCCAGAGACGAGGAAGGGCGTAGCAAGCGACGAAATGCTTCGGGGAGTTGAAAATAAGCATAGATCCGAAGATTCCCGAATAGGTTAACCTTTCGAACTGCTGCTAAATCCATGGGCAAGCAAGAGACAACCTGGCGAACTAAAACATCTTAGTAGCCAGAGGAAAAGAAAGTAAAAGCGATTCCCTTAGTAGCTGTCACGTCCCAGTCCCAAAATGTAAGGAACTAGGCCACGTGGCATCGGCCAACTGACACGTCACTAAGGGTTTAATCCATTTTTATGGACCCAAAGGAACGTGCTACGCTGTCCTAGAATACTACAAGTCTAATACAGGCAAGTCTATCTCATCCACAGAAAATGTCAGGAAATAGTGCTGAATATATATATAATGCTGAGTCTGAAAATGTAATATTACATATCTTATGGGAATAAACCCACTGCAAAATATAATAATAATACAGAAAATAGGATAGACTGAGTATCGTCTATCTAGCAAAACATCTCCATCGCCAAGAGAGAATCTCCTAGAATCAGGTAGATTCTGATGGTGTCTCATCTAGCTCTTCCTCGGTGGCATGCCTAGTCTCCTGTCCTGGACCATACACCGTGGGGTAGTAGGCCTTGTAAACCCCCTAATTCTTTCAAAATTTTAAAACTGGATTTTTCACAATTTTCTGGAATTTTCTGGGATTTTTCTGAAAATTAAAAACAGGGTTTTAATATTTAAATGATTTTTAAATAATAATAAACAATATTAAAATATTATGAAAATAATATTTTTGGGTGTAAAATGAAAAACTGGACTTAGGGTAATTTTTCTAGAATTTATCGGACCCCGGACCTATTTTTAAAACCCCTAAAAGTATTTATTTAATTAATTATTTATTTAGTTAATTATTTAATAATTATTTATCTATTTAAATAGATTTTTTTTAAAATATTTAACCGGCCCGCGGCCCATTGGGGCCCGGCCCGGCCCAGTGGGCCGAGCCCATTCATTCAGCCCAGCCCGGTCACCCTAGCGGGTCGGGCGGGTCCACTCACCCGGAGCCCGCCGCCCGACCCGACCCGCATACCCATCCCCTTCCCCACGTCCGGCGCGTGACCGCGTCCTCCGGCGACGCCCTGGAAACGCGCCGCCGCCGCCGGGGGAGGCCACGTCCTCCCCTCTGCCCGACTCCCCCTGCCACGAACCGCCCGGCGCCCCCTATAAATCTACCCCTCCTCCTCCGCCTCACTTCATCATCCCCTACCCACCCACGCCGGAACCCTAGATCTCCTCACCGCCCGACCCCGGCCGACCTCCTCGCCGCCGTGCCCGCCCGGACCTCCTCCTCCCAGCGCCTCGCCCAGCCCGAGCCCCTCCTTCTTCCTCCCTCCTCTCCTCGACACCAGCTCCAGCCGCTCCGGCCGCCTCCGGCCCCTGCGCCACCTCCGCCCAGCCTCGCCGGCGCTGCCCGAGCCCCTCCGGCCGGCCTCCCCCACTGCAGCGCCGCCTCAGCGCCGTCCCCGCCGCCGGCCTACTCCCCAAACCCTAACCCTAGCCCTAATCCCCTGTGTCGGACACGGACACGGGACACAGTGTCCGTGTCGTGTCGGACACGGGTTGACCCCGGTTTTCGGGTCCCCTTCAGGTGCGTGTAACTTTTTGCTCGTAGCTCCGTTTTCGATTCCGTAAATTGCGTTGCGAAGCCTGTATGACGCTCTCGGTGTCCGGACAAACTGTTCGGGGCATCGCGTCCTGTGGTGATCGCACACCGCGATCCAAAAACAGGAAAAACCAGACCCTGTTTCACCCCGGAACCGAGTACGCTCCGCCAAACGGGACGACTTGGTCGTGCACGGTCTTCACAGACACGAGCGCCTCGTCGATACGGACATGTGGGATTTCGCAGAAGCTGATTCGGGTGTGCGTGCACACCGGAATCAAAGCGTATCCGCGGACATCGCCCAGTATCCGACTTTTCTGCAATTCGACCTAACTTTGTGTACACACGTCGGATCGAGACGAAACTTGTGCCATCGGACTCGAAGTGATACGCTGGTCCTGTGGGTCAAGTTTGGTTCGATTCTGAGAACGTTGACGAAATCACGTGACGTGGGCCCCACAGGCCCCTCTCGACGGGCGATTTTGTGATCGGCTCATCGGAATCCAATTTTGGAAGTTCCGTTGGGTTCGTATCATCGTTCCTGACCTGTTGACACTAAGTTTGGTGAATTTGGAGACCGTTGACCCGAACGCGTTTTTCGGTGCAAAGTGGGCCCACCTGTGGACCCCGTTTGACCCGAAACTGCCGTTTTTGCCCTTGTCTCCAAATTGGACTCAAGGACAGGCGTTTCTAGTTGATTGATATTTTCTGGATCTGATGGTGATATTGTTTCAGCAACCGGAGTACCGCCTGCAATTCCAGTTGAAGTCAGAGCCGCAATTGGAACAAGAACCACAGGCAAGTGTACCTTGCCAAATCCTGCAGCTTGCTAATTATTTTCTGGATTTAATTATGCAATAATGGACATGTAAATATTACCAAATCTCAGTAATTCTTGACATAGTATTTTACTTAATTTCTTGTAGAATTAATTGTAAACTTGTTATAACCGCTTAACCTAGGAAACGGGTGACGTGCTTAGTGTCCGATCATAGTCGGGTGCCAACTCCGTACGTGGGGTTGTGTAACGTCACATAGACATGGATATCGAGACCCGATAATGCTCGTACTTGTCCTATCAAGTACACCAGAACCCAGGACACTTGACACTATTTCATGAGACAGAGTCTTCCTGAGACATTCGAGGTGATTCTGTATAGGATGCATGTTTTATGACATAGACTTTACATTCTTAGACATTTGATTCATAGCTATCAGACTTGCTGCATTAGTTATAATCGTGCGTGACATGGACATGAGGCATCGTGGACATGAGACGTGGGATTACATTGGGTGGGGAGAGACACACAGACTACAGGCTGATATTATATATAAAACATAGTATATAACATAGTGTAATTCATAGTTATTGCCGCTACCGGCTCCCCGACACAGAGCTTGTAGTGGCTTCAGCCTGAATTCTAGTGCTGCTCTCATATTGCATATCACTTAGCTGGTTACATAGCTTACCCTCTTGTTTAAATTATCTGCTGCACTGTGTTTATTTTGGCTTGTATTTTCTGTACCTTGCTGTCCCCTGAGGACCTGGATCCGGATTATGTCCCCAGGTACAGCTAAAGAGAACTACCCAGAGGTGTACGGTACCGGAGCACTCCTTGGAGCAGAACAAGGAACAGAGGACGAAGTAGTGGCCGAAGATTTCTCCTGAGCACCGGCTTCAACAACACAGTATTTCCATTTCCAGCATTTCATTTCCTGTCTTTTCTCCTTAATTGTAACAGAATAACTCTCGGATTTGTTTCCCGAGACAAACCTTATTTGTTATTGCATATTTATTTCCATTGCATTATTTTTGGCAATCAATCTGTGTTATTCTGTGGATGAGATTAGTAATACCTGAGACTTGTAACTTATTACTGCTAGACTATAGCTAAAGCATGCCCTGATGGATCCATTAAATTGGGTTGTCCATTGGTGCGTGCTGCTGGCCATTGCTCACGTGCTCAGTCCCTCGGCATTTTGGGACTGGGGCGTGACATGGTTTTTGTGGTGGCCCATGCAGGTCTACGACTAAATTGTTCGGTTTCAACTTAGGGACCGAACAGGCCTGCAATAAGATATGATAAGTTTTTAGGATCTCATCCACTTGCTTGAATCATTTTTGATATCTGTATCATATTCGAACTAATTTGAACTTGCATCTTGCCTTGATTCCTGTGCGCCTCTTATTGGTTATTTTGGATACAGGAAAATGGACCCTCAAGAATGCAACGAGACTCCCGTCGGAATACCACAAGCTATAGGTGTCACCTACGATGACGAAGGGACACCAGTCGGAGGAGTTCCACCAACTCAACAGAGCCAGCAGGCAAGTCAACCTACCTCCCGATTCCGATGTGATGATATTCCACCTCCGCCGCAGTTCGTTCCACCAACGCCCGTACTCCCACAAGGACAGCCAATTGACGGGCAGCAGATATTCCAAATGATCTACGCGATGATGCAAGCCCAGCAACAAGTCCAACACGAGGTTCAGCGTCGCGAAGCTAATTTCTGGAGGGACAGCATCGTAACTGTACTGGAGCAGGCCAACCTACCAGCTCGACGACCTTCGACGGGCTCTATCACTGACTTCCGCCAACTGAAGTCCCGCACTTTTTTGGAAAAGAGGAGCCCACAGAAGTTCATGAGTGGCTCACCAATATACGGCATCAACTTGAAGCAGCTGAGCTTCCACGGGAACGCTGGATGACTGCCGTCCGAATGCAGTTAACAGGCAACGCGCACCACTGGTGGTTGTCTGAGGAGGCCCGACTCGGACCAGACCGAGTCACTTGGGAAGAGTTTTCCAGGCTCTTCCAAGAGATGTACATTCCGGCTATCGCACGATCTGAACTGCGGGACAAATTCAATCGCCTCACTCAGGACTCTATGACGGTGGAAGAGTACAACGCAGAATTCATTCGTCTGAGCCGCTTCGCCCCAACCCTGATCCCGACAGAGGAAGAGAAGGCCGAGAAATTCTTCGACGGACTGAACTTCGAGCTACAGAGACTCATCGGATCCGTCGCACCTACCTCCTACTCAGACGTTCTCGCTGCAGCCCGACGCATGGAACGCGTCACCAGGAGGGAGTCTCGCCACAAGTGGCCAATCACCTCAGCACCAGACAGGACATCACCGGGAGAATCTGTAAAAAGATCTCATACGCACCAGCCACCGAGGACAGCTTCGCAGACCCTTCCTACCTGTCACTACTGCGGCAAGTTAGGTCATGTCGAGAAGGACTGCAGACGCAAGTTGGGATTGTGCCTGATTTGCGGCACCAATCAGCACATAGCCAAGGACTGCCCCCAGCATCGAGATGGAGCACTAAGGGCAAACCAACCAGCTTCACCAGCACCGAGGCCACCTCTGGCACCTCAGGCGACACTCTTCCAGCAAGCCCAACAGCAGCAGAGGAATCTACCTCAAGGACGAGGACAAGCTTATGTGCTGACTGTGCAAGACGCTGATGCGAGTAAGTGATTCGCAGATTATCCGTTTAGTCTTGTTGTAGTTCGTGCCCGTTGGTTCGTGACCTCAGCCCCAACCTAGTAAATTGCAACTTGTTATTAATAACCTGGTTTTCATAAAAGTTATAATTTTAACTAGATTTTCCTGGAAGTGCATAACTTTCATTATTAGGGAAACGGTATTTCCCTGAAATATCTTGTGATGTGTTTTCAAACGATGCTTGCGACCGCGTCATCTCTGTTGACCGGTTATTCTTTGATTGCGAGGACGCAATCCTCTTAAGGGGGGTAGATTGTAAACCCCCTAATTCTTTCAAAATTTTAAAACTGGATTTTTCACAATTTTCTGGAATTTTCTGGAATTTTTCTAAAAATTAAAAACAGGGTTTTAATATTTAAATGATAATAAACAATATTAAAATATTATGAAAATAATTTTTTTGGGTGTAAAATGAAAAACTGGACTTAGGATAATTTTTCTGGAATTTATCGGACCCCGGACCTATTTTAAAACCCCTAAAAGTATTTATTTATTTAATTATTTATTTAGTTAATTATTTAATAATTATTTATCTATTTAAATAGATTTTTTTTAAAATATTTAACCGGCCCGCGGTCCATTGGGGCCCGGCCCGGCCCAGTGGGCCGAGCCCATTCATTCAGCCCAGCCCGGTCACCCTAGCGGGTCGGGCGGGTCCACTCACCCGGAGCCCGCCGCCCGACCCGACCCGCATACCCATCCCCTTCCCCACGTCCGGCGCGTGACCGCGTTCTCCGGCGACGCCCTGGAAACGCGCCGCCGCCGCCTGGGGAGGCCACGTCCTCCCCTCTGCCCGACTCCCCCGGCCACGAACCGCCCGGCGCCCCCTATAAATCTACCCCTCCTCCTCCGCCTCACTTCATCATCCCCTACCTACCCTCGCCGGAACCCTAGATCTCCTCACCGCCCAACCCCGGCCGACCTCCTCGTCGCCGTGCCCGCCCGGACCTCCTCCTCCCAGCGCCTCGCCCAGCCCGAGCCCCTCCTTCTTCCTCCCTCCTCTCCTCGACACCAGCTCCAGCCGCTCCGGCCGCCTCCGGCCCCTGCGCCACCTCCGCCCAGCCTCGCCGGCGCTGCCCGAGCCCCTCCTGCCGGCCTCCCCCACCGCAGCGCCGCCTCAGCGCCGTCCCCGCCGCCGGCCTACTCCCCAAACCCTAACCCTAGCCCTAATCCCCTGTGTCGGACACGGACACGGGACATAGTGTCCGTGTCGTGTCGGACACGGGTTGACCCCGGTTTTTGGGTCCCCTTCAGGTGCGTGTAACTTTTTGCTCGTAGCTCCGTTTTTGATTCCGCAAATTGCATTGCGAAGCCTGTATGACCCTCTCGGTGTCCGGATAAACTGTTCGGGGCATCGCGTCCTGTGGTGATCGCACACCGCGATCCAAAAACAGGAAAAACCAGACCCTGTTTTACCCCGGAACCGAGTATGCCCCGCTAAACGGGATGACTTGGTCACGCGCGGTCTTCACAGACACGAGCGCCTCGTCGATACGGACGTGTGGGATTTCGCAGAAGCTGATTCGGGTGTGCGTGCACACCGGAATCAACGCGTATCCGCGGACATCGCCCCGTATCTGACCTTTCTGCAATTTGACCTAACTTTGTGTACACACGTCGGATTGAGACAAAACTTGTGCTATCGGACTCGTAGCGATACGCTGGTCCTGTAGGTCAAGTTTGGTTCGATTCTGAGAACGTTGACGAAATCGCGTGACGTGGGCCCCACAGGCCCCTCTCGACGGGCGATTTTGTGATCGGCTCATCGGAATCCAATTCTGGAAGTTCCATTGGGTTCGTATCATCGTTCCTGACCTGTTGACACTAAGTTTGGTGAATTTGGAGACCGTTGACCTGGATGCATTTTTCGGTGCAAAGCGGGCCCACCTGTGGACCCCGTTTGACCCGAAACTGTCGTTTTTGTCCTTGTCTCCAAATTGGACTCAAGGACAGGCGTTTCTAGCTGATTGATATTTTCTGGATCTGATGGTGATGTTATTTCAGCAACCGGAGTACCGCCTGCAATTCCAGCTGAAGTCAGAGCCGCAATTGGAACAGGAACCACAGGCAAGTGTACCTTGCCAAATCCTGCAGCTTGCTAATTATTTTCTGGATTTAATTATGCAATAATGGACATGTAAAGATTGCCAAATCTCAGTAATTCTTGACATAGTATTTTACTTAATTTCTTGTGGAATTAATTGTAAACTTGTTATAACCGCTTAACCTAGGAAACGGGTGACGTGCTTAGTGTCCGATCATAGTCGGGTGCCAACTCCGTACGCGGGATTGTGTAATGTCACATAGACATGGATATCGAGACCCGATAATGCTCGTACTTGTCCTATCAAGTACACCAGAACCCAGGACACTTGACACTATTTCATGATACAGAGTCTTCCTGAGACATTCGAGGTGATTCTGTATAGGATGCATATTTTATGACATAGACTTTACATTCTTAGACATTTGATTCATAGCTATCAGACTTGCTGCATTAGTTATAATCGTGCGTGACATGGACATGAGGCATCGTGGACATGAGACGTGGGATTACATTGGGTGGGGAGAGACACACAGACTACAGGCTGATATTATATATAAAATATAGTATATAACATAGTGTAATTCATAGTTATTGCCGCTACCGGCTCCCCGACACAGAGCTTGTAGTGGCTTCAGCCTGAATTCTAGTGCTGCTCTCATATTGCATATCACTTAGCTGGTTACATAGCTTACCCTCTTGTTTAAATTATCTGCTGCACTGTGTTTATTTTGGCTTGTATTTTCTGTACCTTGCTGTCCCCTGAGGACCTGGATCCGGATTATGTCCCCAGGTACAGCTAAAGAGAACTACCCAGAGGTGTACGGTACCGGAGCACTCCTTGGAGCAGAACAAGGAACAGAGGACGAAGTAGTGGCCGAAGATTTCTCCTGAGCACCGGCTTCAACAACACAGTATTTCCATTTCCAGCATTTCATTTCCTGTCTTTTCTCCTTAATTGTAACATAATAACTCTCGAATTTGTTTCCCGAGACAAACCTTATTTGTTATTGCATATTTATTTCCATTGCATTATTTCTGACAATCAATCTGTGTTATTCTGTGGATGAGATTAGTAATACCTGAGACTTGTAACTTATTACTGCTAGACTACAGCTAAAGCATGTCCTGATGGATCCATTAAATTGGGTTGTCCATTGGTGCGTGCTGCTGGCCATTGCTCACGTGCTCAGTCCCTCGGCATTTTGGGACTGGGGCGTGACAGGCCTCGTCTAAATCTGGAAGGAAACCAGGTCCTCAGTGGGAAATAAAAAGATACAGGAAAATAACATGCCATGAATGTAAATACTGAATAAATAAATAAATAAATACAAGGTGCTAACCATCTAAGTAAAATGCAAGTAAAGACCTTGTAGTACTCATGGGAATGTGTAGGTTTGACATATGCTGACTTAATTCACCAATCGTGTTGACTGGCTAGTATATGTGTCATATGCCCCCGGACACACGAGTAGCTCTGCAATCGTCCATCTCCGAGGAGCATGGTACGAAGGATAAAAGACTCATGGAGGGGGTATCCCATACGTCTACTAGTTATCTTTTCCGCCCAATGTAGCTAAATGCCAAGTCGTACTTTTCCTGAGTTATCCTGATTGTGCTAAGCCGTGATGCGTGTCACACGTACTGGTAGCTAATCAAATACGCAGCTCGCATCCCAATATGCATTGCAACCATGTTGTGTGTTCCCGTGATAGGGTCTAGGAGGATATTAGGATACCCTCACAGATGTTGGTAGGTCTTGAAAAGACTAAGTTAATTATTCTACAAATCAACGTATCTGTTGACTGTACCTGAGGCAATATCAGGTACTCACAGTTATATGAATTCAGGAAACATAGCATTTAACAGCATCTGAGTTTAAACAGTAACTTGGCAAGGTATACTTGCCTACTTTCTGATTGTGTCGGACACCTAATCCCACTGTCAAGACTGAGGGTCCTTGTGACAGGGGATCACTGACTGTGCTGGAGATGTTTTCTATTTAAAAAGTACAGGTCTCGTAAATATCATGGGTAAAATATAAAGTATATATATACTTATATACATATATGACAATATATATAATATAGGATACACACATATATATATACATATAGATATAGTATATAATATATATAACATTATATATAGATAATGTATATTTATATATATATATATATATATATATATATAGATATATATATATATATATATTAATAAATTGAAAGACAGTGCAGGAAATAAATACGTATATAAATACTGTATTATCCAGTATTATATTATATAGTACATATTTATATATAGATAATATATATATATATATATATATATATATATATATATATATATATATATATATATATATATATATATATATATATATATATATATATATAATAAAAAGAAAGACTGTGCAGGAAATATAAATATAAATATAAATATAAATATACATATATATATATATATATATATATATATATATATATATATATATATAATATATATATAGAGAGAGAGAGAGAATAAGGGAGGTGAGGTGGCACCTCACTCTCAAAACAAGGGTGGCGGTGATGTGGCACAATCACAACCACATAAACGAGGGGAGGGGGTTAAGTGCAATTTGTCAATTATGAAATGTGTGGTTGGAATTGTGCCACGTCACCGCCACCCTTGTTTTGGGAGTGAAGTGCCATCTCACCTCCCTTATTCTCTCTCTATATATATATATATATATATATATATATATATATATATATATATATATATATATATATATATATATATTATCTATATATATATAGATAATAAAGCATATATATATATATATATATATATATATATATATATATTATATATATATATATATATATATATATATATATATATATATATATAAATGAAATGACAGTGCATGAATTTAAATACATATATAGATAGATATATAAATAGATATATATATATTTACATATTTACATATATAAAAAGGAAAATGCAAGAATTGAAATATATATATATACATACATATTTTATTAGTATATAGTATTACATATAATAAATAAAATTGAAAGGCATATGTATATATATAAATAATATATGTATATACTATATATATATATATATATATATATATGAAAGAAAAAGAAAATATATATGTATATTACAATATATATTTTATATACTGTATATATATATATAATTTATATAGTAAAAATAACAATAATTATATATATATATATATAATATATATATATATAGAATACATATATATAAGTACATATATACATATGTATATATATACTACATATATATTATATAAATAATAAATAAATAAATAAAACAGAATTTAAAAGATGCATAAATACATAATATATATATACATATATAATATACTGTATTTAATATATATTATATATATAGTAATATATATATAATTATATATATACATAGATATACATATATATATATATATATATATATATATATATATATATATATATATATAAGAAGAAAAGGAATTATATATATATATATATTACATATATATATATATATAATAATTAAATAACAGAAAATAAAAATGCATAATAAATAATACATATTTATTATACTGTATAATATACTGTATTTAATATATATATAGTAATATATATATAATTATATAATTATATATATATATATACTTAGATATATATATATATATATATATATATATATATATATATATATATATATATATATATATATATATATATATATATATATATATATATATATATATATATATATATATATATATATATATATATATAAATAATAAAAATAAAAATACAGAAAGTAAATACATATGTATATACTGTATATTTACAGTATTTATAATATTAATATAATATTAATTACATATAATAGTATATATTAATATATATATATATATATATATATATATATATATATATATATATATATATATATATATATATATATATATACATATATATACATAGATATATACATATATACATACATATACTTAAATATACGTATATACGTATAGAGAGGGTGGGGGGGGGGGGGGGGGTATACCTACTGACAGGGGGGACCAAGGCGTCGTCGCCGGCGGGAGCACGGCGGCGGAGGTGGCGGTGGCTGGCCGGAGGAGCGTCAGCAGCAGTAGTGGCTGCCAGCAACAGCAGCAGCAGCAGCTTGTGGAGGCTACGGCGGCGGCTGCGGCGGAGGAGGCGGCGGTGCAGGGTGGGGGATCGACGGAGGGGAGGGTGGTGGTGAGGTTGGTGGTGGTGGCGGGGGTCTACGGTAGCGGTGGTGGCGGCTGGAGGTGGTCGGAGTGGGGAGGGTGCTGTTAGGGTTAGGGGGGTTGGTGGTGCTGCGGGGGCTGCCGACGGCGGAGGATTGGTCGTGGGGTGGAGGGAAAGTGGTGGTCCGGTAGAGGGGGTATGGGCGAGTCGAGTGGTGGTGGTGGTGGTGGTGCACGGTGGCCGGAGGCGGTGGTGGAGGTGGTTCGGGTGGTGGTGGCTGTGGTTGAGGGTGTTGGGGAGTTGGGTCTGTGGCAGCTGCCCACGGCGGAGCAGGCGGCCGGAGGTGGTGGGACTTGGCCGGAGGGGAGGTGGGGTAGGGGCGAGTCTGTCGGCGGGAGTTGGTCGGAGGGGGTGGCCGGAGGTGGGCTGAGGGAGGAGGTGTAGGTTTAAAAGGAGGGGGGGGTCGGTTTATATAGGTTTTTGGGGAGTGGCAAGGTTGTAAATAGAGGGAAGTTTAGGGGCTTTTAGGTAATTTTGGGTTTTTAAGATATTTATGCAGCCATTTGTGGGTCCCACATGACACGTGGACGGTCCACATTCACCAGCCAATGAGGTGATGCCACCTCACACTGGAAATTTGCATAAAAACCCCTGAAATTTCCTAAATTGCAAATAGGTCCCAAATTTGGTATTTTGCGTAATTACGTAATTTGTCTGATAAAATACCCTGTTCCCAGAAAATACTAAAATGCTCAGAATTGAGAGGGAAAAGCTGTGGGAGGGTCCTGAGGGGGTGGGGGTGAGTCTGGGCAGGGGCAGGGCCTGGTTTCTTGGTGATACGGGTCATCGTATTTATTATTTAATAAATACTGCGCACGGTGTTCTCTAATTATTTAGAAGCAGGTAGGGCCATAATTTTACTACGGTGTCAATATACTAATTGTAGTATATTCAAAGTAGAATATTATCGTATTTTTGTTTAGGTAAAACATGTGCCTGTTGGTCCTCAATCTCTAGGGGTACAGAGATGGGTAAAGAGCAAGAAATAAAATCAGGAAATAAATACGGACTTTTGTAACGATATTTGTGCGTCTCAAACGAGGCTCAAAATAAAGCATCTGGGAGTTGCATAAAATTCAGGAAAATAGTCTAACATGTCTAGGGCAGGTATGTGAATTTTATTTGGGAAACACAGCTATTGTAATGCTCTAATTAATTGTGTAAGGTACAGGTGCATAATCAATAGGATATATAAACAAAATAAATTTTAAAAAGTTACAGAAATTCTAATTAGCTAAAATAAATCCTAAATTACTGAAATCTGGTCGAGGGAGTTTACAATCTACCCTCCTTAGAATATTTTGTCCTCGAAATAAAGACAGACATATAATAAAATGAAAGTTTGATTTGAAATATTAGGACATACCCTGGTTTGGAAATAGATGGGGGAAACGCTGTCGAATATCCTCTTCTCGTTCCCAGGTTGATTCACCTGGTGCATGATGTCTCCATGCAACACGAACTAGAGGGATAGTCTGGCCTCGCAACACCTTCTCGCTACGATCTAGGATCTCTACAGGTTCCTCCTGGTACGATAGGCTTGGGCCGACGGTAATTTCTGAATGGTCCAGTACATGACTTGGGTCTGGAATGTACCTCCTCAGCTGAGATACATGGAAGACGTCATGCACTCCTTCCAAGGTCTGAGGTAGGGCTAGCTTGTAGGCTACTTCTCCGATACGTTCTAATACATCGAAGGGTCCAATGTACCTTGGACTCAGTTTCCCTATTCCTCCAAATCTGATAGTACCTCTAGTGGGTGAGATTTTTAAGAACACATGCTCTCCCACTTGGAACTCTAGAGGTCGTCGATGAACATTGGTCCAGTGCTTATGTTGTCACGCCCCGATCTCCCGCAGACAAATCGGCCGTTCCCGCTAGGCGGGAATCACCCTCGCCAGCGCTCCCGCGGAACGATCGCTTAACCCATCCGGGCGTGATGCCGCACGAGCGTGATCCACGCCCGTGCAAGGCCATGGTTCATTGGCTGGCGGCAAGAGTTCTAAGCCACAGAGTCGCACAGATTGTCCGAGTACAGCGGAGTCATGAACGCATAGGCGATCGGTAACAGGTTCACTGAGTCGACAAATATAGCGGAAGCATTGAAACAAGTAAAGTAATCTCTTTATTGATATGAAACATATATTACAGGTGGCGTATAGCCGAGATTACAAGTCGCTCAAGCCTCTCTCTCTGAAACAGTAAAAGCGTGCCAAGTGGCTACAACTGTGGAATGAATGTACAGGCGATGGTCAGGCGATGTTCACAACTTATGTCTTGTATATGCGCTTCAGTCCCGGACGCACCGTTGCAAGGCTTCAGAGGGAACTCCTGGCCTTAGCACGCACGTTGGAGGCGTCCGCACCGCACGAGGTTCTCCCGCACCCTGCATATCAAACTGGTGGATTATCAGTACATTGAATGCACTGGTGGGGAAGCTACTCGCCCGCTCGACAAATCCAAACACGTAATACAGGTTCTGTGCACAACTATTAAGTTATCTTTCTAGTTGCCTTAGGATCAGTTTCATGCAAACATTGAATAGCTTAACGTGTCGGGCAGTGCGCCGTGCGATGTTTGAGGAAACACGGCGAGACTTACCAACTTACCATTTCTCCTTCCCTGTCCAAGGCAAACATGATTAATTCAAGCACGATAAGTATAAACATTCAGGAAGCATAGCATATGCAAACATGAGGGTCGTTATGTTCAGATCGTTCAGGTGTTCAGTTCATTGATGCTATGCAATGACTCGCACGCGGATAGCCGCTAAGCGAGGATGACTTATCTATATGACGAAAATCGCTGGCATAGCCATTATGGACGGGTTATGGTCTCGGGACTAAGAGTGATAGCAACGCAGGTGGCGAGCCCCGCTACATAACACTCCGTCCGTGACTAACGACCATACAAACTCTTCCGCCCGGATTGGATCGGTCCCAGTGCCCCGGTGACCGTCCGCGGAAGCCAAAAATCCTTGTGTACAGGTTGTCCGCGACATGCAGGTCAGGGTCTATCCAAAACCAAAGCTTGACATGATAATCATGGAACATACAAACTTATTCTTAACGAGCACATTGCTCCACGAGCTGGGATTCGAACAGTACAAACACAATCCTCGTTCAGATCCAAACATGGCATGATTATCATTCAAGCGTGATTCACGTTCAAATATCCATTCTTGCTTGATGCATTCCCCTGGTTCGGGGATTTGCCTTGGATGACCTAACGGTTCCGGATACTTGCAGGTTCAAATGCACAGAAGGACTATTTGATAGTCTTCTGGCTAAACAAGAATGCATGCACAACATAATAACGCTAGACGTTTGAAAGCAGACAAGCATACGTTTCTAAAGAATATAAGCAGGCACGTTGCTCGGACCCGAAGGTAAGCCGAGAGTTGAAACCGTTAAGGGACTTAGCATGCGAGGGTCTGAACATATATAAGCAGTATTTCATTTTCCATGTTCTAGCATAGCAATACAAGTTGGGATTATTCCCTTAGCTAGGTGCGTTGGATTTATTAGCATGCAGGGGGTGATTCACCTAGCAACTAGCATGAATATTCCAGATTTTATGTGTGCTGGCTAAGCAAAGACAAGTTCACCGTAGCCACCCACCTTAGCGATGATTCGCCTCGGTAGAGCGATACGTCAAGCGAGCCTCTGAAAGTCCAAGCCGGATTCCTGTAGGGACAAGTCTGGATATCCTTTACTTCTTGATCGAGGCAAAGCGGGTCGGGACAGCTGCACGATTGCCGTTTGAGACGGCAGTCCGCTTGAGCGGAACGGGGTGTTACATCCTACCCAACTTAGAAAAAGTCTCGTCCTCGAGACTTACTAAGGACAAGCAGTAATCTAGGGTTGAGGCAATCCTAGATAAGTCGTTTGTACTTGTTTCATTTGGATATTTACTTGCACAAGCTTCAAAATTAGCATACCGCTTAGACTGGATCGTGCGCACCTTCGACATACATTTCTAGTGTGAACACGTCAACCAGCTCAGTGATAGCGAAGTCTTAGCACTCGAGTTTCACCTTTTCTTAAGTCTTGGATGGTGCACTAGTTCAAGGCGTCCCTCGAATAGATGCATTCAACCAAACTTAGGGTTAGTGAAAATCGGACAAGCTACTAGCGATACTCTCAAGGGTTCGCACAGGTTGGCACAAAGGTCACTCGCAGCATACAACCAGACAAGCAAGCATATCATTCAAAACGCATTTTGAAAGTATTTAGACTTATTGTTGGAACATCCCATCGAGGCTTTGAGAGAGAGCGTGCACATAACCCACGAACGAGCTTTCGAAACAGAGATATCGAATCGAAGTCCAAAGGCGTAGAAGCCAGGCTCTGATACCAACCTGTCACGCCCCGATCTCCCGCAGGCAAATCGGCCGTTCCCGCTAGGCGGAAATCACCCTCGCCAGCGCTCCCGCGGAACGATCGCTTAACCCATCCGGGCGTGATGCCGCACGAGCGTGATCCACGCCCGTGCAAGGCCATGGTTCATTGGCTGGCGGCAAGAGTTCTAAGCCACAGAGTCGCACAGATTGTCCGAGTGCAGCGGAGTCATGAACGCATAGGCGATCGGTAACAGGTTCACTGAGTCGACAAATATAGCGGAAGCATTGAAACAAGTAAAGTAATCTCTGTATTGATATGAAACATGTATTACAGGCGGCGTATAGCCGAGATTACAAGTCGCTCAAGCCTCTCTCTCTGAAACAGTAAAAGCGTGCCAAGTGGCTACAACTGTGGAATGAATGTACAGGCGATGGTCAGGCGATGTTCATAATTTATGTCTTGTATATGCGCTTCAGTCCCGGACGCACCGTTGCAAGGCTTCAGAGGGAACTTCTGGCCTTAGCACGCACGTTGGAGGTGTTCGCACCGCACGAGGTTCTCCCGCACCCTGCATATCAAACTGGTGGATTATCAGTACATTGAATGCACTGGTGGAGAAGCTACTCGCCCGCTCGACAAATCCAAACACGTAATACAGGTTCTGTGCACAACTATTAAGTTGTCTTTCTAGTTGCCTTAGGATCAGTTTCATGCAAACATTGAATAGCTTAACGTGTCGGGCAGTACGCCGTGCGATGTTTGAGGAAACACGGCGAGACTTACCATTTCTCCTTCCCTGTCCAAGGCAAACATGATTAATTCAAGCACGGTAAGTATAAACATTCAGGAAGCATAGCATATGCAAACATGAGGGTCGTTATGTTCAGATCGTTCAGGTGTTCAGTTCATTGATGCTATGCAATGACTCGCACGCGGATAGCCGCTAAGCGAGGATGACTTATCTATATGACGAAAATCGCTGGCATAGCCATTATGGACGGGTTATGGTCTCGGGACTAAGAGCGATAGCAACGCAGGTGGCGAGCCCCGCTACATAACACTCCGTCCGTGACTAACGACCATACAAACTCTTCCGCCCGGATCGGATCGGTCCCAGTACCCCGGTGACCGTCCGCGGAAGCCAAAAATCCTTGTGCACAGGTTGTCCGCGACATGCAGGTCAGGGTCTATCCAAAACCAAAGCTTGATATGATAATCATGGAACACACAAACTTATTCTGAACGAGCACATTGCTCCACGAGCTGGGATTCGAACAGTACAAACACAATCCTCGTTCAGATCCAAACATGGCATGATTATCATTCAAGCGTGATTCACGTTCAAATATCCATTCTTGCTTGATGCATTCTCCTGGTTCGGAGATTTGCCTTGGATGACCTAACGGTCCCGGATACTTGCAGGTTCAAATGTACAGAAGGACTATTTGATAGTCTTCTGGCTAAACAAGAATGCATGCACAACATAATAACGCTAGACGTTTGAAAGCAGACAAGCATACGTTTCTAAGAAATATAAGCAGGCATGTTGCTCGGACCCGAAGGTAAGCCGAGAGTTGAAACCGTTAAGGGACTTAGCATGCGAGGGTCTGAACATATATAAGCAGTATTTCATTTTCCATGTTCTAGCATAGCAATACAAGTTTGGATTATTCCCTTAGCTAGGTGCGTTGGATTTATTAGCATGCAGGGGGTGATTCACCTAGCAACTAGCATGAATATTCTAGATTTTATGTGTGCTGGCTAAGCAAAGACAAGTTCACCGTAGCCACCCACCTTAGCGATGATTCGCCTCGGTAGAGCGATACGTCAAGCGAGCCTCTGAAAGTCCAAGCCGGATTCCTGTAGGGACAAGTCTGGATATCCTTTGCTTCTTGATCGAGGCAAAGCGGGTCGGGACAGCTGCACGAATGCCGTTTGAGACGGCAGTCCGCTTGAGCGGAACGGGGTATTACATATGTCTGTCTTGTGCAGCTCGTAGGTGTCCTTGTATCTTCTTTACTTTCTCCACCGTACGAACAACCAATTCTGGTCCCAAGATCTGTCTTTCGTCAACATCGCTCCAGCATACTGGAGAACGACATTTCCTGCCATACAATGCTTCAAAGGGCTATTTGAATGCTCGCTTGATAGCTATTGTTGTAGGAAAACTCCACCAGGTGCAAATGATCTTCCCATGATCCGCTGAAATTAAGCATGC
Source organism: Iris macrosiphon (assembly GCA_036927795.1). Taxonomy (NCBI): domain Eukaryota; kingdom Viridiplantae; phylum Streptophyta; class Magnoliopsida; order Asparagales; family Iridaceae; genus Iris; species Iris macrosiphon. The sequence continues at coordinate 196,421,699 of JAYESA010000008.1, read as the reverse complement.
AGGCTCTTAGCATATCTTCAAGTGTCTGGATGGTGCGTTCTGATTGGCCATCTGTCTGTGGATGGTACGAGGTGCTGAACTTAAGGCGGGTACCAAGACTTTCTTGCATACTTCGTCAAAAGTAAGATGTAAACCTCGTATCTCTGTCAGACACTATGCTGACTGGTACTCCGTGCAGACGCACTATCTCCTTCATGTACATGTCCGCCAAGACTTCTGTAGATTGTCCGACTCTGAAAGGTAGGAAATGAGCAGCCTTTGTGAGTCTGTCTACGATCACCCATACAGCATTACGACCACTGGGACTTCTTGGGAAGCCCGTAACAAAGTCCATCGTAATGTGTTCCCATTTCCACTCGGGTATTGGGAGGGGTTGAAGTAGACCGGCAGATCTCTGATGCTCAGCCTTGACTTGCTGACACACCAGACACTTTGCCACAAAGCGTGCTATCTCTCGCTTCATTCTATGCCACTAGTAGTATTGTCGTAGATCTCTGTACATCTTTGTGCCTCCAGGATGTATAGAGTATGTTGAGCTATGAGCTTCTGACATCAGCTCCTCACGAAGTTCTCCATTTGGAACATAAAGGCGTTCTCCACATCTTAGAGTCCCATCTTCGTGTATGCGACATCCTGTCTGGATTCCATCCTCTGTTCTTTGGCCAAGCCTCTGAAATCTTGCATCTGCTGGTAGAGCAGCTTTGATTCTTTTGACCAATGTTGATTGTAGCTGGTAGTTTGATAATTGGCCGTCAATTCCTGACATAATGACTTTTATTCCCAACTTTTCTAGATCTCTCAATAGACCTGGTTGGGTGATCATAAAGAATGCCGAGGGTCTTCTGCTTAGTGCATCAGCTACTACATTAGCCTTTCCTGGATGGTACTGCAGATCGATCTCGAAATCGGTCATCGCTTCGAGCCATCGTCTTTGTCTCAGGTTTAAGTCTTTTTGAGTGTAGACATATTTCAGGCTCTTGTGATCGGTGAAAATCTCCACTCGTTCGCCGTATAGATAATGTCTCCATAGCTTCAGGGCGAAGATGACTGCGGCAAGCTCCAAGTCGTGAGTGGGGTAATTCTTCTCATGAGTCCTCAGTTGTCTTGAGGCATAAGCTACAACCTTTCCATGTTGCATTAAGACACAACCCAATCCTTTTTCGGATGCATCGCTATAGATTACGAAACCTTCGGATCCAGATAGTATGGTCAAAATGGGGGCAGTAGTCAGACGCTTCTTCAACTCGTCGAAAGCTGTCTGGCATTCCTCAGACCAGATGAACTCCTGGTCCTTGCGGGTAAGACGGGTAATTGGCTCCGCGATTCTTGCAAAGTTTTCTACGAACCTCCGGTAATATCCGGCAAGTCCTAGAAAGCTTCTAACCTCTGAGACGTTGGTAGGGATTGACCATGTCTTCACAGATGAGATCTTTGCTGGGTCCACCGAGATACCTTCTCCTATGATCACGTGTCCTAGAAAAGCGACACGATCAAGGAAGAACTCGCACTTGCTTAGTTTAGCATAAAGGCTCTCACGTCTCAGCGTCTCTAGCACTAGTCTCAAGTGCTCTTCGTGCTCCTCGTGGCTTTTTGAATACACCAAGATGTCGTCGATGAAGACTACCACGAACTGGTCCAGATATTGGTGGAAGACTCTGTTCATCAGGTTCATGAATACGGCTGGTGCATTAGTCAGGCCAAAAGGCATCACCAGAAATTCGTAATGACCATAGCGAGTCCTGAATGCTGTCTTTGGAATGTCTTCTTGCCGTACCTTGACTTGATGATAGCCTGATCTCAAGTCTATCTTTGAGAATACCACAGCTCCCGTCAGTTGATCGAACAGGTCATCGATCCGTGGCATAGGGTACTTGTTTTTGATTGTCAAAGCGTTGAGGGCTCTGTAATCAATACACATCCGATATGTTCCGTCCTTCTTTGGTACAAACAACACTGGTGCTCCCCAGGGTGATGCACTAGGACGAACAAATCCCTTGATTTGTAATTCTTCAAGTTGTAGCTTCAGTTCATCAAGCTCCTTCTTCGCCAGTCGGTACACATTTGAGGATACCGGTGCAGCTCCGGGTATCAGCTCAATAGTGAACTCTACTTTTCTGTCAGGCGGTAGGCCTGGCAATTTTTCCGGGAATACGTCCTCGAATTCTGCAACGATCGCTGGGGGTTCTATCTCCATCGCCATGTAAGCTCTAGGAGTCTGGCCTACTCCTTGCTCGATGGTACCTCGTGCGTATTCGAACTCCGGGTGTCCTGGTGGTCTAAAGATGATACTACCTTTTCGACAGTCTAGGATAGCATTGTTCTGGATTAACCAGTCCATGCCTAAGACGACGTCGAAATTTGGCATTGGGAGTACCAAAAATTGCGCTCTTAGTTCTCTACTACAAACAACTATCGAGCATGTCTCAATAATGTTGGTAACTGGAACAATACCTCCTCCAGTAAGAATTTTTCAGCACTTGGGTAGCGGGAAAGTGACTAGTTTGTGTATGGCTACGAAACTACTAGATATGAATGACAGGGTAGCGCCGGAATCAAATAATACGGTTGCAGGTAATGATGCAACTAAAATGGTACCTGCGATGGTTTCTCCTTCGGGTTCTTCGGCAACTGCAGCTAAAGCATAGGCTTGCCCATGCCTTTGTCCTCCGGATTGCTGTCTGGCTTTGAACTGGCTCTCCTGAGTGGCCAGGGGTGCTCCCTTCTGATATCCTCCTGATGTGGAGGGTAGCATCTTCTGGGCAGGTGTTCCTGATTTCTGCCCGTTCTGAGGTACTGCATCTCTGCGTTGAGGGCAGTCCCTCGCCATGTGTTGGCTAGCTCCACAAATCATGCATAGCCCATTCTTCTTTCTGCAGTCTTTGATATAATGTCCCTTCTTGCCACAATAGTGACAAGTCGGGAGCTCCTTCTTCTGGTAGGGCCCCGTCGTCTGCTGCGTCTGATTTTGTGGACGACGGATAGGGCCTCCTGCTCCTTGCTGGTTTTTGGCCGGGAAGGTTGGATTAGAGCGTCTCGCTCCTCGGCCAATAGCTTCTTGCACCCTCGCTTCTGTAAGAACCTCCTCGTAGAAGATCCTTGACTGCGTTGTCGTATACCTCTGGAGCTCACAGGTGAGGCCGTGGTGGAATCTTTTGGCCTTTTCCAGCTCATTCGGTATCAAGATGGTACCGAATCGACTTAATCTGCTGAACTCCGCGTCGTAGGCGTCAACAGTCATGTTTTCCTGTTCCAAGTGCAGGAACTGGGAGTATAGGGCATTTTGGACTGTTGCAGGAAAGTACTTGGCATTGAAGTGCTCCAAAAATTATTCCCAAGTTTGATCTTTGCTGATGCTACGCTCTATGGATTCCCACCAGTGATGGGCATTGCCTAAGAGTTGAGCTCTTACGGCGGTCATCCATAGGTCGGGGGTAAGTTGCGAGCCTTCTAGCAGCATTTCTGTATTGGAGATCCAATCTGAGATCTCCTCTGGGGATTCGCTGCCCTTAAAGGTTCTCGGGCTCATTTGTCGGAAGCCTCAGACTGTGCCCACTGGTTGGACAGGTGCTGGTGCTGGGGCAGTCGTTCTTTCCAAGGCCGTCATCAACGTCTGTCTCAAGGCCTCAGTCTGTTGCCACTGAGATTATCTCAGGGCTTCAGTCTGCTGCCACTGAGTTTGCATCATAGCTTGGAGGAACTGAAACATTTGAGTTTGTCCCTCAAGCTGCGGCATCTGGACAGGGAAGGCGGGAGGTGGAGGCAGTGGTGTCTCCGCCTGGGAGGTTTGCCCTTCATGCTGGGCTGGTGTTCCTGTCTGGGTAGGATTCTGGGGAAGGTATGGAGTCATTGGGTAGACCAGCATCCTTCTCGGGGATGGGTCTCTCGGGGTGGATGGGGTTCCCTGGACATCGGGCGAGGGGTCTGTTGCTGGGTCAGCCCCATCAATCGTATGTCCTCCGGGTATATCCATATTTCTGAAGAAAATAGAATAATTAGAAAAAGTACAAGGAATAATAATTGATAATCAAGCAAGATGCAAAAAAATTTATGAATGAAGTCAGAGTGGATGAGTCCTATTATTCCTATCCTATAGCAGGCTTGCTGGGCATGTCATCATACCACTAGCAATAAACTAGACCTGCATGGGCCACCACTAAAACCATGTCACGCCCCAGTCCCAAAATGTAAGGAACTAGGCCACGTGGCATCGGCCAGCTGACACGTCACTAAGGGTTTAATCCATTTTTATGGACCCAAAGGAACGTGCTACGCTGTCCTAGAATACTACAAGTCTAATACAGCCAAGTCTATCTCATCCACAGAAAATATCAAGAAATAGTGCTGAATATATATATAATCCTGAGTCTGAAAATATAATATTACATATCTTGTGGGAACAAACCCACTGCAAAATATAATAATAATAATACAGAAAATAGGATAGACTGAGTATCATCTATCTAGCAAAACATCTCCATCGCCAAGAGAGCATCTCCTAGAATCAGGTAGATTCTGATGGTGTCTCATCTAGCTCTTCCTCGGTGGCATGCCTAGTCTCCTGTCCTGGACCATACACCGTGGGGTAGTAGGCCTCGTCTAAATATGGAAGGAAACCAGGTCCTCAGTGGGACATAACAAGATACAGGAAAATAACATGCCATGAATGTAAATACTGAATAAATAAATAAATACAGGGTGCTAACCATCTAAGTGAAATACAAGTAAAGACCTTGTAGTACGCATGGGAATATGTAGGTTTGACATATGCTGACTTAATTCACCAATCGTGTTGACTGGCTAGTATATGTGTCATATGCCCCCGGACACACGGGTAGCTCTGCAATCGTCCATCTCCGAGGAGCATGGTACGAAGGACAAAAGACTCATAGAGGGGGTGTCCCATACGTCTACTAGTTATCTTTTTCGCCCAATGTAGCTAAATGTCAAGTCGTACTTTTCCTGAGTTTTTCTGATTGTGCTAAGCCGTGATGCGTGTAACACGTACTGGTAGCTAATCAAATACGCAGCTCGCATCCCAATATGTATTGTAACCATGTTGCGTGTTCCCGTGATAGGGTCTAGGAGGTTATTAGGATACCCTCACAGATGTTGGTAGGTCTTGAAAAGACTAAGTTAATTATTCTACAAATCAACGTATATGTTGACTGTACCTGAGGCAATCTCAGGTACTCACAGTTATATGAATTCAGGAAACATAGCATTTAACAGCATCTGAGTTTAAACAGTAACTTGGCAAGGTATACTTGCCTACTTCCTGATTGTGTCGGACACCTGATCCCACTGTCAAGACTGAGGGTCCTTGTGACAGGGGGTCACTGACTGTGCTGGAGATGTTTTCTTTTTAAAAAGTACAGGTCTCGTAAATATCATGGGTAAAATATAAAGTATATATATACTTATATACATATATGACAATATATATAATATAGGATACACACACATATATAGAGTATATATATACATATAGATATAGTATATAATATATATAACATTATATATAGATAATATATATATATATATATATATATATATATATATATACATATATATATATACATATATATATATACATATATATATATATATATATATATATATATATATATATATATATATATAATAAATTGAAAGACAGTGCAGGAAATAAATACGTATATAAATACTGTATTATCCAGTATTATATTATATAGTACATATTTATATATATATAATATATATATATACATATATATATATATATATATATATATATATATATATATATATATATATATATATATATATATATATATATATATATATATACATATATATATACATATATGCTGTATTATCCAGCACTATTTATTAAATATATTATATATATATATATATATATATATATATATATATATATATATATATATATATATATATATATATATATATATATATATATATATATATATATATATATAAATGAAATGACAGTGCAGAAATTTAAATATATATATATATATATATATATATATATATATATATATATATATATATATATATATATATATATATATATATATATATATATATATATATATATATATTTACATATATAAAAAGGAAAATGCAAGAATTGAAATATATATATACATACATATTTTATTAGTATATAGTATTACATATAATAAATAAAATTGAAAGGCATATGTATATATATAAATAATATATGTATATACTAAACATAAACATATATATATATATATATATATATATATATATATATATATATATATATATATATATATATATATATATATATATATAAGAAAGAAAAAGAAAATATATATGTATATTACAATATATATTTTATATACTGTATGTATATATATATATATATATATATATATATATATATATATATATATATATATATATATATATATATATATATATATATATATATATATATATAATACATATATATAAGTATATATATACATATGTATATATATACTACATATATATTATATAAATAATAAATAAATAAATAAAACAGAATTTAAAAGATGCATAAATACATAATATATATATACATATATATACATATATAATATACTGTATTTAATATATATTATATATATAGTAATATATATATAATTATATATATACATAGATATACATATATATATATATATATATATATATATATAAGAAGAAAAGGAAATATATATATATATTACATATATATATAATAATTAAATAACAAAAAATAAAAATGCATAATAAATAATACATATTTATTATACTGTATAATATACTGTATTTAATATATATATATAGTAATATATATATAATTATATAATTATATAATTATATATATATATATATATATATATATATATATATATATATATATATATATATATATATATATATATATAATAAAAATAAAAATACAGAAAGTAAATACATATGTATATACTGTATATTTACAGTATTTATAATATTAATATTAATATAATATTAATTACATATAATAGTATATATTAATATATATATATATATTAATATATATAAATATATACATATATATACATAGATATATACATATATACATACATATACTTAAATATACGTATATACGTATAGAGAGGGTGGGGGGTATACATACTGACAGGGGGGACCAGGCGTCGTCGCCGGCGGGAGCACGGCGGCGGAGGTGGCGGTGGCTGACCGGAGGAGCGTTAGCAGCAGCAGTGGCTGCCAGCAACAACAGCAGCAGCAGCAGCTTGTGGAGGCTACGGCGGCGGCTGCGGCGGAGGAGACGGCGGTGCAGGGTAGGGGATCGACGGAGGGGAGGGTGGTGGTGAGGTTGGTGGTGGTGGCGGGGGTCTACGGTGGCGGTGGTGGCGGCTGGAGGTGGTCGGAGTGGGGAGGGTGCTGTTAGGGTTAGGGGGGTTGGTGGTGCTGCGGGGGCTGCCGGCGGTGGAGTAGTGGTCGTGGGGTGGAGGGGAAGTGGTGGTCCGGTAGAGGGGGTCGGGGCGAGTCGAGTGGTGGTGGTGGTGGTGGTGCACGGTGGCCGGAGGCGGTGGTGGAGGTGGTTCGGGTGGTGGTGGCTGTGGTTGAGGGTGTTGGGTCTGTGGCAGCTGCCCACGGCGGAGCAGGCGGCCGGAGGTGGGCTGAGGGAGGAGGTGTAGGTTTAAAAGGAGGGGGGGGGGTCGGTTTATATAGGTTTTTGGGGAGTGGCAAGGTTGTAAATAGAGGAAAGTTTAGGGGCTTTTAGGTAATTTTGGGTTTTTAAGATATTTATGCAGCCATTTGTGGGTCCCACATGACACGTGGACGGTCCACATTCACCAGCCAATGAGGTGATGCCATCTCACACTGGAAATTTGCATAAAAACCCCTGAAATTTCCTAAATTGCAAATAGGTCCCAAATTTGGTATTTTGCGTAATTACGCAATTTGTCTGATAAAATACCCTGTTCCCAGAAAATACTAAAATGCTCAAAATTGAGAGGAAAAATCTGTGGGAGGGTCCTGAGGGGGTGGAGGTGAGTCTGGGCAGGGGCAGGGCCTGGTTTCTTGGTGATACGGGTCATCGTATTTATTATTTAATAAATACTGCGCACGGTGTTCTCTAATTATTTAGAAGCAGGTAGGGCCATAATTTTACTACGGTGTCAATATACTAATTGTAGTATATTCAAAGTAGAATATTATCATATTTTTGTTTAGGTAAAACAGGTGCCTGTTGGTCCTCAATCTCTAGGGGTACAGAGATGGGTAAAGAGCAAGAAATAAAATCAGGAAATAAATACAGACTTTTGTAACGATATTTGTGCGTCTCAAACGAGGCTCAAAATAAAGCATCTGGGAGTTGCATAAAATTCAGAAAAATAGTCTAACATGTCTAGGGCAGGTATGTGAATTTTGTTTGGAAAACACAGCTAGTGTAATGCTCTAATTAATTGTGTAAGGTACAGGTGCATAATCAATAGGATATGTAAACAAAATAAATTTTAAAAAGTTACAGAAATTCTAATTAGCTAAAATAAATTCTAAATTACTGAAATCTGGTCGAGGGAGTTTAAAGTAGCGGCGAGCGAAATAGGAGCAGCCTAAACCGTGATAACGGGGTTGTGGGAGAGCAATACAAGCATCGTGCTGCTAGGCGAAGCGGTGCGAACCCAATTCTTGCAATTGATCAGGATACCCTCTTTTAGCTTCTAGGCCTATTTCTTAGTTCAAGATCCCTCTTACTAACTTAACTGGACACGTAGATGTGTGTTTGATTCTTCGTATTGTTCATATATGGTATATTAGACTTGCTCGTGTCCTTTGGGTACGTTTGGTTGTGTGGTGGACTCGTGTCGCAAGCGTATCATAGATCTAGTGTGATACGGGTGTGATGCACTCCACGTGTTTGTTGCATTTCATTCTAGATTCAATTTCCTTTGTTCTTAGCTAATTGTAGTATATATATATATACACATGTTATATATATATATATATATTGCTATATGTATATTGGTGTGTATGTTCTCATATGTTATCTATATGTACATAATGATAAGTATATATATATATATGAGATACTATATCTATATCTAAGTGTGTATGTTTATATCTATCTATATGTATATATGGGTTGGTTGTGTATATATAAAGATGAGAGAGGGTATATATATATATATATATATATATATATATATATATATATATATATATATATATATATATATATATATATATATATATATATATATTGGTGTATATATGTATGTGTGTTGTTGTGTGTGTGTGTGTGTGTGTGTGTGTAAGAGGGGGGAAGAGACTCAGTATGAACTAGAAGCAACAATAGTAGCAGCTTAGAGAGAAGCAACAGCAGCTTGCAAAAGCAGTAGCAACAGCTTACGGAAGCAGTAGCAGTTAACAACAACAGTAAGGTGAGTGCAACTAGCTAGTATTAATATTTAGCAATTAGTAGTTAGCTAATAGTTAGATATATGTATATATATTTGTTAGATTAGTTAGTATATGTAGTTTATGTATCCATGTATTGATATGTATTATATGGTGAGTAGTTTAGCTATAAGTTAGCATATGGTTAGTATTTGGGTAGCTAATATATGCTAGAGTGACATTACCTTGAGATACCAAGGTAATTGTCAAGGTATTGAGGGATACTCAAAGTATATTGGGTTTGGGTGTCAAGATGGAGGTTTAGTAGTGTGATACCGTATTGGTTCAAAACCAAGGTATCCATTTAGTATTTGAGATTATGATTAGTATATATATATTGATTGAATATTCATATATGATATTTCATATATTTTGTTTGCGTATCCTGAGATACGGTATCTTAGTATCTTATATTTAACTTGTATGGCCTAGTTTCATAGTGTATGAACCCACTATCTTTGAGATAGACTCATGCAACCTAGAAATAGGTAGTTTGACCAAGTTTAACCAAGTTTGACCGATTTGACTTAGAGTTGACCTAGTTTGACTGTTTTGACTTAGAAATGGCTTTATGACCTAGAAGTTGACTAGTTTAACTTATTTTCTTTTCGAAACCTTGTATTGATATTATATTTCCTATCTAGGTCTTCGAGGCACCGTACCAGACATCTGTGATACTATTTACTAGACTTTAGGCGAGTACATTTTCTGATAGTTTCTCATTTATGATATCCTCTATGTTCATTATATCTAGTGCAGATATCCTTGATTTTTTGACACGATGGTTACACGGATTGGTATATACGGATCTCGTCATGAGAAGTTATTCCTTGGTATATATGGTGTATCTTGTGCAAGCCTTGTTTCATTATTCTTTTTGTACATGTACATACACTAATTCTCGGGAAGAGTCGCTATCTTCTTAGAGAATCCCGTGCCATAGCATATCATGGTTGGATCCACTATACCAGTCGGGGTTGGAGAGTATGTAGTGTAGATATGTGATCATACCCTCCTTGTATCAAGTCTTGTTCATTGAATAGTGTTAATTATATACCGCACGTATGATTAGCCAGGCCATATATCTTGTATCAAGTTCCCAAGCTGATCACATGTTAAAGTTGGTACTCACTCACTTAGTTATTAGTATTCATGTTCATTGTCATATTGTTCATTCTTGTATTTATTCTAGTATTTTCTTTATTGTATATCTCTTGTATTTATTGTTGCATCTTGTATATTCACATCTATTTACTGTTACATAGTTTATATCATTGATTAGAACTGCTGTTAGAGATATACTCTGCTTCTTTCCTGATACTGAGGAGTGGTACCCTACACATTACGGGTCTCAGGATGTTGTGGGATTAGAGTCAGAGATCCCGGCTCAGGAGGGACTCATCCCGACTGAGACAGATGACCCGAAACTTGTAGCTTTTTAGTCTCTCTTGTATTGGATTTGTCTCCAGCTTATTGTTTAGTATTTCTTCAGACTCATTGATGTTATTATTTAGACTCATGAGTGTATTATGACTATTCTATTCTTTTATCATATTTTTGCTCATTTTCATCTTATATCTGTGATTTAGTATATTGATATTATTGGTGGCTCATTATATTGCTAGATATATTACCCAAACAGCGTTCTATCGCTGATTCTGCGGCGTAGGCTGGACGTTGTTCCCGACTTGCATTCCGACACCGGGTGCGGATCGTGACAATATATATATATATATATATATATATATATATATATATATATATATATATATATATATATATATATATATATATTCTAACCCTACCTGTGCAACACGGTGTCAACTTTTAGAGAGAGAGAGAGGAAGAAGATTTGTGACTTCGAAGAGAAGATCGTTTTGGATAATCCTTCTTATCATCTTTGTTCTTTGTGAGTCTGTAATCAAGTTCTCTGTTTCAAGTTTTTGTGGTGATCCAGTTTGGATCGGTGAGAAGTATGTAAGGAGTCGGCGTACTTTTTCTTTCAATTGTGGAGGTTTTTCAGAGTTGGACTACGAGCGTCCCATGATTTTTTATCTGAATTTTTCACATAAAAATCTTTTGTGTCTGCATTTGTCAGCTCTTTGTGATTTTTGCGATTTATGATTCTGTGCTTTACTTCGGTTCTCTTACACTTCATAGTTTGGGAACGGTTTTCGCATTTCGTTGCCAACACCACCGCGAATTATGAAGTATGGACAATTATTTCTACTTTTTTTTGGGAACAAAATTAATTATATATTACTCACTATTTTTATTATTATTTTAATTCGTCCTTGTATGAAAAATAATTGATATTGTTGAAAAATAGTTGAAATATTCAAACTAAAAGTGGTTATTATAGAATCATGAAAAATCTCCACCATGCGCCAATAGTAATCAAAGGCCATGCGCCGCAGTGATCAAGTCCCCTGCGCCATAATAATCTGGTGTCATGCGTCGACCGTTTTATAACTAGTGTTTCCATGTGCCAACAGTGCCATGCGCCACTAAGTAACTAATGTTCGCATGCGCCAACAATGCCATGCGATACTACTCTTTCAAGCATCCCCATGTGCCAAGCAGAAGGACCCTTCACAGATGCGTCGTTGCAGTTCCTGCTGTTATCTCCTCCATTCTTCTGTTCAAAGTATTCTGAACTTACACAAATTATAAAGTTTAGAAAATTTGAAAAAGATCTTGTAGAAGCATGAAAATTATACAGGCCGCATAGAGCTCATGCCCCTTCAAAATAAAAGCAGACCGCAGAGGATGTCACGCCCCAGTCCCAAAATACACGGGACCAGGCCACGTGGCATTGGCTAGCTGACACGTCTCTGAGGATATCCCAATTTAATGGATCCTAGCGAAGCGTGCTACGCTGTCCTAAATCTAACAAGTCTAAATATCATACAACAGGCAGAGTCTATCTCATCCACAAATACAACAAGAAATACTGAAATAAAATACTTGAAAATAAGAACAGAGTCGAATTTCATAGTACAAACCGAAATATGTACGGTAGAAACAAACCCACTACAAATGATGAAATAGAGTACTGAAGACAGAAAAAAGAGTGCAACTAGAGCAACTGCTATCTAGATAAGAAGCTCCAGTCCTAGGCGGAAGGCCTACCAAGTAATCAGGGAAACTCCGACGGTAACACCTCTAGCTCCTCCTCGAGAGCGTACCTCGTCTCCACTCCTGGTCCGTACACAGTGGGATAATACGCCTCGTCCAAATCTGGAAGAGAACTAGGTCCTCAGAGGGACGTAACAAGATACAAAAATGCATGCCATAGATAGTACTGAATAAAATAAAGGGGTGTGCTAACCATCTAAGTGAATGCAATGTAAGGACAACCTTGGAACGTATAGGTAGGTGTAGGCATAACGTCCATACTCCGAAGAGCATAATATCTGTCCATGTAACGTCCATCATTCCGAAGAATGAGGTATCTGCAATTTATATACGTCCGTATCACTCCGAAGAGCGCGGTATCTGAATATAGGAAGTCATCGGATCCGTGGCTCCTCTGGATAATACGGAGTCCGATGTGTGTATCCCATACGTTTATCAGTTGTCCTCTCCGCCCAATGTGGATACACAAGTCGAATACACGACGTGAGTATCCCGTATCTATATGCCAAGTCACATCTAACTAGATTACTCTAAATTATGTGCTAATCTGTGATGCATGTCGTACGCACCGATAGCGAATCAGGTATGCGGACCCGCATCCCAACATAAATTTACTATCGTGATACGTGTACAAGTGTCACAGTCTAGGAAGATATCAGAATATCCTCACAGTAGTAGGTGAGTCAACTAGCAGCTAGGTCAAGTATACTACTCATCGACGCATTCGTCGACTGCACCCGAGTCAATCTCGGACGCACACAGTTTATGTATATTGCAACATTTATTATTTTATTTAAACAGTAATCCAGCAAGGTATACTTGCCTGAGTCCGGTAGCTGCGAATGCCAATGTCCTACTCCTGAAGCCTCGCCTGTACGGTCCAGCAATCCTATATATGATATAATAATATCAACATCAGTCACTACAATAGCACGACCAAGACACACTACTTGGAGCAATAACTGACGTAGGGACTTGACTGTACATCAGTGGGACCACGTAGTACATATATTTATATATATATCATATATATACATATATGTACATTAATATATTTTTAAACATAATAAAAATACGTATGTTTAATATTACACATTAAAATAGCATTTATATATATCTTAATAATAATCCAATAAATATGTACATAAACATATATTCATTAAATATATTTACATATTTAAAATACATAATACCATGTATATTAATTAAATACATACACATATATTTACATATATTTAAATAACAATTTATATACATAAGTACATATATTCAACATGTATATATATAGTATATATATATATTATATATATATATATATATATATATTTATATGTATAATATACAAGAATATAAAGTGTACCCATATATAATATATAGTCATATATATTATTAATACACAAAGTATACATATATTTATATATTTATTTAATACTCTAATATACTAATACCCAATATATATATATATATATATATACATATTCATATATGTAAATAGTACGTATCATGTATTCAATACTTATATATAATATACCATAAATAATATACTACATATAGTATACTAATATACAGAATATATATTTATACACAATATATATTAAATATAGATAATATTCCAAATACCTAAAATTTATATTTATATATATACACCAAATATATATATATATATATATATATATATATATATATATATATATATATATATATATATATATATATATATATATATATATATATATATATATATAAATAGATTTAATATATACCAAATATTAAATATAAGTGTATAATACTATGTATATACGGACTACATATATGTATCTCTATTATATATAATATATATACAGAATACAGTATGTATATATATAGAATACAGTAATATACTATATATATACATAAAGTATATACACTTAAACCGAAAATACAGTATATATATTTAGTATATAAATAAGTATATAGGCATGCAATCCCTAATACCATGTATATAATACCGTATACGTATATATTATACATACCGAAGTGCAGGAGGGGTCGAGGGGGGTCCGCCGGACGGGTCGTCGCCGACATGGGTGGCCGGGCGGAGCTCCGACAGCGCAAGGGGAAGTCGACAGCAACAGCAGCAGTTAGCAGACGACGGCACTGCGGGGGTCGTGGTGGCCGGCTGCGGCGTCGACCGGGGCCGAGAGTTGGCGGGGACGGAGGGAACTGGTGGGGGAAGGCGTAGGCTGAGTTTGGCGGCCGGGCGAGCTACGGTGGCGGGCTGGTTGGAGCTCGGGTGGTCGGCTCAAGCTTCAGGGGGGGTGAGTGTTGGTCGGAGTAGGGTCGTCGCGGGGGTGGCCGGAGGCGGTAGCTAGCCGGGAGGAGGCTGCGGGACATCGGGTAGGGTGAGGCTGCGGGTTTGGGTGTAGTTGGGAACTTAGGGTTTTAGTTGGGTATTTTTAGGTTTGTGTGAGAATTAATGTGATATAACATGTCATATATATAGGAGAGAGAGATGAGGGGCTGCCTTGGGATTAGGGCCGGCTGGTAGTTGCCTTAGGTTGTGTGAGGGTCTCCACATGTTGGACATATGGCTAGGATTAAAGGTATTTGAAATATAGGGTTAGGATGTGCCCTCCAAAAATGGTGTAAGTACATAAAAAATGGGGGGAATTCTTGTGGACCGGTCAAATAATGGGGGCTCTCTTCTTCATGTGGTTGGGCCAATGAAAGGGGGGCACCTCATTGCTAAATTACACAAAGGCCCCTGAACAATTTAGAAATTGTACAATATCTGGAATTGAGGATTTGATGTGACAAAACACCATGTTTGGTGTTTTGTATTGGACTAGAATGGTATATGGTATTTTCTATGAGGCTTGTGGGTGTGTGTGTGTGGGTTTGGATTAGAGTTTGGTCTAATTTGAGTGAGGTTGGGTCACTACATTAATTAAATTATAATTAATGCACCGGGTGTCCCTAAATTAATTTAATAAATACAGGGGGTCTAAATTGGGTGGAACAAGCGTCATGGGCATGGTAGGCTTAGAGTATAATAATGTCATAATCGGGGTTGGTCAAAACGGGTTGAGGTTGGGTCTCAATTTCGATTGGAACGGACAACGAACGTAAATATACAATTAATTTAATTTACGTACGGACGTTTGTAACGACTTTTGTGCGACTAAAATCAGGCACAAAAATCAGTATCTGGGGGTTACACAAGGGTCATTATGGTAGGTTGGTATATCTAGGCCAAGTGTATGAAATTTATTTCAGGGTAACAACTAGGGTAGTGTCCTAAATATCGGGACAACGGTAAGGTGTCTTAAGTAATAAAATACTGCACAAATATTCAATACTCTGTATAATAAATCCTAATTGCAACCAATTAACCCTAATCATGCTATCTAAGTTAATTAAACCTGAATTTTGGTCGAGGGAGTTTACAGAGGAGCCACATAGAGTCCATGCGGCCAGAACAACCAAGGAGTTGGAAGCCGCATAAGAAGAATCTATGCGGCCTAAACGGCCACGAAGTAAGAGGTCGCATAAGATCCCCTGACATGGTATTCAATGCCTGTCAGAAGTTTTGACACACCACTCATCACCCAGAGCGCTTCGAGAACCGTGAGAGAGGCGGTAGCTTATAAAAAGATAGAATGTCACGTCATTATATTAATAACTTCGTCAGATGTGCCATGCCACGTGTTGTCACGTTCCGATCCTGCAAGGACCGATCGTCTTCGCTTTGGCCTTGCAAAACTGATCGTCCTCGCGTGGACGTGATGCCGTGTAAGTTTAAGTTGCGCTTGCACAAGGCATAGTACCCGCACAAACACAAAATAGACAAGATATATAACAACACATATCTTTACTTGCAGAAAACCAAAGATTTAACCCATTTGATAGAACAAAAATACTTTCTTTATTGAAATACTGAAATAAGATTACAATGCATTTGTTTGGCTGATTACAAAATATTTTATAGTTGGCTTACATCTCTTTGAAATCCAAAACTAGCCACAATATCCATACATCATATCCTTGTACTAGGACAATAATTAAAAATATCTTGAAGAAAACTTGCAACAGAAAGGAAACTAGCAGACTGGAAGGAAGAAGCTTGGCTTACAACGAGCACGATTTCCACTGGATTGGATGCGTTCCTACAAATTGAAGAGACTTGACACAGTCATGTCCTCAGAACTTGAAGATGCCCACAAACGTGGGTCAGCACTCCACATGTATTGGCGAGCGACCGAAGCCAAACTCACCTGATAATCCACACTAAGTAAACTTGTGAAGCTAGCATGCTCATTAAGTGATTTTTCTAGTTGTCTAGGTTCTTTTTAGCAAGGCATGCAAATGAACATAAACAATAAATTAAGCAACATAATGATAAATCTTACCCAAGGTCGGTCGTTATCCCTGCAGCAGACATACAAGTTAGCTATAATTTCCATATGAATATAATCTCAAGGGACTTGGCATCTATATCTCAAGGAACTTGGCATCAATATCTCAAGGAACTTGGCATCTATCGGTTAGGCTTGCAAGAAGGTTGCACCTAGCCTGCTACCTAACTACATAATGGCCCATGAGAGTTCTTCCTCATGAATTAGCAGCGGTGACTCAAGGTCCAGCTTTGTACTAGTACGCATGAACATCCTGCGACTCATCCACATCACCTCACCCCAACGTAACATAAGCACTAGCAGTTGTGACACAAGGTTCCGATCTGCACTAATGGACATAACACCCCACTAGATCTCAAGGACCGTCCCTCAGGGTGCTATCACAATCTCTTTCTGACCGACCAATTTCCAGTGCCCCAGGAATCGTTCGAGAGTATTACCTTGTGCACAAGTTGTTCGAGGCCGATGCAAGACATGAACCTCTATAAGATAAAATATATCAAGGTACAGTTCTGAACACAAGCATACATTTCCATCTTCTTTTTACTTATCGAATAGCTATACCCCACTAGATCGCAAGGACCATACCTCAGGGTGCACTATTAGTCCATTTTCTTGTAGCATTGAATACTTGCCAAAACATAAGAGGTTTTCTATACACATTCTTGTTGTGCATCATATGAATAAGGGGCATATAACATTAACTTGAAATAAGCAACAATTCTATATTTACAAGCATGTAGTTCTTTTATTTTGCTTATCTTGATTAGTGAGGCAACATTAAACTTAGAAACATGCAACTGAGTTGACTAGAGATTCTTTTATTAGACGTGCAGACAAAAGGATTCATTGAAGGGCCGAAGCCACTCACCGAATGAATCAATGAGAGAATGGGGAAGCCTCACGCAGCGATCACTCCTTGGTTATGCGTCCTGAAATTACAATAATATTTGGTTAGCATCCTTCGATCTCTTTCTCTTACGATTTGAAATAAATGCACAAGCGAGAAAAGCGAACTTATAAAAACCAATCATCGACATCAACAAAAAATGCAAAGCAACACAAAGCAAAGCAACAAAACATCAAATGAAAACTATTGGACTCATTTCAATAGAAGTCGGTCAATCTATTGGAAATATTCATTGCACTTCGTTCGTTCTCGATTGGGTCATAAGGTTTTTCCGATACTCAGTTTAAAATTAAGTTACAAGCCGAAGGTATTACGTTTGTGAACTGCTGGAAGTGGGGCACTACACGTGTTCCCTCATATGCGACTACGACCCTATACTGCCAAAGTGTCCAATCGGCCAAGGCTAGACGAGAGCTTGCATGCAGCCACAATGTCATACGGCCGAAGTGTCCATAAGACCAAGGCTAAAGGAGAGAACGTATGCGGACACGACTATATGCGTCCTCATCCTCATGCGATAAAAGGTCCATCAGACCCATGCTGGATAAGAGCACGTATGCGACTATGACTCCATGCGGCCAAAGTGTCCATAAGACCTAGGCCGGACGTGAGCACGTATGCGGCCACGACTCCCTACGTACCTTAGCTTGCATGATCTTTTCTATTGTAACCAAAAATATCTTCCAACAATCAGTGCTGAATACGTGTCCAGTTGACAAAGTCACACACACAATGGGTTAAAAAGGACCTAGTCTTCCAACCGAGATTTCATCAACAACATATCACAACCAAGGGCACATGACAATATCCCATAATATGCGGCTACAGTTGCAACTGAATTTGTTGACGGAGCCACCTGCAGCCACCAAATAGAGACATATGCGGCACATATAGCCCATCAGCATGATGTATATAAATAGGAGGAACTTGGATGTTCTTCGGGTCCTTTTTTCAGAGACCATACCCCCCGGGCGAGCTACGTACGTGAACACAATCTTAAGAGAGAGAAAATAGAAGAGAGCATCCTCATTTCTTCGTTGGACCATCAACGGAGTAAAAGAGACACTGCAGTACTCGATCTCCATCGTCATATTCCTTAGATCAAAAATATTGTACTAGATTTTATGTCTAGGATTTTTTTGTACATTTTTTTTGTTGTTAAACAATAATTTCATAAACTTACACCGATGGTAAACAAGATAACGACTCTGCTGGGGACATCATTCTCCTCTGATGAGAAGGTCGTGACGCAGTCTGATACGTCGAAGCTGGGTTCAACCCAGAAGATGCTGGTTGTACGCTTCGACCAACAAGCCTTTGAGGAAATGCTCTATGGAGGCGGCGCTTCACCGAGGCTAGCAAAGCCTAAGAAGACCCGTAGGACATGGGTTGCAAAGGCCACTGTGCCTCACCCAACTGCCGAGCATGCGCTTCTCATCTCTTTCCATGTTGCTGAAGACGTATATCACGCATTTAACCAGGCTGCCCCTAGTTATGCGGCAACCTTGGCTGAGAAGAAAGGTGCTCAACACCCAAACTCTGGCAGAAAAAAATATTACAATGCTAGAATTTTGAGTGATGATGCACGTTCTATGCGGCGACATAAAATGTTGCATAATAAGGATTATGCAGCACCGATAGACATCCGCAGGCAGATGACCGCATGCGGCCAGGACAATAACAGAAGCTCGATCTTCGACCAAATCCCATGCAGCGCTGACTCAATGCACCATGCTGAGAAAGGAGAAAATTTAAACTTGGACTCTTCATACTATGCACCGGTGCGTGCTAGAACGAGGAAGTGTAGGGCAGTGCGAGCTTACTAAGCTCAAGCGATAGCTCACCCGACAGACCGTCAGCAGGCACCGTTAACTGTTACCCCTGACGGGAAGCTGTACAAACCCGACCCATGTGTCCAGCCCGCATTGGCAAACGGACATGGTCGGTCTCGAAAGTTTTCCATTAACGACTTGAGAAAATTTCTTGTATGAACCCCAGGCCAGGGAGCAGAGAAAAAGCCTACAAACCCATGTGCTCGGTCTACCTGTGCTCATAACGAGGGTGTAAAGGTGAAACACCCCTGTCAACTTGCGCAACGTGATCAATCACAAGCGCAAAATGAGAGAAATAACTACGGCATGAGAGGTGTCCTCTCTAGGGCATCACTGTGCCAATGTTGCCATTGACTGCTGTTGTGCCAAGGTAGAAGCACCTACAGACAGGCAGTCGATATTCCAAGACTACGACTAAGAGCACCCATCCGACGATATTCTGAAAAACAAGTACAAATACTAGAGGAGGTGTTTTCCTTCGCCTCATGTTGTTCCACTTGGAGGTCTCCTTCTACGAAGAGAAGTCGAAAGTCTAGAATCTCTAACCCCCCACTCTCAGCCAGCGTATTGAGGAACCAGAGGAAAGTAGCGGTACCTGCAGAAAGAGTATTCCTGGGCACCCGCTTAAGGACAAAATTGTCATCAGCTGGGGGTGATATTTTCCCAAGACCTAAGATGACTCCGCAGGCTGGGGGTAGTCACCCTCATCAAAGTGAAGCATATTCCCATGGGGTAGTGTTCCCTCCGAGTCTGAGAAAGATGCAACGATATCTACCTTACCTTAAGGAGCAGAAGCAAAAAACAAAGGGTCTACCACCCTATCCACCTCCCCCTTGTCATGACAGTGTACATGGTAGGGGAGGACAACAAGGGCACCAGCAATTGCAAACGTCTCGATGCTCTAGAGGCAATGATGCATACCATGAGTGTTACAATGCATACTTTGGCCCAGGCGATACTGGAGACAAAGACGAACATGGTCCCACCACCCTTAGGGCCCGCAATAACTCTGCAAGCTGGGAGTAGCAATCTTCTGGTGGTCCACACTAACCCATCATTGTGTGAGGACAATGATTCCCAGGAAACAGACAATGACAATTCTGGGGGTAGTCGCCCTCGACAAATCAGAGCAACATCCAAAGCTAGGGTTAGCATTCCCTCTGAGTCCAAAGATGATGCAAAACTAAAAGTCTTCCCTGAGGAATGTGCGACTCTGGAATCAGAATCCCCAAAGCCAAAAGATACTTTCTCCTTTGATGACAATGTCATTGAAATCTTTATCGTACTTATGAAGGAAAACAAACTCCGGCTACCAAACATCAGATACCCTGAGTAGACAGACAAGGTCGATGACCCCAAGTACTGTCACTACGATCGGTACGTCCATCATCCAACCAAAGACTGGACTGTGTTGAAAAGGCCTATCTAGTAGCTGATCGATGCCAAGGCGCTCACCCTCGACTTCGAGGACAAGACGGTCATTGCTAACATAGTGTCTCTCATGTTTGGTGACTTTCCGATGACGGAGGCCCATGACGGTGTTGTCCCAATCCCGAGGGCAACAATGGAGGTTGTCAATCTCCCACCACCTCACGGCCAAATAACCGGGCTGGTACCTCTCAGTACACTACGGGGCGAGGTCATGTGGGTTCACCCTGACATTGCTCAAGATCTGACACAACAAGTAGTACCTTCAACGAACAGGTCAAAAGAAAAGAAATGCAGGCCGTGCCGCTTGATTTTCTCTTAAAAAATGTAAATTATAGAATTCGGATGCCCACCGTAGCTCAACAAGTCTCCTTCTGCACAAAAGCCAAGTCTCGTATGACTCATCAACAACGGCGAGACAGTGCTTCTCGACGAATAAATTCCCAGTAGCAGGTAGTGTGCCTCTGTATATTACGCATATACGTACAGCAGGCGGTGGTCCTCGGTGTAATAAAGAATCGTGCGTACGTGGCAATAATCCTATGGGCACAATTCAGCCAACTCCTTCATGTGTAGGCGACAATGTTCCTTTACACCTGACTCCCCGTTTGTCACAAGCCAAAGCATCGGTAATATCCGGTGTAATAAATGATGAGCGACCATAATTTCATTATTAGAACCAATAGTCACTCCGTCTGATGCAGAAGATGGGATATGATCTCCAGAAAGCTGAAGGTTTGAATTTCGATAAAGGACGACGTATTCCTTCACAATCTACAGCTATTACAACATCACTCGTAGTGGGCTGTGATACGAAGATGCTAGCATGCATTATCGCTCCAGCAAGACTATAGTCCATAAAGCTCGAGATCCAGACTCTGTCAACAAATAAGAGTCAACAAATAAGAGCAGATTTGAACTCTTAATCAAGGACAGTGTATTCTCGAACCCACCAAGGACAATGTTTTCTTAGTACAATGCTTTATTAAGGACAATGTCTCCTCGATTCAACAATGTATACAGGCTCGCAAAGCTTAACCGATTCTTGCCAATGATGTCGATCAAGGGCAAGTTCCTCAACAAGTACTACGTCTAAGCTAGTACTTCCCAGCAAATTAATTCAAAATATACAGTATTTTGTTATCCCCAGCAAGTGTAAATGCATAAGAGGATGCGTGTCCCTCCATGATTCCTTGTCAAATCTATTATATGTGTTCAAGAGATCCTGAATACGCAGCGGATAATGGATCTACAAAATTTTTTCCAATGGAGAAGTTCTCAGGTCCAGCGAAACGTTCTCGTTGAGACCACCCAAACTTGATTCCCTACCACCATGTCGCGCTCGGCATAATCTCCACTTTTGAGGGGTTCTTCATAGAGCACGTCCCTCAACTGTAAAACATCGAGGCCGACGTCCTGGCCAGCCTCGCAGCCTCTTTAGCTGTTCCAGTCGATACTTATGAACTGATTACCGTGGTCGGCCAAGAACTAGTCTGCACGAAGAATAACCTCTGTCTGTGCCTGAGCTTCTCAGTAGAGACAGAAACCATCACCCAAGACTGGAGGCTCTCATTCATCGACTATGCAGTCTATGAAATTCTCTCCGAGAACCCAAAGTAAGCCACTTCCATCAGAAGACGTTTCCTCCGGTTCTACTACGATACGACTACCAAAATGTTGTATCGTCGTTCCTACGACGGTTTTCTGCTACGATGCCTATCGAATGTTGTAAACCCCCTCTTTATTATTATTATTATTATTATTATTATTATTATTATTATTATTATTATTATTGTGTCTTATATTGAAAATTTTATATTTATTCTATATATTTCATATAAGCATTTTAAGAGTGTGACTTATACTATTTATATATATAAATTTATGGAAAATGATTAGCCCAATAGTTAAATAGTTAACCTTTATTTAAGCCTAGTGTTAAGGTAATGTTTTAACCCTTAGAGATAGCTTCTAACTGGCTTTTGGCTTTCTATTCCAACCGGATCCAATAATACTACCAAGTCCTTAACCAGTAATGCACTCATTCCATATTATGCAATGACATCCCTTCCCTTCCTAATAATCATGATTCCACTCTGCTTTGAATTTTTTTTTTCTTGGAGCTATTCAGCTCATGGCTAAGATGAGCTAGGGGTGAGCATTAATCGGTTCTAAACCTAAACACGAACCGAACCGAATTTGCTATTCGGTTCGGGTAAAAAAGATAACGGGTCGGATTCGGTTATTAAAATCCTTTTATTCGGTTATCGGGTTAGGTTATTGGGTTCGGTTTCGGTTTAAAACCGAAACCGAATTAGTATCTGGAATTACTATAATACCCTCAGCCCTAAACCTAAGTATATATCATAATTTCCTCTCTCTCTCCTCTCATACTCTCTCTTTTTCTCTAGTCGCTCGCTCCGCTCCTTCCTGAGGAAAAAAAACCCTATTCCCTATCCCTACCTAACTCCGCCTCTCACCGCCAGTAAACACCGGTCACCACCTCCCTTCTTGCTTCTCAGACTCTCTCCTTCTCTCACGGTCACCTCCTCTCTTCTCCCTCTCTCTCACACATCTCCAGCCTCCATGCATGTGACTTTCCTCCACCTCAGTGCCGGCCAACGGCTATTTTCTGACAAGTACAACCTCTCTTGAGTCTCTTCTCCACCATGTAAGTATTTTTTTTAATTTTTTTATTTCTGTTATATTTTTTTTAATTAGACAAGATTCTCACTCAAATCTTGTTTTAACTTCTGTTATAAGTTCAGATCTCCTAGATCTACATCTCGATCTCTGTTCAGATCTCCAAGTCCACTTTGTAAGTATTTTTAATTTATTAGACACGAATCTCAGCATCTCTTAGTTACAGTTGATAGTTGGTAATTAGTCCTAGAGTTTACTTTATAAATTGTAGATCTATACTTTATGTTACTTTATAATTTCTGTTATATGTTCAGATCTCCTAGATCTACATCTCGATCTCTGTTATATTCATATTTTTTTAGATCTAGAAAAAAATATATAGTTTGTAGATCTACAATAAATGTATTAGTATACTATATAATTAGTTCTGTTATATGATTACTTGTGTATATTTTCACATTGTAGATCTAAAATGTATTTTTTTAGTACATGTCTTTGTAGATCTAAAATTGGAGTGTTATACTGTTATATGATTATTTGTGTATATTTTAACTTTTTATAAATGTATTATGGTTGTTGTGTTGTTTAATATATTTAGAATTTCTATATGATTACTTGTGTATATTTTTTTAGATCTAGAAGAAAATATATAGTTTGTAGATCTACAATAAATGTATTAGTATACTATATAATTAGTTCTGTTATATGATTACTTGTGTATATTTTTACTTTGTAGATCTAAAATATAATTTTTTAGTACATGTCTTTGTAGATCTAAAATTGGAGTGTTATACTGTTATATGATTATTTGTGTATATTTATAAATGTATTGTGGTTGTTGTGTTGTTTAATATATTTAGAGTATACTATATGATTACTTGTGTATATTTTTTTAGATCTAGAAGAAAATATATAGTTTGTAGATCTACAATAAATGTATTAGTATACTATATAATTAGTTCTCACAGATCTATTTTATTTATTTTGTTACACTTCTGTCATTTAAAATAACTTGTATGTCATTTATTTTCTTACACTGTGTTAAATTAGTATACTATATCACTTTTGTTTTTTCTTAGACTTGTCTGTCATTTAAAATCAGTGAACATGTATACTTGTTTCGGTTTTTCTATATATTTTCTTATACTGTGTTAAATTAGTATACTATATCACTTTTATTTTTTCTTAGACTTGTCTGTCATTTAAAATCAGTGAACATGTATACTTGTTTCAGTTTTTCTATATATTTTCTTACACTGTGTTAAATTAGTATACTATATCACTTTTGTTTTTTCTTAGACTTGTCTGTCATTTAAAATCAGTGAACATGTATACTTGTTTCAGTTTTTCTATATATTTTCTTACACCGTTAAATTAGTATACTATATCACTTTTGTTTTTTCTTACACTTGTCTGTCATTTAAAATCAGTGAACATGTACACTTGTCTGTCATTTAAAATCAGTGAACATGTATACTTGTTTCAGGAATGTATAGTTATATTGTTATTTGATCAATCTGAATTACTATATATGTTGCCTGGAAATGGAATTTGTTTGCAGGGCTAGCCAACTATGCTTATAGTGCCAGTTTGCACAAATATCGCATTGCGCAATGGCCAGTTTGCCAAAATGCTTATAATATGAATTTTTTGATTGTCTTATATGATTTTGGCACAGTTTGTTATCTTATATTAGTTTTTGAATAATTTTGGCACAATTTGTTATCTTATATTAGTTTTGAATAATTGATGAGGACATTATTTCTTGTTTTGTTTAGTGCTTGGTTGAGTTTTGAATATTTTTAACTGATAAGAACAGATAAGTTGTAAAACCACACTTTCTTATATCTTATTCTTATATGATATTTACTGATAAGAACAGATAAGTTCCTTAGCATTTTTAACTGAGTTTTGAATATTTTTAACTGAAATAAAATGAATATTCTGAAATGAAATGATATTGGCTGATAAGAACAGATAAGTTGCTTAGTTTGTTAGTTTGTTTACAAAAAGTATTTGAGTTAATTTACAAAAAGTTGCTTAGTTTGATTACTGATAACTGAAATGATATTTTAAACTGAAATGAATATTTATAAAAAGTTGGGCATTTGCATATTGATGAGGACATTATTTCTTGTTTTGTTTAGTGCTTGGTTAAGTTTTGAATATTTTAACTAATAAGAACAGATAAGTTGTAAAACCACACTTTCTTATATCTTATATGATATTTACTGATAAGAACAGATAAGTTCCTTAGCATTTTTAACTGAGTTTTGAATATTTTTAACTGAAATAAAATGAACAAAACACTAAACTGAAACAGATAAGTTGCTTAGTTTGTTAGTTTGTTTACAAAAAGTATCTGAGTTACTTTACAAAAAGTTGCTTAGTTTGATTACTGATAACTGAAATGATATTTTAAACTGAAATGAATATTTATAAAAAGTTGGGCTTTTGCATATTGATGAGGACATTATTTCTTGTTTTGTTTAGTGCTTGGTTAAGTTTTGAATATTTTTAACTGATAAGAACAGATAAGTTATAAAATCACACTTTCTTATATCTTATATGATATTTACTGATAAGAACAGATAAGTTCCTTAGCATTTTTAACTGAGTTTTGAATATTTTTAACTGAAATAAAATGAACAAAACACTAAACTGAAACAGATAAGTTGCTTAGTTTGTTAGTTTGTTTACAAAAAGTGTCTGAGTTACTTTACAAAAAGTTGCTTAGTTTGTTTACTGATAACTGAAATGATATTTTTAACCAAAATAAAATAAAAATTTTGGCACATTTTGAAATCTTATATATTATTTACTAAAATTACTTTCTTATACTAAAATTACTATCAAAAATTAATAGGTCATTTATTGCGTCAAATAAGTCAAGTTCATGGCATTAACATCATACTCATGCAATGTGCGTTTTCTTATCTTCAGTTTCATTTTGTGAATTTGCTTGAATTGAAATATATTTTTGTTTTCATGTTTATTTTAGATGTCAAGCGAAGCTCAACCTATTGATCAGCTTGAGGTTCCAGTTGTGAGGGGAACAAGTTCCCAAGGCACAAAAGACCCTAACCCAATTATTTGTAAACTCAAAGCAAAAAACAAACGGATTGGAAAAAAAAGGGCTATTTATTGGGATGAATTTAGACAATTTCAAGAGAATGGGAACCCAAAACCAGAGTGTAACTACTGCAAAAAACAGTATTATTGTCACCCCGTAATTAATGGGACCTCCTCAGTTAGAAATCATTGGCTTATATGTCCCCTTAATCCAAAGCACAAAGGTCCTTCTCAATCAATATTGAGTATGAAATGTGTTGAGAAAGACAAGTCAACTCTCACTAGTTGGCAATTTAATCAAGAGTCCGTAAGGAAGGCCTTGTCTTATATGCTAATTGTCGATGAGCTTCCATTTCGGTTTGTCGAGGGTGAGG
The DNA here is from genome assembly GCA_036927795.1 of Iris macrosiphon. Classification (NCBI taxonomy): domain Eukaryota; kingdom Viridiplantae; phylum Streptophyta; class Magnoliopsida; order Asparagales; family Iridaceae; genus Iris; species Iris macrosiphon. The sequence continues at coordinate 196,394,443 of JAYESA010000008.1, read as the reverse complement.
TCGTTGTTAGTCTTGTGACTTGTCTGTATAATTAAGAAACTTGAGTATAAGAAAGAAGAAAGCTGTGTAATGTGTATATATTGTTGTGACTTGTCTACATAATTAAGAAAGTTGAGTATAAGAAAGAAGAAAGCAGTGTATATATTGTGTATAAATTTTTATGGATTTTTTGACAAGTGTTTGGTCCAGGCCCAGTAACAAAAAACGACCAAACTATCCGGCCCACTATAAAAAATGGCCCAACCGAATAAACCGGTTAAGCCGAATAAACCGATTAAATTATCTCGGTACGGTTATTTTCGGTTTCTCCTAAATTCGGTTCAGTTTCGGTTTAATTTTTTTAACTTTCGGTTTAATCGGTTTTCGAAAAATCGGTTAGGTGGAAACCGATTAAACTGATTACTCACCCATAAAATGAGCCACATGTGAGCACGTTCATGTGGACACAAATTTGTGTTACTCCATAGTGGGAAATTCCATATGGTATGAATGGTTCCTACATGAAAGCCATTTTTTTTTTTTTGAACTCAATAAATACCAGTCGTTGCTTATAAACGAACCCTATATGTTTTTCTTGGACTAAACAATTATAAACCATTCGTTTCCATTCAAACCGAGCAGCAACAACTCATTCTGGTGTGCAAGGTACGGTGCACTACAAGGCACAGACCCACGCCGTACGGCTACCGACCCCTCAATCCGACCGTTCATCGATCATCATTCACCTCTCCCTCCCTCTCTATATAATCCCCATCCATCCCTCTTTCTATTTCCAGACCTTTTTCCAACTCCATAGTTTTTGTTCAGCCAACCTTTTTCCAACTCCCTTCAGCCGCGCTTCATCGAGCTTCGAGTCCGGTGATAGCCGGAGTTGCACGACGAGCATTCCGACCACCTCGACGAGCTTCTTATTTCACCATACCAAAGCTTGCGGCGTGGTCGGAGTCCTGAGGAGGGGTCATTGGGCTTCATCGATTTTTGGATCAATTTCCTTCCTTTCCAGTTCAATATCCACCTTCCTTGCATGAGTTCTCTTATTGTTTGAACTGTTAGAAATGTTTTAAACTATTCAGCCGTCGATCCAACCCACCGTCACGTGGCAATTTTTTAGTGGCCGGTAGTTTTGGAGATGGGTCTGTACGTATATCCAAACGAATAGGAGGGGGGCACTTTGCGACGGGATGGGATTGGAGGAATTTGTAGCATATTTTTGTAAAGAAATGGGGTACGCATAGGTACTGTGAGTATGATAAATTATAAAGTGATGAGTGAAGTGGTAAATATATAAAAGAATAATGGATGGAAACATATGGTCTGCATGCCTACAAACGCAAAGGGTTGTTTGTTTCACCTTTGTTTATATAAGTGCACTAGAGTATTAGTATGTACCAACCTCTAGATATATACATATGCAATTGTAGGGATCATATGTGTGAAGTTTTTTTTACTGTGGGTACTGTTCTTCTAAATGTTTTTTTAATTGGCAGATAGGCCTAAGGGTATTTTTCCAAATGATGATATGTAGTGGAGGAATATTTTTTTGTCATAATAAGGGTTGGAAGTTGAATTGTGTTTAAAGGATAGAATTATGTACATACAGTTGGCATACCTGGAGTCGAATAATTCTTTACTTGCTTGGGTTGCAAGTAGTTAGTTCCTATAACTGTGGATCACCATTAGTAGAGGATGAAAAGGGAACCAAGTATGTATATATATATTTTTATATATGGGTTCTTGGATGGAGAAAACTAGCAAACTATCAGTTTATCTACATGTGTGATGGTTAAGAAACAATTGAGGGTGGTTCCGTATGGAGAAGGACAAGCAAATAATTTCTTTTCCTATAATATGTGTAAGGTCATAAGGATAACTAAATATTGGCTATAGCAATGTCTAATATATTGATAAATAGTTTATATTATATTATACTATTTTATTTTAGTTGTTAAACTGTTAACTAATTAATTAACTACCAACTTCTATCATAGGTCCATTGGACCTTTTGGACTCGGGACATATACCAGAATTTCACACTCAGCTTCCGGATCCAGACAAGTATACTTTGTCACTCTTGTTTACAATTCTTAAATACTGCATCTGTATTTATTTTATTTTATTTCTGGTTGAACGATATTGTGCGTCCAAGAATAACTTGGGTGCAAGTCGGTGTTGGACCGATTACGCGTGACTTAGTACGTAGAAGTCAAACCCCTTATTTGAGAGGTTCCCAAAAATCTCTCTATGACCTTGATACATTTATGACAAAGAGTGGTTCATGTGTGGATGCAGACTCTTGTACTAGCCGTACACTTGTACAATCGAGATGCGTGACGATAGCATTTAGATACTTTGATCTTGACTCAGGAGTTTGAGCTGGACATGTCGTGGTGCACGACAGATACAACAACATTGGGTGGGAAGAACACTCACTAGACGTATGGGCTATGTTTATGTCACCCTCACTTTTCCAACTAGGGGTAGTTTTATAATTTGGCCTAGTAATTTAATTTTGGGAATATTATATTAATATTAGAGTGCTAAAATATTATTTAATGGTTGTGTTAGTTATTATTTATTAGAGTGACATATTTATTTAGAGCTTTGTACCATTTATTTTTAGTTAGAGGCCTAACCTATTAATTAGACTTGACACTTGTAGGCCAAACTAGAATTGTTATGACAATTAGTGAGCCAACATGGACCCAAGCCCAATAGTCCATTCCACTAATTAATTAGGAGGGTTAGACTTAATTTGACTTAATTAGAGACTTTCTAAAATTGTCCATCCTTAATCCTCTTCATAATTAGATGAGTAGGGGCATCCTACACATTAGACATTACTTGGAGAAGGGGGAAGGGGGCCGGCCAAATAAGAGGGGGGGGGGGGGGGGGGGTCTTCTCTCTCTCTCTCTCCTCATTTGCATTCATTTTGATCCAAATTCTAGATCCTCAATTTTCTACTTTTTCCCATCAATTTCTCTCTCATTTTATTTCCATTCCCTCTCATTTTCACCCCTCAAGAAGTTTTGGAGCTTGGAGAAGCAAGGAACACAAGAAGGAGGAGCATTGGTGAAGAGATCGTGTCCGGATCGTGTCCACTTGAGTTTTCATTGGGAATCCATCTCCCAATTGCTAATTTCTGAATTCCTCTTCTATGTAACTTCTAAATTATGCACGAGACCTCTAGGAACCACCCCATGTCATAGGACTACCAATAGGAATAAATTCTAGTTGATTGGTTGAGTATTGTGGTCTCTACATATATTTTTGTATTAATTTTGGAGAAATTTCGGGGTTGACATATCAATTGTCTGTCATGAGACTAATTTAGTTAAATTAGACTTAGATCGGGGTTGGGATGCTAGATACGTGTCCACAATTAGATATGTATAGGTCGTATCATAGTATTTTGAGATACGGTATAATACAAAGTCCTATTTGGTGTGTTTTGTGTAAATAGCTTTTATTTCTTTTGTAGCAAGTTCTAATAGTTGTATTATAGTATAATTGGCTTGTGGGAATAGTTAATTTGATGTATTAGTGGAAATTGATTCCAAATTGATAGAGTATCATGAGTATATTACTTATTGCATATATAGTGTTTGATATTTTGCTCTATAGTGTGTGTGTGTATTGTGTACATGTATATATTGATAGAGCTATACTATATGTATATTGTGTTGATGTGAGGATTACATGCTGTCGGGTCTGGTTTTGGGGAGGAGAGTCGAGCTAAGGAGTAGCTGCTTTAGGCAGCAAGCAATGTGAGGGGGGTTGGGTATTTGAGAGTGGCGTTGCTTTGTATTGTGTTTCAGGTGTGATTAAGGGGCAAGTAGCAATTCTTTGGTTTAGTTTTAAGTATCAGTATGATACTTAGTTGTTACTGTGAAGAGTGTAGGGTGATCAAGTGTATTAGTTGTAGAGTTGAGGGTGGTGCAGTGTGTATGGAGGAGGAGGCAGTTGCAAAGCAACTGGAAGGGTCACTGGCTGAGTATCAAAGCAACAACAGTAACAGTAGTGTGGGTGACTGCATTTAGTATGGGGAAAGCTACTGTATGTGAGATCTGGTAGGGTATTCGTATCAGTTCACAATTGTGAACTGGAGAATTTAGCAGTAGCAGTGTATCAGTTGCTGACACATGTGTGATACTAGTTAGAGTGTCAATTGCAGCTGAGTTGCTGTGGAATCTCAAGAAAGTGTGTGTGTGAGAGAGAGTTCAGTGATACCTGAACACAATCAAGTATCAGGTGTTATCAGGAAGGATTGGTTGTTAGTTGCTTAATTAGTCGGTTAAATGAGAGATTATTGTGTGTCAGTTGTTGAACATCCAGTTGTGGGTGTGGCTCGAGCATGAAGGGAAGAGATGAACTAACTACAGCAGTGCAAGTCAATAATAACAGCAGCAGTATCAAGTTGATACTTGTTGCAGGTATCAACAACATAGCAGTGAGGGGGGATTGAGTATCAGATGTATCAATTATCTAATCAAGTTAAGCTAGATAGTGTATAAATGTTAGTTAATTATTACCTGAGATTAATGAAGGTATTCAGTCAGTGTTTTACTTAATATTATTTAAGGTTTTAGCCATACTCTAAGGTAATTACCTAGTACAAGCTAGAGTAAGCTATTACTAACCAATTTAGGCCTATTAACCTAGTGAGAACCTAGTCATGACCTAGAAGAGCATCCTTAATGCATCTTAGTTCATTATCACTTCGTATCACCCATATTGACATGGCATTCATATCTAGGTGTGTGTGACACCATCTCGGACCGAGTGACATTATTTGCTCCGGACCAGAGGTGAGTACATCTCTAGTGGTTTTCTTATTTGATCGTCTCTATGTTATTTACTTAGTATTGCTTTATTTGATTCCTGACATGATGGTATACACAGATTGGTACACCTTGGATCCCCGTCATGAGATGTTCTCATTCGTGATCACCTACTTCGTGATTATATGATGACTAGATCGTGATCGGTATGCATAATATTACATACCGTGCATAGTGATATCGTGTCAGAACGTGCTGTGATTTGGATCCGTGTACTAGTCGGGGTTGGGGAAAATACTAGTGGATATGTGATCATACCTTATAGCCCGTGATATATTTATGTTATAGTCCGTGATAGCTAGCAGATCATGCAACTCACGTGTAGTCACGCTAGCCCTCCCTTTATTATTATTATTATAGTCCGTGCTAGGCCCAAGCCGATCACATATCTTGCTAATATTTTAAGACACAAGTTTAGTGTTATATTTCCTTATTTTAGTTCATTACTTGATGATTCCTTGCTCAGTTGCTCTTAGTATATTTCCATCATTCCCATGATATCTCTTTACCGTGCTTAGTTATATTCTATATATTTTTCATCATTTATTGTCCTTACTATTGCTGTTTTATAGTATCTACCAACTAATGAAATTGCTATTGGGTTGTATTCGTCCCATCATGATTGGATATATTTTTCAGATGATTCATTAGAGGACTGGTGTCCTACGCACTATGGACCTCATGGGGGGATGAGCCAGTTGAGCCAGTTGAGCCGGTTGAGCTTATGACCGTAGAGCTACCTATTATAGATCCTCCTGTTGTAGACACTTAGATATTATATTGAGATGTATTTGACTACTTATACTTTTGGCATGTATTATCCTATTATGAGATTGTGGATTTTATACTTGGCATTGCGACTGTATTGTGAAAATTGTACTCTTTTTAGCTCTATTCCATATCATGCTATTTTCTCCTCTAATTTGTTGGTGATTGAGTATCGATACATATATTGTGATGTCATTATATTATTCCTCCGTTCGGAGATGAGATGATATTGACATGTACCATTATATTGCTGTGTTATGTTAGATAGTATTGTGACTTAGAACAACGTTCTACATCGTTCTTACATATATTGTGATATCATTATATTATTTCTCCATTCGGAGATGAGATGACATTGACAGATACCATTATATTGCTGTGTTATGTTAGATAGTATTGTGACTTAGAACAACGTTCTACGTCGTTCTTACGACGTAGGCTGGACGTAGTTCACCGCTCGTACCCTTATTCCGGGTGTGGGTCATGACAGTTTACACTTCCCTTTGTAACCCACCGTCTCTGTCGGAGTATCGGGTATGACGACCATGGATTTATGATTATGAGAGAGAGAGAAAGAGAGAGAGAGAGAGAGAGAGAGATGGCCTCTGGTGTCCATGATGATATGCCATATTTAGGCCTCTGCTTCCCCTAGAGAATTATGCCAATCCCATTAGCCTACAACTATTGCGTCAAATGTGGTTCTCATTGCATTTACACTTAGTTTGGTATACCCTTATTCATTGTAATATTTTTGTATCATTAGTGACATGTTTCTATGTATCTTGTTATGCCCCTTTGAGGACCTGGTTTCTTTCCGGGCTTGTTGAGTTGGTTACAAAGATTTTTATTGGATTTTTAGCGAGTACCTATTTTATTACAGGTATTTACTTTTTCATAGTATATATATTATTTTATTTTGGTATTTCATATCTGTTTGATTGTGTAGTATTTGTAGACTCATTTATTTTTTCGAGTCTATTCGGACAAATATGATTATTAGGCTGTAGACTAGTACTCATATTTTCTTTCCTTATATTCTTGTTCTTTGGATTGAGATATAAATATGATATAGAGATAACTGCATAAATCTAGGACAGCTTATACGTATTCTAGTTGGACTGGAGTTCACTCGGGTACGTAGCTGGCCATTGTAACATGGCATGGTTCTAGGTATTTTGGGACTGGGGCGTGACAAATGCAGAAGCGAAGCAGGCTCTCCGCGAGGCTCACAACGGGGTTTGCGGTTCCCATCTTCCCGGACCCAAGCTACAAGACCGTCTTCGGAGAATGGGTTACTATTGGCCGACAATGGTAGCAGATGCTGTTTACTATGCGAGGAAGTGCTAAGCGTGCCAAATCCACACAGACTTTATCCACCAGCCCTTAGAATTTTTACACCCAATGGTAGCATCATGGTCGTTTGAAGCATGGGGAATGGACATTATCGGGCCAATTAGTCCACCTTCTTCTAAGGAAATTGGTTCATCTTGGCTATCACCGACTGCTTCTCCAAGTGGGCGAAAGCTGTTCCACTCGTTGAAGTAAAGACCTCAAACATGATCAGCTTTGTCAAGCATCACGTCATAAACCGCTTCGGTCTGCCACGGAGAATCATGTACGACAATGGTCCACAGTTTGCAAGTCATGCTTTCTTCCAGTTTTATGAAAAAACCCGAATCTATAATGTGGCCTTGACTGCCTACAACCCAACAGCAAATGGTCTGGCTAAAGCATTCAACAAAACTATTATAAAGCTACTCAAGAAGTTCGTGTCATCGAATAAGTGCGACTGGAATGAGAAGCTGGGTGAATTTCTCTGGGCCTATCGCATAACGGTCTGGACACCTACTGGCAGTACGCCAGTCTCCTTGGTTTACGGAAGCGAAGTGGTCTTCCCACTCGAGATCCAAATTTTGTTGCTCCGAGTGGCTCTTTCCAATTGTGCCTCTCAGGAGCCTTCAACAAATGGGTTAAGGAGAGAACTTACCAAGTGGGTGACCTCATCTTGATAGTAAGAAAGCTAATGGTTATGACCCACAAGACGACCGGTAAATTCTAACCTAAATGAGAGGGCCCATTCATCGTGGAGTCCGTGTTCTCCAACGACACTTACCGGCTCACAAAATTCAATGGCGACTTGCTCATGATGCCTATCAACGGCAAGTTTCTCAGAAAGTACTATGTCTAAGCTAGGCTTGAACTCCTCTTATTATCAGCAGGACAATCAAGATATATGTTGTTTTCCCCAGCAGGTGCCTACGCACAACACACACCATCTTTCCACAAAATCTTGATAAAAGCCATTGTCTGTATTTAGGAATCCTGAATATACAACAGGCTGTGGATCCTCAAAATCTTCCCAGCGGAGCCACCTTCAGGTCTATCTATACTTTCGGGTAGACCACTCATAATCAGTTCCTTTGGGCATTAGTTCACGTCTACATCACCTCTGAACTAATGTTCTAATTGTTCTCTCCAGTTGGGTTTTTCATGTCATATTACCTCTGAGCAAACATCTCTATATGACTATCGATTGTCACGTCCATAATACCTCTGATATCGGTCGTCATATAAACTTATCACCTGTACTTAACTCTAAGTACGCAAACGGTGTTAAGGCCACAAAATCTCTCACGTCCATATCATCTCTGATAGGTTCCGTTTCGAACTTATTACTTGCACTTTGGAACACAAGAAGTAATAAGGCCACATAATCTATCACGTCCATATCACCTCTGATATGGTTTCGTTTCGAACTTATTACTTGCATTACAGTGCACCAAAAGTAATATGTCTACCAAAGATTCTCCCGTGGTATGTCCTCAACAAAAGAAAACAGCCATGTGCATATTACCTCTGGCTTATTTTATTTTCCTTCCACAAAAATCTTCCACTATGATCGTACCTAGCAAATCTGCTTGACTATCGATTATACACCACAGTATCCCTACCATCCCAGATAATGTCTCCACCGAACCTCCTTAATGGAACTACTTTTACCTATCATGCTCATACTACCTCTGATAAGGCTTAGTGTTATCCCCGTTATGATATTGTACAATGTTCATATTACCTCTGGTATAAAAACTCATAGCCAAGATATCCATAGCAACAAGAAGATTTCTAAACAGGAAGTCCCGGGTGGGATGACTAGCCCCGCCAGTTCCACACATCCTGGCCGCATACGGAGAGAAGCTACAGTGAACTAGGTTGGAAGATCAAGGAAAATTCTTCGGGTAATGTGCTTGTTTGTTCATCACAAACAACGTCAATTATGATATCCTTTCATGTTCCATCGGGACTCGAGCAATCCGAGAAAGCCCCTTGATAAAGTGCGCTAGTTCTGACAGCCAAGAGCAAGAACAAAGAGACCAAGTTCACTGTGTCGTATAGTTACTTCCACTAAGTTAAATGGCCACATCTGATGCACCAAAAAAATTCATTGTGCCAAGTGAACAGATACGCCAAGCAGAATGATACTTCACAGATGCGCCGTTGCAGTTCTTGCTGTTATCTTCTCCATGCTTCTGTTCAAAGTATTTTGAACTTAAAAAACTTACAAAGTTAAAATTTCAGAAACTTTGAAGGGGGTCATATAGAAGCATAAAAAATCTCTACCATGCGCCAACAGTAATCAAAGGCCATGTGCCGCAGTGATCAAGTCCCCTGCGCCATAATGATCCATTGTCATATGCCGACCGTTTCATAACTAGTGTTCCCATGTGCCAGCAATGCCATGCCCCACTAAGTAACTAGTATTTTCATGCGCCAGTAGTGCTATGCGCCACTAAGTAACTAGTGTCATCATGCACCAGCAGTGCCATGCGCCACTACTCCCTCAAGCATCCCCATGCGCCAAGCGGAAGGACACTTCACAGATGCGCAGTTGCAGTTCCTGTTGTTATCTCCTCCATGCTTCTGTTGAAAGCATTCTGAACTAAAAAACTTACAAAGTTTAGAAACTTTGAAGATGATCTTGTAGAATCATAAAAATTATACAAGCCACATAGAGCTCATGCCTCTTCAAAATGAAAGCAGGCTGCAGATGAGCCACATATAGCCCATGCGGTCCAAACAACCAAGGAGTTGGAAGCTGCATAAGAAGAATCCATGCGGCCTGAACAACCATAAAGTAAGGGACCGTATGAGATCCCCTGATACGGCATTCAATGCCTATCAGAAGTTTTGACACCACTCATCAACTAGAGCGCTTCGAGAATCGTGAGAGAGGCGACGGCTCATAAAAAGATGAAAAGTCACATCATTGCATTAATAACTTCGTCAGAGTTGCCATGCCACATGTTCCCTCATATTCGGCTACGACCCTATTTTTAGCCATTTTGACTGTTTTGTACGCGTATGAGCTAATTTAGCCTATTTTAAGCTATTTTTGACTGTTTTGTGCACATATTTGCTATTTTGACTATTTTGTACGCAGAAAGCTACTTTTGCATATTTAAAGCCATTTTTTGACTGTTTTGTACTCGGAAAAGCTATTTTTTGGCTTATTTTGACTATTTTACCCCTTTTTTTTTGGCTATTTATGTCCTTTTTGTTATTTTCTTCAATTAATTGGATTTCTTATCAAATCTTGTGACCTTGTATATGATAGTGAATTAAGAACTTATATGGTTCCTTATCATCTGAATAATAACAAATTCTTAATACCATGTGATAGAATTATAGGCCCAACTAGAACTTTATAATAGAAGCACTGGCCGTGTACCTGAACCGATATCCATGCTACGATGTGAGCAGAGAAATTTTACTTGATTTAACTAATTGAACATAGAATCTTGACTTGACTACTTGTATCCTTGCTGGTACTCCTTAATATCGCACCAAGTGTGCTATCTTGCTTACGCACTGAGGTGCTACATATACACTGCGGTGTTATGTTATAAATATATTCTTGTTACATGCTCATTAGTACTAAAATGAGGATTGCAAGAAACCCATGTAGCTAGTCAGAATAGCATGGTTAGATTTCTTAATTGATTGTTGCATTACGCTCAGAATGAGTCCCAATTGGAACCGTAAGAACCAATACGGATTTATCCCTAGTGTACACGTACCAAGGTATGACATCTAGGAGGATAATTGTGTGACCACGATACAAGATTCCAGATAAACGTAGGGATAATTTGGTAACTAAAAGTTGTAGCAGCATTGGGGGGAACGGATCCCGAGATCGTGCATGCCGGTCATATCATAGATATTAATCATGTGGTGCAAGGCTGGCCACCTGGATACTGTATATCATCCGCACTAGTGGAGTACAGTATCCGACCACGAATATTATTATAACCGAGCCAATATTCCACTTTAGAGGAGAACTGGAACTGTTACTGATTATTTAGCAAAGTAGCCTTATGAGATACTGGTGCATTTTATTAATTTATTAATTTATTCATGTTGTATATTATTGGTTCGACTAGCCCTATAGTGTCCCTCTCTGCGTTGGCACTATGTATAAGAAATATCACTTTGTTGGCTCGAGCAGAAGCCTTCTCGAAGAGTTTTTCGATCAAAACATAAGATGATTGATCTATGTGAGTGGACATAACTTTATTCTATGATTCTTGCATGCCTTAATAATGAATATGAGTTTTTATAATGCTTGTTGCTAAGTAGAGAATGTTCATATGGGAATGATAGAACGAGAACCTGTATGCTTAACTAGAGAACTTGTAATGCTTGTCATTAAAAAATACCTTGACATGCTAAGTAAAAGAATAGAATGTTGCATGCTATATTACACGGACACAACTATCAAACGAACCATTGCAATGCTAATAAGAAGAGTAATAAGGTGTCATAAACTTGTCCATTCTTGTATGCTAAAGTTAGAATGAACTCCTGCCATGCTAAGGAGTAAAGTAGAAAGTTTGCTTTAACATGCGCTATTTTATTGCTATGCTAAGGTAGAATTACATGCTTAGAATACAAGAGATAAAAATTACATACAAGATTTATAGAATCGTTATCGTGCTTGCTTATAATATGTTCCGCTTGCCTATTTCCTTATATCCTGCTAAAGATAGTATTGTATGAATAACTCGTACTGTGTGCTATTGAACCTATCGATCGATTGAAAAGAAAAAAAGATTGAACCTATCGCTTGATTGAATATAAGAGATTGAAGAACTATTGGCTCTATCGCTTGATTGACAACTCTGCTTGTTTATGGACATGTGCATTTATAGTCTTTATCCGATATAATTGCATCCATGCATTGGTTTAACAACTTGTTGTGAGACCCGTCTCACTACTTTTGTTCTTATATTTTATCTGGTATACGTGTGTTATAGCTGTATATTACTTCCCGTGTTATTTATGAATTTTCTAGCTGCTTTTATGTAATTTTTAGAATTGTGAATAGTGTAGTAACCCTCACTATATATACCCCTCTCTTTCTCTCTCTTCCTCTTTTCTTTCACTTTCCTTCTTTTTTTTTATTTTCTCTTCCCTCTCCTCTCCCTTGGCCGAGGGCAGCACGACCCGAGGCCGGCATAGACTTCCCCCTTTGGGTTTATTAGTGGTAGTAGCTTAGTAGTGGGTTTAGGCAAGTACACCTTGCCAATGAGAAATAACTTGCTATATTGCCTTTTATTTAGTTTCTTGCATTATTATTGTTCTATGTTATTCTTTATGAGTTCCTTTACATGTATACTTTTTGGTAATTTCAGTTTTGATGGCTTGGTTAGAGTATATCTGAGTTTAAAGTTTGGAGCTTCCACGAGTTTGCTTGGTTTTGATCTATTAAAACTTTTTATTTTAAAAAACTAGTAGTTCCATGTTGAGGAGCACTCGATTTCATGTAGTTTTAAACTTTACTTCTTTATATTTGAACTTGATATGAGGATTTCGTGGAGGAAACAGGTTTTCGAGAAAACTTGGAAATTTCTATGACAGAACTTGCTGATTTGGGACGATGAAGACTTTATGCGGCCATGAGACTCTATGTGACAAAGAGGGTTATGCTGTCAGCATCTTGTATGCGGCCTGCACTCTCCGCCTCATTCCTTTGCAGTATTTGCCTATCTTGTTGGACATATGACTGTTTTATACTAGAGTTTTAAAAACTAAGTGCTTGAAAAAGTCTAAGTTACAGAATCTTGTGTCACGCCCCAGTCCCAAAATACGTAGGACTAGGAATACGCAAGATGCCAGCTACGCATTTGACTAGACTCTGGTCCGACTCGAATACGTATAAGCTGTATAATAATGGTCACTATCTAAAAGATCAAGTAAATATAAATATCTATGTCTTAATCCACATTGAACAAAAATACACAAGAATGAGCTACATGTGCTAAAGTCGGCCTCCCAGTACCACACAAACTCGAATAGACTCAAGATAAAATATGAGTCTATAAAAATTAGGCTACAACAACAGATAAATAAACAATATGAATAAAATAACTATGAATCCGGTAGAAATAATGTAAGTACCTGGTACCAATGCCTGCAAGACAAGCAACTCCATCAGCAACTCCAAAGGCTCCGTAATAATCTATGCTGCAAAACTGGCAGGGGACCAGGTCCTCAGAGGGACGTAACAAGGTACAAAAATAGTATGCCATAGTATAACAGAAAGAAACAAGTGCAACGTCGGTGTAATCTAGCATAAACACCTAAGTGAGACACAACTTTGAAGATAATATTCGACGCGTGGGCTGTCCAAAATAAAATCGTAGCTCCGAACACAAAGACACACGGGGCATACTGTAGCTCCGAGCACAGAGTCACACGGGTGATACTACTACTCCAGATACAGGAACACTACATAAATAGGACATATATATATATATATATATATATATATATATATATAGTGCGTGCAGAGGAGCCCAAACGTCTAGTAACTGTCTTTTCCTCCCCAAGCGATCAACGAGTGTTCGTTGAACCTGAACCTCTATCTAATAATCTCGTCATACTGAAGTAACTATCAAAAATTGCGACCTTAAAGTCATCTCAGATTTTGGTCATGCTGACAGTATCATGATACAGGAGATCTGGCACGATAAAAGTGTCTGAATATGTCCTAGGATTATGATGTAACCAAGTATGTACATCCAGGTGTTGCGAACATCTATCAATCGTTACCAGACGTTACCGACGAACGTCTGCACCCGGTTATGACCCGGACGCGAAGTAACAATTCTGATCCAAAGCGCACACAATGCATATAATAAATAAATAAAAATTAGGTAACTGAGATACAGGGTGGCAATTTATACTTGCTTGGATCCAGATGCTGGAGATGGGACTCCGGTACAACGTCCAAGCCCGCGGGTCCCATAGTACCTAGAGACGAGATACATGCTCAATCAATAACTGTCACGATGCTATTCTAAAATAAGAGGCGACACACGTCTAGCATAGGCTTTAGTTTTAATTACATAGCTCATATAGACACTAAGCTAGAGGGTTGACCATAGTTGACTAGTGGTATGTTACATCTAATACGATCAATCACCAGTTTAGCATTATCAAACCAAATCCTCAATCCTACTATTTATCACGGTATTCTCAGTAGTTCAGCTATGCTCATCCTCAAATAAATTAATTATTAATTATCCAACTTTTCGTTATATAACCATCATTTCGTTATTCTCTCACCATGTCACAATAAATAGCTACTCCTCAAATAAAATAATTATTAATTATTAGCTCTCAATAAATGATCGACGTTTTGATATCACAATACCATTTCACAACAAATAAACCTGCTCCTCAATCAAGTCGACATTAGTTATCAATCCTCAACAAAAGTCCAACTTACGATATTAAAACACATTTCTTAATTATAAACATACTCATCAATACCTACCAAAAATGCATATAACATAAACCCTAAAACTCAAAGTAGCATTTATATACCCTAACTAAGTGTCACTACCCAATTCTAAAAATAGGATTTTTTTTTAATTTGGTAAATTGTGTATTGATCATAAATATTTGTATTTATATTTAATTAGATGCGTGTATTTATTTTTTATTAGTTGTTTTAGGATTTTGGCTAGTCTGGACCCATGTCAGACCCTAGTGGACCCTTGTCAGACCCAACCAACACCCTTGTCAGACTTATTTATTGGTTTAGAGTAGTTATTTATATTCTAATTAGTTAGTTGGAGTGATGAGGGTTTAGTTAGAATGCATTTGGAACCCCAAACCCAAACCCTAATTAGCATGACTTGTAGGAGGGGTGTTTTAGATTTTATACCTATATCTAACCCTAACCCTACTCTCCATGACATGGTCGCCCCCCTCTTCCCCCTTCATTCCATTCATTCACTTCTCTCTTTCCACTCTCTTTTTTTATTTCTCTTTCCTTTACTCCTCCAACCAATTTCAAGTAAGTTTTCTTCCCCATTTCTCTTTTTACCTCCAATATTCATCCATATCTAACCCTAAACTTTCATTTTCCTCTAACCTAGTTGTGTAGGAGTTACTTTGGGAGTAAAGCTTGGGTTTGAGAGCTTGGAAGCTAGTTTGGAGCTTTTAGGGCTTTTTGAGGACTTTGGCCTTGGAATTCCAACTCCCAAGAGGTAAACCCTAACTTTCCTCTTAGTGATTACTCTAATATTGTATAATTAGTTGTTTAGAATCTTCCTAAATCTTAGGGTTACCCATGGGAGAAAGTTAGAACTTGTTTGGATAGGTTTGGAGACTTTGACCTAGGGTTTTGTGTCAATTTTGGGTAAAATCCGAGATTGACCCATTTTGGGTATTGTCCTAGGTTAGACGGACCTAGGTAGAAGTGCTTGGGTATGTTGAGGGTAGGTTCGTGTCTCCGTTCGGAGATGCGAGGTCATATCGTAGAGTTTTGGGCATTTCGGGCGATTTGGGAGTTTTTCTTCTCTGTGGGTTGCACGTGCATGTAGAATTTTGACACGGATCTAGAATCGAAGAGTTAGCATTTTTGTGAGGTTCTAGACATTGTTTAGAATACGTGAGTAAATTTTGGGTCGATTTTGATTAGGTTTGGAATGTGTTTCGTGAGGTATCGCAAGCCGCACTCTAAGTGTTCGTCGAAATGACCAAATAGCCATTTCGACTTGGTTTCTAGGTTTCGGGCTTGTGCACGGGTTAGTTTAGCCTTAGGAAGTGTGTATTAGGGTTTTTGAGTTTATTTATATGTATATGGGTGACTATGTGTGCATTTGTGTGTTTGATCTGTGTTCAGGATGCCTCCGAAGATACGGTCTCACCGCACCGTTCCAGCAGCTGCCACCGAGAGGTCTGCTACCTCTCATCCTGCTCGACTTCAGGCAGCTGCTACCGCTCCACTCTCCAATCTTGCGGTTGAGGGAGCATCTGCTTCTCTTGAAGATTCTCTTCCACCTGTCGATCCGAGAGCTACCCCTGTTGTTCCGGTGGTACCTCCTCCACCACCTCCTGCACCGGTAGACGGTGCCTAGTTGTTCACGTTCTTTAGGGAGAGGATGGATGTGCAACACTACCAGGTGGATGTGATAAGGCTGGACATTGAGAATACCCACAAGTGGCCATAATGGCAGTAGACAGAGTGGCTCAGATCCAGCCACAGGCAGAGCAGGCACATCATCCTAGGCCAGGCAACATTATTGACTTCCAGAGGATGCGGCCCAAGGAGTTCCGGGGTACAGAGGGGATCCTGTACGTGGATGACTGGATCGAGCATATCGAGGGGATCTTCAGGCTGGCACTGATCCCAGACAGCATGCAGATAGAGGCAGCGGGCAGCCATATGTTCAATCTTGCCCTTACTTGGTATCGTACTGATACGAGAATAGCGGTACCGGGACTTACTTGGGAGTCTTTCAAGAAGCTTTTCAAGGAGAAGTTCTTTTCGGATGTGGCTCTCAGTGCCTTGGAGAGCCAGTTTGAGGCACTCGTCCAGGGGAGCATGCTGGTGGATGAGTATGCAGCAGATTTCTGCCGTCTAGACAGATTTGTAGAGGGCTTGAGCGAGGCAGCAAAGGCGCGAAAGTTCCGCAAGGGTTTGGTCATGGCGGTCAAGTCCTTGACTAGGAGTGATCGCGAGCCGACCTTCGAGCAGATTGTGTGTGATGCTCAAAGGGCTGAGGACGACTTGGAGCTGAAGTCCAAGAGGAGTTGAGATGCTTCCGGAGTAAGCAGCAGTGCGGGCCCAGCCAAGAGGCACCATTTCCAGCAGACGGGCCGTTCCAGCAGACTCAGCAGCACCAGGGTCAGGTTCGTGCGCCTTTTCAGCAGGCGCCCCAGCACCAGAGGCAGAGACAGCAGCAGGGTTTGAGGCAGACCATTACTTGCCCTTTCTATAGGAAGCCGGGGCACGGATGGGATATTTGCAAGAAGAGGCTGGACAGATACTTGTTATGTGGTATGACAGATCACCAGTTGAGGGATTGCCCTTCAGCACTCGCTCGTACAGCTCAGGGCAGAGGAGACGCTCAAAGGGGACCAGCCAGAGCACCTACAGTACAATAGAGAGGACAGCCTTTGCAGACTCAGCAGCAGAGGTTTGCCCAGCACCAGTAGCAGCACCGAGGAGGACAGCAAGGGCAAGCTTTTGCCCTGACCGTAGAGGAGGTCGAGCCCATTGGTGATGTGATGTCACATTCTGTTCTTCTTGATTCCATTCCAGCACTTGCTTTATTTGATTCCGGTGCTTCCCATAGCTTTGTGTCTGTATCTTTTATGATTAGACACTATCTTGTTGCTGAACCTTTAGCTAGACTATACAAGATTACGATCAGAGGTGGCATTATCCTAGTCAGTGATGTCTATAGAGACCGAAGAGTTATCTTGGGAGGCCAGGAGTTGAGTGTGTACCTACTCGTAATGCCACTTTCGAGCTATAATATTGTACTCGAGATGGATTGGTTAAGTATGCACCATACTAGTATAGATTGTCATGGAGGCAGAGTATTGTTTAGTCCGCCGGGAGAGCCAGAGTTTGAGTTTGCCAGAGGAGCAGTAGAGCAGAGCGAGGGAGTCTTCTGCGGAGCCCTGGTGGTAGAGCAGAGGTTGCCACATCCATTGATAGCGGAGTTCATGGATGTCTTTCTGGAGGAGTTGCCAGGGTTACCTCCGGACAGAGATGTGGAGTTCTCTATAGACTTGGTGCCAGGCACAGAGCCGATATCCCATAATATCTATAGATTCAGCAACAGTGAGCTGGTAGAGTTGAAGAAGCAGGTGGATGAACTTCAGGACAAGGGATTTATCAGATCTAGTTATTCTCCGTGGGGTGCTACGGTACTTTTTGTGTCGAAGAAGGATGGGTCGATACAGATGTGTATCGACTACAGGGCTCTGAATAACCTCACAATCAAGAACAAGTATCCGCTGCCGCTTATTGATGATCTCTTTGACCAGTTGAGCGAAGCGAGGGTATTTTCTAAGATTAATTTGAGGACAGGCTACCACCAGGTGATGGTCAGGAGGGAGAATATTCTGAAGACAGCTTTTCGGACCAGGTATGGACAGTACGAGTTCATGGTGATGCCGTTTGGGTTGACTAATGCCCCGACAGTGTTCATGAATCTGATAAACAAGGTGTTCCATCAATATCTGGACAGGTTTGTGGTGGTGTTTATAGATGACATATTGGTCTATTCGAAGACCCCAGAGGAGCATCCGAGGATAGTGCCGGAGACTCTCAGGAAAGAGAAGCTTTATGGAAAGCTTTCGAAGTGCAAGTTCTTCCTTGACAAGATTGAATTCCTTGGTCATGTGGTGACGTGAGAGAGGATCTCGGTAGATCCGAGGAAGATTATGGCAGTTGAGGCATGGAGTGCTCCGAGTTCAGTAGCAGAGGTCAGAAGTTTCCTGGGGATGGCAGGTTACTACAGGAGATTTGTTCAAGATTTTTCCCGGATTGCAGAGCCGTTGTTTAGGCTGACCCAGAAGGACGTAGAGTTTGTTTGGTCAGAGGAGTGCCAGGTCGCCTTTAATGAGCTAAAGATGAGGTTGATAACAGCTCCAGTATTGACATTGCCATCGGGGTCTGGAGGATTCACTTTATAGTGATGCATCAGGGAAATGTCTGGGTTGTGTGTTGCAGTAGAATGGAAGGGTGATTGCCTATGCTTCCAGGCAATTACGTCCACATAAGAACTATCCTATCCACGATTTGGAGTTGGCAGTGGTCATCTTTGCTCTGAAGTTGTGGAAACACTATTTATACGAAAAGTGTGTGGAGATCTTCACTGACCACAAGAGCTTGAAGTATGTGTTTACCTAAAAAGAGTTGAACATGAGACGGAGGAGATGGTTGGAGTTGATGAAAGACTTCAACATATTATTGCAGTACCATTCAGGGAAGGCGAACGTAGTTGCGGATGCGCTGAGCATGTATCCGGTAGCTATGTGCCTGACTACAGATCATTATCTTCTGGCAGATCTAGAGAGCTCGGGCATTGAGATGATAGTGCCTGGAGTTGAGATGCAGATGTGTGGACTGCAGATTCAGTCAGAGTTGATAGATCGGATCAGGGCTACACAGTTTGAGGACAAGTCCCTGAGAAGCATCAGGACGCAGGTTCAGATTGGAATATCAGATGACTTCACCATTGCTGATGATGGTTCATTGCGGCACGGTACCAGGTTGTGTGTGCCGAGTGGGTCATTGCGCGAGGAGGTTCTTCAGGAGGCACATCGATCCTAGTACTCTATGCATCCAGGTGCCAAAAAGATGTATAGAGTTATGAGAGAGCATGTATGGTGGTACGGGATGAAGCAGGAGGTAGTGTGCTTAGTATTTCGATGCTTAGTGTGCCAGCAGGTGAAGGCGGAGAGGCAGAGGCCAAGAGGGTTGCTCCAGTCGTTACCCATTCCGGAGTGGTAGTGTGCTTAGTATTTCGATGCTTAGTGTGCCAGCAGGTGAAGGCGGAGAGGCAGAGGCCAAGAGGGTTGCTCCAGTCGTTACCCATTCCGGAGTGGAAATGGGAGCATGTGATCATGGATTTTGTTTCTGGGCTTCCCCATTCTCCAGGAGGGAAGGATGCGATTTGGGTCATCGTAGACAGGTTTACCAAATCGGCCCACTTTCTACCATTCAATGTGGGTACGTCTAAGGAGAGACTAGCAGAGATGTATGTGCGTCAGATATTCAGACTGCATGGAGTTCCTGTGAGCATAGTATCAGACTGGGACAGTCGCTTTACTTCGTATTTTTGGAGGAATCTGCAGGTTAGCTTGGGTACCCAGCTCAAGTTTAGTACTGCATATCATCCGTAGACAGACGGTCAGTCAGAGAGGACCATTCAGACCCTCGAGGACATGCTTCGCACTTGTGTTCTGGATTTCGGAGGCTCATGGAAGGATCACCTGCACTTGGTAGAGTTTGCTTACAACAACAGCTACCAAGCCAGTATCGAGATGTCACCATTCGAGGCATTGTTTGGACGGAGGTGTCGTACTCCGTTATCATAGGATGATGTAGGCGATAGAGCTTTGCTTGGACCGAAGATAGTGGTGGATGCGGCGGAGAAGGTCAAGCTCATTAGAGATAGACTTCGGGTGGCGCAGGACAGGCAACGACATTGGGCCGATAGCCACCGGAGACCCTTGGAGTTTGAGGTATAGCTTAGAATTTATATTTTGTTCTTGTGTTTGCTTATGATTGTTTGTTTTAGATTAAGTGCTGAGACCTTGTTTGTGCTAGGTTGGTGATCTGGTGTTCCTGAGGATTTCTCCGACGCGGGGCACTATTCGCTTCGGTGGAGGCGGGAAGCTTAGCCCACGTTTCGTCGGACCCTTCAGCATCCTTGAGAGGGTCGGCGCTGTGGCTTATAGGCTAGATTTGTCGCCTACGCTAGAGGGAGTTCATGATGTGTTCCACGTGTCACAGTTGAGACGGTACGTGACGGATTCCAGTCATGTGTTGGATCACTCAGAGATTATGGTGGGCCTTATTCTTAGCTATCCAGAGCAGCCGATGGAGATTCTAGATCGACGGGAGAAGGTGTTAAGGAACCAGACTATTTCTTTGGTTCGCGTCGTGTGGAGGCATCACTCTCCAGGTGAGTCAACCTGGGAGAGGGAGGATGAAATGCGCGAGTGATACCCTTATCTTTTCGAGCCTTGAGGTATGGTTCTTTCTTTTTCTTGCATTCCTATCCTAGTTTCGTCTTTTAATTTTGAGGACAAAATTATTTTAAGGAGGGTAGGCTTGTCACTACCCAATTCTAAAAATAGGATTTTCTTTTTATTTTAATTTGGTAAATTATGTATTGATCATAAATATTTGTATTTATATTTAATTAGATGCATGTATTTATTTTTTATTAGTTATTTTAGGGTTTTGGCCAGTCTGGACCCATGTCAGACCCTAGTGGACCCTTGTCAGACCCAACCAACACCCTTATCAGACTTAATTATTGGTTTAGAGTAGTTATTTATATTTTAATTAGTTATTTGGAGTGATTAGGGTTTAGTTAGAATGCATTTGGAACCCCAAACCCAAATCCTAATTAGCATGACTTATAAGAGGGGTATTTTAGACTTTGTACCTATATCTAACCCTAACCCTACTCTCCATGACATGGCCGACCCCCTCTCCCCCCTTCATTCCATTCATTCACTTCTCTCTTTCCACTCTCTTTCTTCATTTCTCTTTTCTTTACTCCTCCAACCAATTTCAAGTAAGTTTCCTTCTCCATTTATCTATCTACCTCCAATCTTCATCCATATCTAACTCTAACCTTTTATTTTCCTCTAACCTAGTTGTGTAGGAGTTACTTTGGGAGTAGAGCTTGGATTTGAGAGCTTGAAAGCTAGTTTAGAGCTTTTAGGACTTTTTGAGAACTCCAAAGAGGTAAATCCTAACTTTTCTTTTAGTGATTACTCTAATATAGTGTAATTAGTTGTTTAGAACTTTCCTAGATCTTAGGGCTACCCATGGGAGGAAGTTAGAACTTGTTTGGATAGGTTTGGAGACTTTGACCTAGGGTTTTGTGTCAATTTCGGGTAAAATCCGAGATTGGCCCATTTTGGGTGTTGCCCTAGGTTAGACAAACCTAGGTAGATGTGCTTGGGTGTCTTGAGGGTAGGTTCGTGCCCCCGTTCGGACAAGCGAGGTCGTATCATGGAGTTTTGGGCGTTTCAGGCGATTTGGGGGTTTTCCTTCTCCGTGGGTTCTACGTGTATGTGAGATTTTGCTACAGACCTAGAATCGGAGAGTTAGCATTTTTGTGAGGTTCTATACGTTGTTTAGAACACGTGAATAAATTTTGGGTCAATTTTGATTAGGTTTGGCGTACTTTTTGTGAGGTATCGCAAGCCACACTCCAAATGTTCTTCGAAATGACCAAATGGCCATTTTGACTTGGTTTCTAGGTTTTGGGCTTGTACGCGGGTTAGTTTAGCCTTAGAGAGTGTTTATTAGGATTTTTGAGTTTATATTTGTATATATATATATTTATATGGGTGAGTATGTGTGCATTGGTGTGTTTGGGGGTGAGTGTGTATATGTGTGGTTTTGTGTGTGTTTGTGTGTAAGTGTGTGCCTATTGTCACGCCCTAGTCCAAAAATATATAGGACTAGGACACGTAAGCATGCCAGCCGCATGGATATGGCAATTCCAATATATGGAAACCATAAACCATACGTACGCTGTAATATGAATATCAAATCCACAAAAGGTATAAAATGTATCACAAGTCACAAGATACAATCTAAATATCATCCATGAAAATCAAATATAAATAAATAACCAGTATCTATGAAACTAGATCTTAATATAAGTATCTAAGGATGATAGATGAATGGAAATAAATTCACTACCAACTCGAATGGAAAAGTATAACACAATAAACACAATATAAGAATACCAGCTAACGACCACGGGCTCGAAGAGAAGACATCCACGAAACATATATAACCATCCAAATCTGCGCTCCTGCAAATACTCAAGAACAGATACACCTGAAAGGGGACCAGGTCCTCCGAGGGACGTAACAAGATACAGAACAGCAAGCCAATTTGAATACAGTAAACATGCATAATAGATAGAAAATATGTAAGTACGCTGTACAAGATAATCTATATGAATGCAAATGAGGATAACTTTTTGACGCATGGGCAAGGGTAGGCTACTCGATCTACCTCACAACTCACACACTCGTCAGTGGACATCAGAAATCGACATACTGCGGGGGTAGCGACCAGCGAGACTCCAGAAATTGACATACTGCGGGGGTAGCGACCAGCGCGACACACGCCCGTAGTGCGAGCTATATACTACGGTTTACCAGAGTGGTTAAAAGCCCATACGCCTAATGATTGTCCTCTCATGATACTAAGTGTCAAGTGTGTGTCAACATATCTAATATATGGTAATGATTGAAAGGAACTACACATGCAATAAATAAACAGAGATGCAATAAATATACAGAAATATACTAAGCATGCAAAATACTGTAAGCAATTTGGCAAGGTATCTTGCCTGATCTGAAAAAGAATGAAGTCCCAACTCAAGGCGTCGTCCGATCTACCCGTCACATAAATTAAATAAGTTAGGTTACAAAAGTGGGTGAATAGGTTCCTCCATTTTAATATATTTTAATTCTGAATAAAATAACCTAAAATAGTATTTTAATCTTATTATAATCTTATTTTATTGTTAAGCTCTAATTTTGGTCCAAAGAAAGTCAACTTTAAGGATTTGTGATCCGTGGCACGCAAATCGAGGCAATCCATTGACCAAAAAGTCAACCGTCTCAAATCCTAGATTTGTGTATGGAATCCTATATATTTCAATGCTATACTGGAATAGACGGTTTTATAAAATCATAAGTCAGTAAAGAGTTTTGGCCACAAGGGCGCACAGATGACAGTTTTTGGTGGTTTCCTATTTACGTCTACTTTGCACAAATTTTACAGTAGAATAAACTTATATTTTAAATTCCATAAAAATACTTTTCTAGAATTTCATCATGTCAGCTTTCCGAAACTTCAAACGGTTTGTAATTCTGAGTTCGGGATATCCCGAAATCTTGAAAATACCAAAATGCGTCTGATTTCGGACAGCTGGCACTTTTAGAATTTTATGGAAAAGTATTTTTTTAAATTATTAAAATAATTTATATATTTAGAAAACTAACCTTAATATGGTTCTAATAAAAAAAACTGGAGTGCGTTTGGAGTCCGGAGCTAGGAGATATCGTCTTTTTAAGTCGTCATAACATACTAGAAAATGAGGCTGAATTTATGACGAATTTTGACTCTTTTTGGACGAAAAAGAGGTGAATTTGGGGAAGAAAAATATGAAGGATGAGGTATTTATAATGGTGAAGACTACTTAATTGAATACGACTAGGATTGACTAATTTGAATATGAATATGATCGGTTTAAATAAGGATAGGATATGCATGAAGTTGCTTTCCTAGTAGGCTCAGGATTTGAATTAATTTAAAAATAGAGTTTAAGTTTATCTCAATAATTTATAATCTTAAATAGAATTAAAGATAATACAAATAATTTATATATAATCTTATTAATATCTATTAACATTAAATTAGCATTTATCTAATATTAAGACTATATATAACCAAATAAATCCTAATTAATTTCAAAAATCTAAATAAATTTCTTAAAATTCTAAATAAATTATAAAAAATATAATTAAATGTTTTAACCTAAAATAAATATTTGGTAGGAATAACATGCAAGTATGGTCTCAAAGTAAATCATAGAAGTCCTAGAAATTTACGTTCCCTATGTTTTAATTACCTAAAAATTCTAGAAAATCTTTAAAAATCTAAAATAACCTAAAAATGATTCTAAATAAATATTTATATAAGTAAATATATCAAGAAATTTATTTGCTAATTAACTAAGAGAATACTCTAAAGAAATTCAATATCTATAATAAATATAATAATATAAAATATACACAAAATATCTATTTTGGGTGAGGGGGTTTATACCTATATATATATATATATATATATATATATATATATATATATATATATATATATATATATATATATATACATATATATATATACATATATATATATATATATGTATAGTGTGTGTGTGCGTTTATATAGATATGTATGTGTGTAGTGTGGGTGAGTGTTGAGTGAGTGAGTGAGATTGGAAGAAGGGAAGAGAGGAAGAGAGAGTAAGTTGAGAGAGATCGAGAGAGAGTGAGACAAATAGAGAGATAGAGAGGGGGAGAGGCAGTAGGTAGCAGCAGCAGCGGCAGCAGTAGGTAGCAGCAGCAGCAGGTAGCAGCAGCAGCAGCAACAGCAACAGCAACAAACAACCCCCCAATAGCAATGAGATGAGAAAGAGGGAGAGAGATTTGTAAGTGTATATATAGTTATATATATAGATATATAGTTAATATAGATAGATTGATCGGTATTTAGATAGATAGGTTGAGATAGGTAATAGGTAAATAGGTATCGGATTAGTATATATATATGTAGATATATGTATACTAGTAGAGATAAGTATATATATATGTTAGATAGTGAGATAAGAGAGAAGGGTGAGGTAAGGTATTGGATTTTAATACCTTGAGGTATTGAAGGTAAGTTGAGGTATCGGAGATGAGGTATTGAGGTATTGTCTATATACTAGGTTATATATATATATATATATATATATATATATATATATATATATATATTGATGTTATATATAGTAGTATATATATAGATAGTTAGCTAGTTAGTTAGAGTTAGAGAGGGGTAAGGCTAGAGGTATCTCAATACCTTAAGATACTTAAGGTATTGGGCATCGGGGCGAGGTATTGGATTTTTGCCCATGTATGGGATAAGTGATACTTTTATATATATAGATATATATATATATACATGTTAGGATATATATTAGAGGGTATAGGCGGGGTGTATAGCGTAGGTTGATATATCAGATACCGAGGGTATCCCGGTATCTCAAAGAAGCGAGTTTGAGGGTTTACTAGCTTAATGAGCTAAGTTTTGAGCTAAAATTTTAGGGGCACCCTAGTTTGACCTAGAGTTGACCATAATTGCCCCGGTTGACCGCCAAAGTCAACCTTTGACCTAGTTTTGGCCTAGAATTGACTTTTTGGACCCCGGGTTAACTTTTGACCCAAATTTTACCGATTTGACCCGTTTGACCTAGAACAACCCTAGAAGCTAGTTATTTTATATCTATTTAACTCTTTAGAACCCTATTTAACCTTGCTTTTCATAATAGGTCATTGCGACGCCAGTCCGGATCTTGATCCTCACCAGTTGCTCAGGACGTCAGACGAGTACCTACCTCTGATTGTTTCCATTTCATGATAGCGTATATATCACCTGTTCTAGAACTGTTAATACTTGATTCTGACACATTGTTTTACGAGCTGGTACTAGTTGGATCCCGTCATAAGATGTTATCCCTCTTACCGTATTCAGCGGGTACTCTATCACGTGTATTTCATCATGTACTTCGGGTATTGATTCTCATGTGCTTCATGTGCTTCGTGTGCTCTCGCTTTCATGTGCGCGAGTTATTTATCATGTACGTAGCATGTCATGGTTGGATCCAAGAGTATTAGTGGGGGAGGAGAGTAGAAGTTGGTTATGTGATCAAATCCAAACGGTATTCATGTGTATGTCGGTTATGCAACTAACGCATAACGAAGTTATCGTAGAATAAATCATGTGCAACCCAAGCTGATCACATAACGAACTTGTGCTCAAGGCACTTAGCTAGTATTCCTATTTTCTCACATGTAGTTACTTCTCTACTACTTGTATTGTTCTCCAGTTTTATATTACAGTTACTTTATGAGTTCCACCATGTATTTACTTTCCTGTGCATCTTGTATTCTTTTATATTGCTAGTCATATACACCTTATCATGTATTTGGAGTACTTTCAGAGTTATGTACTTTGCTCCAATCCTGACTGGATATATTTTTCTAGAGGATCCTGAGGACTTTTGCCCGACTTACTACGGGCAGGCGTCGACGATTGTTGCGACCCTGAGATAGAGGAGGAGCCCGTCCCAGCTGAGGAGACGCCGCTAGCTCCCTAGTATAGCTAAGTGGGTTTCACTGGGTTTGTTTCCAGTTGGTTTTGGATGACTGTATTATTTATTTTGCTGCTGTGAGATATTATAGTCTCTTAGACTTGGACTGCATATTTTGGATATTGTATTTGCTCACTTTGGTTCTTTGTTTCTTTTGTTGATATCTTATCGTGCTTTTACTCTTCTCCTAGTTATTGTGATTGAGTTTATGTATATATTATAATGTTGTCCTCCTTTTTGAGAGGTTATCTTGACAGGTTATTGTGATATATAGATAGTTGTGACCTAGACAGCGTTCTACCGTCGATTCTGCGCCGTAGGCTGGACGTACCCATGACTCATGTCCGATTTTTTGGGTACGGATCGTGACACATTTTTGGTGGTGGCCCATGCAGGTCTAGTTTCTAGGTCTACCTGCGATATGATATAGGATATAGGCTGAGAGAGTGTGTGCTCAATCATAACTAGGACACTTTCTGATTTTTTTGCTATCTTTAATTTTTATGAAATTATTTTATTTTGAAATATTTCTGTCCTTCCTTGATGATATCGTATCTTGCACCTTATTGACTTCTTTTGATCTGTGTTCAGGATGCCTCCGAAAGGTTTGTACCTTATTGACTTCCTTGATGATATCGTATCTTGCACCTTATTGACTTCTTTTGATCTTGCACCTTATTGACTTCTTTTGACGGTCTCACCGCACCGTTCTAGCAGCTGCCACCGAGAGGTTTGCTACTCTCGTCCTGCTCGACTTCAGGCAGCTGCTACCGCTCCACTCACCACTGCTGCGGTTGAGGGAGCATCTGCTTCTCTCGGAGATTCTCCTCCACCTGTCGATCCGAGAGCTACCCCTGTTGTTCCGGTGGTACCTCCTCTACCACATCCTGCACCGGTAGATGCTGCCCATTTGTTCGTATTCTTTAGGAAGATGATGGACGCGCAGCACCGCCAGGTGAATGTGATGAGGCTGGGCATTGAGATTGTCCACCAGGTGGCCATGACGGTAGTAGACATAGTGGCTCAGATCCAGCCACAGGCAGAGCAGGCATAGCATCCTAGGCCAGGCAACATCATTGGCTTCCAGAAGATGCGGCCCAAGGAGTTCGTGAAGGTGGTACAGCGGTTGATGGCGAGATGGAGGTGGTCGACAGGAGTTGGTGGAGGTTGGAGGCCGGTCAGGTTATGGAAGGAGAAGTAGTGAAGAAGAAAGACAAGTGAAGAGGAAGAAGGAGAAGGAGAAGAAAAATGGAGGAGGGGTTCGGCTAAAATGTGAAGGAGGAGGAGAGAGAGAAGGGGGTTTTCCTATGCTTCTAGGGATTAGGGCCTGTTCCTTGGGAAAGGTGTGAAAGAGTGATTATATAGGTGAGTGTGTGGTGATGATGAAGCTTCAATTTGAATGGAGGGCCAAGATTTTACATGAAGGAAAGTGTACATCAAAAGGGAAGAGAGAGGGTTGATTTGACCGTCAAGGAGTGAGAGAGGTTTTCTTCATTTGTCTTGACGAATGGGGTGGTGACACCTAGCACAATATTTGCAAATAAGCCCCTTAACTTTTGGGTATTTGCACATGCATAAAAAATGATGGAGATTTGGTGTGAGAAGTGGTGTTTGGTGTTATGTAGGGTGAGGGGGTATTGTGTATTTTGCATGGGCTTAATGAATGGAGTATTGGGTTAAGTTGGGGTTAAGTTGGAATTACTCAAAGTTGGTATCCCCAATTTAATTAAAATAAAATGTCATGTGCTCTTAAATTAAATGGGGGCATATGGGGTCTTAATTAGGAGTGACACAAAGGTCATGAATGACATAGACTTGGTGTCAGTCTTGGACCCTTTAATTGGTTCGGTGGGACGGGTTGAGTTTGTGTCCCAAAATTGATGGCAATGACAAAGGTACGCGACATATGATTAAAGAATTAATTTTGGGACTGGAAAGTTGTGCAATTAAATTAGAGCACAAGGGATTGTGTTTATGAGTGACAGAAAAGTCCAGCGCCTAGTTGGCTTATCAAGTCAAGGGTGCAACTATTTATTGAAAATTAGGGGCTATTATTGGGCTCCAATTATTGAAACAACGGTAGGGTGCACCAAGGGTTTAAATAAATAATTAGACAACTGCAACATAAATTTCTAAACCTCAAGTACCCTCATGCTACAACAATATTTCTAACCCTAACTAGTCTACCTTAAATAATAATTGAGGGGTTTAACATCTTGTGCATGCGGCTGAAGTATTCATGCGGCCAAACCTAGCATGCGACCTCAATATATACGGCTGGGGAGAAATATTCTTTTCCTCTAGGCGCATGGATCGGAACCTACCTTGCACATATTTTCATGACTTTTGTCCTTTCCCTCTGATACACTTTATGGCCTGTCACTTGTTAGTCACATCAGTCACTCTAGACACGATCCTAACATGCATTTAATGACTCATCACTCAGCTCTTTAACCGATGAGTGGACTTTGCATCTCTTATGCGGCCAGACCCTAGTATGCTGCCTGACTATACATGCGGCCAGCTCCCTGCAAGCGGCCGGTATGTTGTATGCGGCCAGCTTGTTACATGAGGTTGGTTTACCCCCTGTGCCTTTGATACTTATAGTAGTTTAACTTCTCTTGATATTTTTTTGTGATCAATGCTTTCCTTGCTTAACCTATTATAAAAAAATACACATAAATACAAGTTTTCTCTAAATGCTTATATAACCTGATTGTGCCAACTTGCCAGAACATGGAACTCCCTGAACATAAAATTTATTGGCACTGATAATCTTGAATTCCTGATACCGGACTTGCCCTGATATTCCTGATAATAGCTCATCTTATCAAGTTAACCTGACCTGTACTGATACTCTTGATAGTGGCTTGACGAAGCGCACTCCTGACATGCTAGAAATTTTTGAACTGAAATGCTTGAATTAATAAGATAAATTCTCGCTGTTGATTTGGTTGCCCCTGTCCCGAATGTACTTGTCAAGTTACTGTCATGTCTAGTCCTGCATCATGTCTAAGGCAATTTTTTGAAAACCACGATAAAAAATTCTTAATAACTTGTCCAAGATAATAACTAAAATAATGAATTAGAATTATCTAGAGAGATTTTCTGGCTACATGCAACTCCGGTATCCCAGCGACGCCTGATAGATTTTAAGCTCTCCGTCGTGAGGGGCACACTTCCAGCACATCGTCGAGTGTTGCATATTCCTGTAAATTACTATTCCTGATATAATCTATTATATGTATCTTACGCCTGGATAACCCGGATAGTCTGCAGGATATGTGGCTGTATAGAATTCTCAAACTTCATGCGTTAGTAAATAGGGCTGTGACAACCCTAGTTAGTTAATGATAGCAAGCCGTAGGGCATGATTGACCGTGATTGCTTAATTTTTAGTCTAGCCTAGTCCTGACCTGGTTTATTTTTTATAAGTGATCCAGAACTGTAATTGAAGCCTGAGATATTCTTGTATACTTAAGAGCATGTTTAACTGTTATTTTTGTCATGTCCCGATCCCTAGGGCGCCGTTCGTCCTCGCTTGGGTCCTTGCTATACTGGTCATCCTCGCTTGGGCGTGATGCCGTGCAAGCCTAAGCTGCGCTTGCACAAGGCCAAAGCTTTGAACAAGGGCAAGTAAGCTATTCAAGACGGAAGCAGCGGCATAATATGGCAGAAAATTAAAGAATACAATGGCATAAGAAAATAAGCTCTTTATTGATAATCAAGATGTGTTATAAGCGGCGCTTGGCCAAGATTATAATTCGCTCAAGCTCTCTTTCTCTCAATTACAATGACATCGTTCCATATATTATGTCCCTCTAGACAAAAGCAGCTCAAAGCAATCTCGATACGGCTCAAGGCATCGACTCTAGATTTTTGGGACCTGGGGATGAGGCTCGGCTATCACTCCTCGGACGATCCAACACCTACGAACAAGCAAACTGTTGGTGGGTCAATACTTTGGATAAAGTACTAGTGAGTAAAAAGTCAACGAACAGAAGCAACATCCACTAAAACCAATACTTAGTAATTATGTTATAAAATATTACATTACTAGTGATCTTTCTAGTTTTACCTAGGTTCGTTACATGCAGTACATGAACAGAGTCATAATACTTTTTTTTAGAAACATCTTTGAAATCAGAGTTCATGTTTGATATATAGACAAGTAGGCAAGGCAAGCAGTTCATGTACGATATGCAAAATCAATTACTATCTCTGGTGCACAGTATGTCTTGTGAGTCATATCCATTATCTAAAGGCTCTAGTATGCATCTAGTAGACTATCTTCTTAGCATCTCTCTCTCTTTGCATCTCTCTCTTACCATAAATTAATATCTTATCGTGGGCACGAGATAGAAGCATATACGAAAAATAAGACTTCTCTATGAAAGCATTTAATACAAGTGGGCATGTTCGATAGCATGAATATCACTTATTCAGTGATTCTTACCCTTTCGCCGAACGGTTATCCCTGCAGCAGACATACAAGTTAGCAATATTTGCATATATATATGAATAAGGTTGTCTTTTTTGTCTATCTCTGCATCAAACAGTTAGGTATGCAAGAAGGCTAACCTAGCATGCGACCTAACTACATGATGGTCCATGGAAAACCCATGCTCTATAGACGTGAACACCCCCCTGATCGCGATGACTTCATTGTCTCAGAGTGTTCCTCTGATCCTCCCTAGGGCGAACGATCCCCAGTGCCCCAAAAATCGTTCGTGGGATTATCCTTGTGCACAAGTTATCTAAATACCGATGCATGGAATGCAGCTCTATCATATAAACTCTTACTATGCAGCAGTTCAATAAACAAACATATAGTCAATCTCTTCTCTCTTTTATCTCTGTCTTTGTCTCTGTGCGGATATGCCGCCATCTCTATCTCTTATGCAGAATGGCCGCCATCTCTCTGATACCGTTCAAGTATTTCAATAACTCTATGGAAACATGTAACCGTCTCTATTTAATCAAACATGAAAGCAGTTCTCTATTTCTTTTAACTAAGCATGCAGTTTTACTCTTTCTTTCTTTAGCATACGATAAAAATATATGGACATTCTTTTACTCTTGTCTATTAGCATGTTAATGGTTCGTTCGATAGCGGTGTCCGTGTAACTAAGCATGCAATATTCTATTCTTTAACTAGCATGACAATGGTTCTATCTCTTTTAGACAAGCATAAAAGTTCTCTAATTAGGCAATCATGTTCGTTTCAAAGACAAGCAATACGAGTTCTCTTATTAAGCATGCAGAGTCAGGTTCAATCATTCTTCTTATGAAACTATCTTCTTAGAACAAGCAGTAGAAAACTCAGATTCATTATTAAGGCGTACAAGAATCAGAGAATAAAGTTCTGTCCACTCACATAGATCAATTATCTTGTGTTTCGATCGGAGAACACTTTGAGAAGGCTTCCGCTCGAGCCAGCAAAGTGACATCTCTTGTACATAGTGCCTACACGAAGAGGGGCACTACAATTTTACCTGCTGCTCTTATTTGACTGTTCATTATGCTATTTCTTACTGATTTATCTGTATGCTAATTTTAGTTCCTAAGTTTGCTCCCTTGTGGTACTTGCTATTTTGGGGTCTGACCCCCACTAGTTTTGTATGGCCAAATTTTAGAGCGACACCACAGGATCTTTCGTACTTCCTGCCTCAAGATGGTAAACACCAGAAGCACCCGAGGACATGAGTATGTTTCTTTTCATCACCCACTTGATCTTATACTTATACTTTTGAGGGGTTTAGCCAAAGGGCGTGTGTTTAACTCGTGTTTTGGAACTTAACATTCTAGCATACGGGCCTACATATAAAGCATATTCTAGACTATAGTTGGAGCTGATCATATATTATACTCTTGATCGTTCTTCATTTTGTAACTAGCTTCATGATCATCTGTGTATGTACAGTTTGTGATGCCTTACTATTATATATTTGGTGATCATACATCTTGTAACTTATTGCCTACTTGAGATTGAGACACCTAGGACACTTGACCCGGGAATGACTATTGGACTGTAGAGTAAACCCTCACAAGTCTAGACAGCCTTGACCGTATCTCGGGGGTATAAAGTACTATGATATACGTAGCTGACTTTGTCTGTCCTGTTATCCAGTATTCTGGTTCTGGGTTGTAATACTTATGCACAAGGTTTATCTCTCAAGCGATTCCTGGGGCACTGGAAATCGTTCGACCTAGGAGAGGACATGGCACCCTGAGACTTGAAGACCTCGTGATTAAGGAAGGGTGTCAGTCTATTAGTAAGATAGGCTTGAACGTCCCAACTTCTAATCATGGGTTTCCATGGACCATCATATAGTTAGGTCGTATACTAGGATAGCCTTCTTGCATACCTAATTGTTTGATACAGAGATGAACACGTGTCACGACCCGCACCCGATATAGGGGCACGAGAGCGTGGGTACGACCAGCCTACGCCGCAGCATCGGCGGTAGAACGCTGTCTAGGTCACAATACTAGCTAATCACTCTCACATGAATATCCAACTCCATAAGGAGACACAGATATCACAATATAATATGGAATATACTCAATCACATAAATAAGGCACGATAAGATATCGAAGCAAGCAATAAAATACAAGACAAGTCTAAACAACAATAAATAGTCTAACCTGCAATCAATACATCCAAGTCTCCAAGTATGCCGGAAATAAGTCCTCTATGTCACAGTCTGGAAAAAATATCTAGTCAGGATTGGAACGAAATACACCTCTAACAGCAGTTCCATGTATATTGACAAAACTATAACACAGTGTAAAGAAATACAAGACAGATATGAAAACTGGCAATGAGAAATACTAGAATAAGGGAATGCTGGAATAAAGAAATACTGGAACATCATCATCAATATACATCTAGCAATGAAATAGAAATACAAGTACACGCAAGAACAATGAACTGGTATATAAGTGTGTACAAGAACAATAACTAGAACATGTAGAGATACAAGATCAATCTATCAAGATACATGTCAAGAACCATCTATCTAAGTGTGTGAAACATCAGTATATCATGTGATCGGCTTGGGACTATATGACTCATTACATGGATTAGCGATCATCCCCAACAGGTCAGGCTAACCAGAATGTAACAACGATGAGGCATGTAAGGGTAAGGCTGCACCGACGTGAGATGTGGGTGAGCTAATGCTGCATGTAAGTTGGGTAGGATCACATAAACTGCTAATATTTCCCCGTTTTCCCCCAGCTAGCACGATGGATTCCAATCACGACTCCTCGTGACAGGTCTCAATGATGCCAACTCGTGTAAAGAACAGTGTCAGAGTCATGTACGCTATACAACAAGAATTATAGAGATGATCAACATAATGGAAACTGTCAGATAATGTACTCGCCTGGGGTCCTGCTGCTGGCAATACCAATGTCTGTTTCTGAATCTTTTCTGAAAATCCAACAGTCCTAAAGACAACATATAATAAAATATTGCATCAGACATTACTCTAACACACAGTCATAAAAATACTGGACGCAGGGCACTGGTCAACTAGGGTCAAGTGTGCATCAATTGCATGGGTGTTGCGTCTGTAATTGCTGTGCAAATCAGACAGTCAATGATACGGGACTTGCCAGTATGTCAGTGTACATATGGAAGTCTTCTAACATTTATCGGGCTACATGTTAATGTAACTACGGGTCACCTAATACATATACAATATCCATATTATTACTTAGAAATAACATTAATACTCAATATATATATATCAATACGTATGCTAATACGTACATACCTACACCTATATACCATACAAGCATATACTAAAAGAGAGAGAGAGAGAGAAGGGGGAATAAGAGGCTCACATAGGCTTCAGCTCGAGGTAATACGGTATCCAGTCGATGTGGAGGAACGTAGGAGCTCCAGCTCTGTTGTGGTTCTAAGTGTCCAGATTAATGGACCGGACGACGAGTCAAGGTAGAGGCGACGATGGCGTTGATGATAATAATAAAGACGATGACGATGGTGAAGGTAATGGTTATGATGTTGATGATCATCATGGTGAAGATGGGGATGTTGATCATGGCGATGAACAGGTGGTGATGATAGTAAACAGGGATGACCGGAGGCGACTGTCGCGGTGGAGGACGTTCAGTCAGGCGGGGGGCGAAGGCTCAGGCGGCT
Source organism: Iris macrosiphon (assembly GCA_036927795.1). Classification (NCBI taxonomy): domain Eukaryota; kingdom Viridiplantae; phylum Streptophyta; class Magnoliopsida; order Asparagales; family Iridaceae; genus Iris; species Iris macrosiphon. Next base: position 196,359,667 of record JAYESA010000008.1, on the reverse strand, counting down.
GTGAGTTGTAGACGATGGGCCGGTGATGGAGGAGGTGGTGGTAATGGAGAGGAGGAGGCAGGGAAGGGAGAAGGTCGTGGAGCGGGTGGGCAGTGCAGCGGGCTCCGGCATCAGGGATGAGCTCCGGTCGAGTTCGTTGCCATCCGGCAGAGAAGATGTCTGTCGACGAGTGCAGTCGATGGCGGCGTCGTCCCAGCGGCCGAGGAAAACAGAGAGATGCGAGCGGGATAGACGTTGTGGAGGCGGGGAAAAGATGGGCCATGGACGAGGGTGGTGGTGCACATTGTTCAGGTGAGGGAGATGGCCGGTTTCCGGCAGGCTTGGGGATGGAGATGAAGGAACAGGGAAAAAGTCGGCTGAGAGCTATTTCTTGGTTTAGGAAAAAATAGAAAAGGAAAATAATAAAAAGAATATTTATAAAGGGGGGTTGGGTATGACCTAGAAATATTTGACTGGTCAATCCCTCTTGGGATTGGGCCTCTCATGGAAATATTCAATGGCCATGATTCAAATGGGTTCAAAATGAAGGACTAGGGTTCAATTGGTTCAAGGTGTGGAGGGCCATGGTCTTAAGGAGGTGGATGTTACATTTCACACTCCTAAAATCATGGAAAATACCAATAAAGAGAAAATAGGTTTATTCACGTATTATGCTCAATGGGGTGGACACCTTAATGCACTTTTGCACAAAAGTGCCCAACAATTGGAAAATTGCACAAAAGTCAGAAAAGAAGGCATGCATGTCTAGGACAAGATTGTAAAATTTGTTGGAAGGCAATGGCTAGGGTATCTCTCCAAATATCGAAGCAACGGTAACGCGCAACAATGAAATAAAATTACGATAATATAAATATAATTAAATATCATACAATATTTTATACATTAATTATGAAAAGTCGAAAATACCCCTAATCCGAAATATGGGGGTGACAAGTCTACCCTCCTTAAAAGAATTTCGCCCTCGAAATTTAAGATCCTCAATAGTTTTATTTTACTTATTATATTTTTTTTCATCAAAATTCAAATTTATCGAACCCCATAATCATGAATTAATCCCACATTGTCATTTCACAAACTTTCATAACTCTATAGATATCATATTTCTGAAAAATTCGCAAATTTAAAAATCAAATTCCATTCGTATCATAATCTCCTCAAAATTTGATGTTAATAATTAAATACTCAAAATTTAATATCCAATCCTCAATTTTTTTTTTAAATCCAATCAATGCACATTTATAAAATTTAAAATCTCATCCAAAAGTTTATATTCGAACACTAACCCATTAATCATCTTACTCCTCAAATTTTGAGTAAATCACTAAATACAAAATTTACTATCCAATCCTTTAATTGAAATCCAGTCAATGAAAATTTAAAAATCTTATCCCAAAATTTGAATTCAAACACTAATCCATTAGTGATCTTATTCCTCGATTCTTTTTCCACACAATACTCAAATAATATAATACTCGCAAAATCTTCAATTGAAATATTCAAAAATAATTTCATAACTTGCAGTCCAATGAATATAATGATAATCTCCTTAATTTCCTCAAATGTTAGTGACATTCAATCATACCACAATCTTCATAAAATTTTGATTTAATAAATCGTCAATTCTGTCATATTAAATTCTCAACTTTCTTCATTTAAATAAATATTTATCCTCGAAATTTAAGGCACCTTGTCTCTCTTTGTCAAGTCATAACCTCTTCATTAATTCTTCACTACGGTCAAACCCTCAACAATCAAAGTCTAAGAGAATTCTACCTATAGTCATACAACACGCAATACAACACGCAATCTTGATAAAGTATGCAATCTAGATGAAACATGCATGGTCACAGTCTCTTTTGTCATGGTATTGCAGTCTCTGTCGAGGGGTACTGCTAATTATATCTTAGCAAGAAGATCTTTGATACAAGCTACGGTACTAAAGAATAAATAAATCAATCAACAGACGGAAAGGAACAGAAGGAAAGAAAAGAATACAGTCTTCTAACCCATTACTTGGACACTACAACCTCTATCATACACTTAAATCTGGCACATTCACTCACTAATTCCTATCTCTATATACTGAGATCCATACCGACTAATCCTTAGTCTACAACATCCATGAATACATCCTCATTTCATACACCTGTCTATTGATACCTATATATGATACCAAGAATCTCTAACACAACCATAGTTTAATAATGCATCCAAAGTTTGATACCTATATCCCTTTAGGTACAACTGTTTCTACTACAAGCACACATACTGCTAGTTATCTTACATACTATAACTGTTTATACTATTTGTTCTTATCACTCAAGTGCACGCCAAGTGCAACACAACACACGAAGTATTGCTCCTTCTAATACAACTCTAAATGGACACCCAAGTCAGTTTGCAGTGTCATCTCAATCATGCTCAAGTCAACAGATCCTTACACATGCATATCATCCACTAATATACATTTCTTACCCATCGTAAATCTTATCCTCAAAATTTAACTTCTCGAACAATTTAAAATAAAATGCATATACTTTCCTCAAAAGTCAAATGCTCAAATATCGAAATAAAAATTTTAATCACTTCCAAAATCTTTATAGCTTTGACTATGTTTATTGAATTAAATTTTAATCCTCAAAATTTTAATAACATAAAATCTTTATTCCTCAAAATTCTTAAAAATTGAAATTCATTTCCACTCTTCAATTTATAAATTTAAATCCACAAGCATCTAAGTACACATATATACTCACAGTCTCTAATACTCAAGGTGCAGACAAATACATCAATTATCTACAACTCTCAACTGTGTACTGAATATTGCACTGCCTGGATTACTTGCACTATTACTTTCAATAATCAAAGTTGTCATCACACATATTTTCTTCAATGATTTTCTATCTATATTAACTGGTACACCAATCTAATTATCATCACACGAAGTACTTACTGTCATTAGCACCTTGCTCAACGAATCTTTGATATAGAATCACTGGCACTATTGGTATGGTAACACTAGCTTCATCATTAGATTATCTCTTCAAACTTATTAGAACTCACGATCACTTGCACTTTCTATAATACCCATGCTTTACTTCAATCTCAAGGGCAGACATATGGTTCCATATCTCGATTGATGTATAAGAATATCTCTTAAACCTTTTACAACCTGTTAAACTAATCTGTGATACATTTCACAACTTTTATTACCAATCTTGTACTCATGGCATCTCATTAAAACCCTTTATGCATATATATTTCTTTACTCTTGATACACCCAGTATCAATCATCAAATTGAACATCATGCTCCATTAATCTTTAACACAATTCCTTGATACTTTAATTATTTACATAGATCGTCCAATTACATAATTTAATGACTATCCAGGACTGGCATGCTGATTCTGATACTAACTCTTGGAACCATTACTGATACTCGTACTCCTCTTTCTATAGTACCAATACTAATTATAATAACACCTATCATAGAACTATTGCTACAAGGTACTATGCTATGGGTATCTCTAGATTAATGCCTACTGCTCCCATGTCCAACTAAGAAACACTTACAAACTCAAAAGTCACACTCAGTCAAACTAATACAAGACACAACCAAAATTGTAAGTCACTAATTATCATACTAACAAGGAATCCTCAAAGAAGCTCAAAAAGGAACGGGATTAAGGACTGAAGGTATCTTTACTGCTAGTAAAGAAAAGAAGCGATGGAACAAAGTCATGTAATAACGGAAATAGATAAGTCTTGAGATGATACTTTAAGAACCATTTTAAGATACAACTTGATAATCATACACGTCTGTCAGAAATCATGACACTCAGAATCCTCGCCACGCCAGTAAGCATAGATGCGATAAACGACAGGTTCCGTAACTAAGGTATGCAATTCTGTAGTCATGTCATCTAGAATCTTCGCCACGCCAACCGGTATGGCTGCGAGAGACTCCAAGTTTCATAACTAAAGTATGTACATCCAAGCCAGGTTCCTACGTTCTCGTCATGACAGCTAATATGGCTGCGATAAACTCTAGGTTCCATAACCAAAGTAGACGTTTTACCTTTCTCACTGTTCTCATCAACATATGTCATCAGATGATACCGTAAAGTTTAGTCCGTAAAATTCATCTCGATAAAAATCAAACTCAACAACGACACCAAGAGTTAATTTTATAACTGATCAACAAGAATCCAATTCAATAACAACAAGCGAGAGCGGACGGAAACAAGAAAAAGAATTAAATTAGAAATTATAACAAGATTCTCAAGGGGTCATCCCAGGAATCTCCCAAATAATTTTGTGATTGAGTATCCTCTCTCATCCTAGTATCCTATGTCCTATATTCTATAGCAGGCACGCAGTAGTATAACTAAGACATCGCACTACCACGACATCGCACAACTTGCGAAGTCTGACCTGCATGGGCCACCACTAAAAATGTGTCACGACCCGCACCCGGTATAGGGGCACGAGAGCGTGGGTACGTCCAGCCTACGCCGCAGCATCGGCGGTAGAACGCTGTCTAGGTCACAATACTAGCTAATCACTTTCACATGAATATCCAACTCCATAAGGAGACACAGATATCACAATATAATATGGAATATACTCAATCACATAAATAAGGCACGATGAGATATCGAAGCAAGCAATGAAATACGAGACAAGTCTAAACAACAATAAATAGTCTAACCTGCAATCAATACATCCAAGTCTCCAAGTATGCCAGAAACAAGTCCTCTATGTCATAGTCTGCAAAAAATATCCAGTCAGGATTAGAACGAAATATACCTCTAACAGCAGTTCCATGTATATTGACAAAACTATAACACAATGTAAAGAAATACAAGACAGATATGAAAACTGACAATGAGAAATACTAGAATAAGGGAATGCTGGAATAAAGAAATACTGGAACATCATCAACAATATACATCTAGCAATGAAATAGAAATCCAAGTACACGCAAGAATAATGAACTGGTATATAAGTGTGTACAAGAACAATAACTAGAATATGTGGAGATACAAGATCAATCTATCAAGATACATGTCAAGAACCATCTATCTAAGTGTGTGAAACATCAGTATATCATGTGATCGGCTTGGGACTATATGACTCATTACATGGATTAGCGATCATCCCCAACAGGTCAGGCTAACCAGAATATAACAGCGATGAGGCATGTAAAGGTAAGGCCGTGGTGCCCCGTTCCCCCTATTCGGGGAGCGCGGCTAAGAAATACAAGACGGTATCGTTCGATCGGGATAGATTAAATCAAGAACTCATCCTCGTTATGGATTTGCCTCTTCGGAATCGATTCCCATATTCAGTGGACCGTGCCCCCGGGATTGACTTAGCGGCAGAGTCAGGAGGGACCTCTCCGCTGCATTCTTTGTTGCCTAGTTTTCGCTGTCGCTTATTGCTTTCGTGTCTTGAGTTGGTTTTCGGTTTTGCTTGGGTTTTCTTGAACGGTTTCGATGGATTTCATTGCTTTCGTTCTTAGGACTGCACTTCAATTCCGATAAGGGAGAGAGAGAAAGAAGTACTGATCAGCTGTTCGTGTCAATACAGGTGAACCAGCTGTAGTCGTCGCTCGAGCGGACGCCTAAAGCACTTCTTTCCTTTTCCTTCCAACTACCAAAGTGAGTGGCTACCAACCCGATTAGCTAGCCCTTCTTGCTAGTCTTCACATCAAATTCTTGTATTCGTGCTTGCCCCGATCAAACGATACCAAGTAATAACTAAAAGATATCAAGATAATAAGGGAATAGACTTGGATCTGTATGCTTGTCATGAAACTCATGAACGGTTACTTACTTATATGCTTGCTCGTTTGGAATGTTCATCATATGCATAAATATAAGTTAGAATGTATATTTCTTCTTAAAAACTGTGCTATGTATAGAACTCATTTTCAATGCAATAACTCAACAGGAAGACTATGCAAAAGTAGATCTTGCCCTGTTATTGCCCTGTGCCTGATTTGCCTCAAATGTTAACTTAGTGTACTGCGTTGATCACGGACAACTTATGCACAAGGTCTTAGTTCCTGCGGACGGTCGCTGGGGCACTGGCACCGATCCGATCCGGACGGAACTCACGATAGTCGCCTGCTTCGGATTGAGTGGCTTGTGGCGCCTCCTGTTCCCTGCGCCGCACGCCATTCCGTCCCGAGACTAGCCCGTCCATAATGGCAACGTGCCAGTGATCCCCTCGTATATTTAAACCTGTTGCTACTAACTTGTGTCTTCTTGGCAGGGAAGGCAAGGTAAGTATTATGCAGGTGGTTCAGACGGACAGGTAAATGTCACCGAACGGTGACGGGTCATTTCAATGATTCTATATCTATGTCTTGTTGTAAAATGAACTAAGGCAAGATAGAAACCCACCGTAAATATGCATGCTTCATTAAAACAACGTGTTGACTCGTATAGTTGGGTTAGCTTGCCTTCACCAGTACGTTTCGATGTACTGACCCTCGTTGAAACAGGTTCCCCGCGCTAGAAAGAACCGAGCGAGGAGCAGGAGACAAACCCCCATTCCAGTCCAGCTGTAGGCACGCCTCGACCGTGCCACCTTTGACGCATTTTGAAGAAGAAGCTAGCCACCAAGCAACCATGCAGCTTCGTGGCAAGGCAGTCGTTTCGACCCAAGGTCTTATATTTTGAGTAGTAGTAAAGGATGTAATGTACAGGACTGCTATCTCATTTTGTGTCAACACTTTTGTAAGCCCATAGAGGCAATCCTTACGTCTCAGTTCAAGGAGTTTGTAATAGATGTTCATATTATCAATAAAAGAGAACTTTTCCATGTTCAAATCTGTGTTTTAATTATCTGCGTACTCTGAATATGTGCTCGCTACGCAAAACAAAATACTTAGCCTTGTGCGGTGCGCAACCTAGGCCCGCACGGCGGTCACGCCCGGGGGACGACTATCGATTCCACGGAATCGGGGCGTGACATGTTGGTATCAGAGCACAGCTTCAAAGTTCCTTTGATTCATAAGCTGGAAAAGTTTCCTTAGTGATAACTCGCCTATGCGAACTCCTGAACTCGTTAAGGCCAAAATAAGATACGTTCATGCAATAAGTCCATAATACATTATGATCCTGATCTAAATTACCTCTTTTGAAGGAATGACGCAAGCGCAGCCATCAGCGCTAGCGCCAGGCGAGACACGGACTCAGGAGAGCAGCTCCGGAACATCAGGAAGCTCTCGGAGCCAACGGGGCATGTCTCAAACAGATTCGATTCAACAAGTGGTGCAAATGTTAACCGAGCAAAGACAGAGGGATGATGCCCGCCAAGCCAAGTTCGAGAGCAACCTAGAGGCCCGGCTCTCAGTCCAACAAAAGCAGGTAGATACCCTGCAATAGCTTGTTCAGACCCTGGCCTCCAACCATTCTGCCGCAACGACAGCTACACCAGTGGAGCAGCCAGCGCTTGAAGTTGAACTACCGCCCGCGCCAAGGACGAGGGAAGTGACTGCCTTCACCTTTGGCAACTTCAAGAAGGTCTGCAACACGCCATTTAACGGGACTGAGGACCCGATCGTGGCTCTAGATTGGCTCGTCGAGCTTGAAGATCATTTTTCCCTCCTCGAAGTGCCGGAAGACAAGCGCGTCACCTGTGCCCAATTACTGCTCCGCCTCAATGCGCACGACTGGTGGGACGTGCATCGACGATCTCTTCAACTTGGCCATGGGGAGGAGGCGATCGCGTGGACGACTTTTCGTGCCGCGTTCGAGGAGGAGTTTATACCCCCACCTCTACGACGTCAACGGGAAAACGAGTTCGTTCAACTCCGGCAGGGCAGTATGACGGTGAAACAATACTCGGCAGAATTCAACAAACTGGCCAAATTTGCTACCGCTTATCTACCGGATGCAGCGAGTCGTGCCAGACGATTCAAAGGAGGGCTACGTCCTGGCATCCACGGGCACGTAGCCGTTCCGCAGTATCAGACGATGCGGGAAGTATTAAACCACGCCCTTTCGCTCGAACCGCAGTATCCTCACGTTGCCGCCGGCGCTGTGCAACCTTCCAATCACAAACGCCAAGGCAACGATAGAGGAAACAAAGCTGCAAAGCGTCAAAATAACGGCGGTCGTCAGCGAGAAAACCAGGGGCAGCGTTGCACCTACTGCAACAGAAGAGGGCACACCGAGAATGTCTGTCGCAAGCGGCTCGGCACTTGCCTCAGATGCGGCGATCCAGGCCATCAGATTAACAGCTGTCCGCGTCGTCCACCGCAACAACCAGATCAGACTCCGGCTCCTCAGGCAAATCGAGCGGCGCCTTAGCAAGGGCGTAATCAAGCTCAAGGCCGAGTCTACACCATGACACGGGAAGAAGCATTAGCTTCGGATACCGTCGTGTCAGGTACCTTACTTTTCAATAATATACCTGCTCGCGTTCTATTTGATTCAGGTGCAACCCATAGCTTTATTTCTACAAACTTCGCAACGGAGAACAATGTTAAAATGACTCCGTTGCACTTAGATTTAAATGTTAGCACCCCCTCTGGTACAAAAATCCCTGTTCGTTCAGTATGCCTAGGTGGTTACATTTGTATTGGGAAGAAGAAGCTGTCGCTCGATGTCTTAGTTCTAGATGTTAGGGACTATGATATCATCTTGGGAATGGACTGGCTAGGCGCATGCGCAGCAACTATTGAGTGTGCAGAGAAGCGAGTCGTTTTTCGTCTGCCCGGAGAAGCCGTGTTCTGTTACACCAGTAGTCCAGCGAACGATGCGACCAAGGCCTGCATGGTGATTTCGGCAAAATCTGCTCGGCGAATGCTCTACACAGGCTCCGAGGGATTTCTAGCATCAGTTCGGGACGCGCGGCAGGACTACGCAAACGTCGAGCCTAATTCCGTTGAGGCGGAGTTCCCCGACGTGTTTCCGAGCGAACTACCCGGCATGCCGCCCGATCGAGAGATTGAATTCACTATAGACACATTTCCAAATACACAGCCGATTTCAAAGCCTTCGTACAGAATGGCACCTGCAGAGCTGAATGAATTAAAGCGCCAACTCCAGGAATTGCTTGACTGCGGGTTCATCCGTCCGAGCGTGTCTCTTTGGGGCGCTCCCGTGCTCTTTGTGAAGAAAAAGGACGGAACTCTACGCCTCTGCATAGACTATAGGGAATTAAACAAGGTCACAATCAGGAACAAATATCCTCTGCCACGGATTGATGACTTGTTCGATCAACTACAGGGTGCAGCAGTATTTTCAAAAATAGATCTTCGCTCGGGCTATCACCAGCTGAAGATTAGGCCAGAGGACACCCCCAAAACTGCTTTTCGAACCCGGTACGGTCATTACGAGTTTTTCGTGATGCCGTTCGGACTAATGAATGCGCCTGCAGCATTCATGGACGTTATGAATCGGGTATTTAGACCTTTCATCGATAAATTTGTGGTGGTTTTTATCGATGACATCTTGGTGTACTCGAAGACTAGGGACAAGCACGCTGGACACCTGCGGATGGTGTTGCAAACCCTTCGAGACAACAAGTTGTACGCCAAACTGAGTAAATGTGAGTTTTGGCTAGACAGTATATCCTTTTTGGGCCATGTTATCTCGTATCAAGGCATCTCAGTTGACCCGAAAAAGGTGGAAGCCATTACACATTGGAAACATCCGGAATCAGCTAGCGACATCCGAAGCTTTCTTGGACTGGCAGGATACTACCATCGGTTCATACAGAACTTTACTAGAATTGCTTCGCCCTTGACGCAGCTCACACGGAAGGGTACGAAGTTTACTTGGACGGACGACTGTGAAGCTTCGTTTACGGAGTTAAAGCAGCGTCTCATCTCCGCCCCGGTCCTTACTTTGCCAAACGGACCAGATGACTTCAAAATATATAGCGATGCATCAGGAAGGGAACTAGGATGTGTCCTGATGTAATGGGACAAAGTGATAGCCTATGCGTCTAGACAGCTAAAGCCTCACGAGCAGAACTACCCAACGCATGACCTCGAGCTTGCCGCGGTAGTGTTTGCATTAAAGCTGTGGCGCCACTATCTTTATGGCGTGCCGTGTAAAATCTATACGGACCACAAAAGTTTGAAATATTTGTACACTCAAAAAGATTTGAATCTTCGACAGCGGCGATGGCTTGAACTCCTAAGCGACTTCGATCTCATGATCAGATACACGCCTGGTAAGGGAAACGTCGTAGCTGACGCACTGAGTCGAGTGTTTGCAGGAAGTTTGGCTATTGATGATAGGCTGCGCCGAGATCTTGAATCACTGGGCATTACCTTAAAAATTAGATACACAAAGTGGGCGCAAGTATCACAACTGCGCCTCGAACCCGACTTGTTACAACGAGTAAAGACCGCTCAGAAGGACGACCCGTTCCTGTAAAAGATTCATGCCCTTATCTCAGCAGGGAAGGCGTCCGACTTTGCGGTAAGCACGGATAGGATGCTTCGAGTGAAGGAAAGACTGTGCGTTCCAAGCGACGCGGCCCTCAGGGAAGAGATACTCACGGAAGCTCACTATGCTAGTTATACTTCTCATCCGGGTAGCACAAAGATGTATCGGGATCTTCGTACGACGTTTTGGTGGCACGGCTTGAAAAGGGATGTGGCGCAGTTTGTGTCGCATTGCATGGCTTGTCAACGAGTAAAGGCCGAGCACCAGAAACCAGGCGGAGAATTACAAAGCCTTGATATTCCGGAGTGGAAATGGGATGATATAACGATGGATTTTATCGTTGGTTTGCCGAGGACGCAACGGGGACATGATGCAGTCTGGGTTATCGTCGATCTACTCACCAAGTCAGCTCACTTCCTGCCTATCAAGTCTACTTGGAGTGCCGACCGCCTGGCTCAGATATATCTCAACGAAATCGTTCGACTCCATGGCGTGCCAGTAACCATAGTCTCCGATCGAGATGGTCGATTCATATCACGTTTCTGGGGAAGCCTGCAGTCAGCAATGGGGACGAAGTTGAAGTTTAGCTCCGCCTACCATCCACAGACCGACGGCCAAACCGAATGTGTCAACCAGATCCTCGAAGACATGTTGCGACTCTGCGCCTTAGACTTGAAGACGAGTTGGGACCTTCATCTACCTCTAGCTAAATTTGCTTACAACAATAGTTATCAATCAAGCATTCAAATGGCGCCGTATGAGGCATTATATGGGCGGAAGTGTAGATCTCCTATCTGCTGGGACGAAGTTGGGGAACGACAAGTACTTGGCCCTGAGCTCGTGGAGCAGACCGTCCAGAAAGTCCGGCTGATTTGGGATAGATTAAAGGTGGCTCAAAGCCGTCAAAAGAGCTACGCGGACACACATCGAAGACCGCTAGAGTTCCAAGTAGGCGACCGAGTATTCCTCAAGGTCTCGCCCATGCGAGGAGTCAGCAGGTTCGGGGCAAGAGGAAAGCTAAGTCCAAGATTTGTCGGCCCGTTCGAAATACTAAAGCGGGTTGCCTCAGTTGCGTATCAGATTGCTCTACCACCATCCCTATCCGACGTACACGATATATTCCATGTTTCACAGCTTAGGAAATATGTGTACGACCCGAGCCATGTGGTAGACCTGGACCAACTGAACCTTCAAGCCGACTTGACGTATGTAGAACAGCCTGTGCAAATTTTGGATAGAAAAGAAAAGCTGCTTCGGACTCGCTCGGTTCCTCTCGTGCGCATGCTTTGGCGGAATCACTCCGTCGAAGAATCTACTTGGGAGCTTGAATCCGAAATGAGGGAAAGGTTCCTCTCACTATTTCCTAGTGGTAGGTTCTATTCTTTAAGTTTCGGGACGAAACTTCCAATTAGTTGGGTAGGATGTGGTGCCCCGTTCCCCCTATTCGGGGAGCGCGGCTAAGAAATACAAGACGGTATCGTTCGATCGGGATAGATTGAATCAAGAACTCATCCTCGTTATGGATTTGCCTCTTCGGAATTGATTCCCATATTCAGTGGACCGTGCCCCCGGGATTGACTTAGCGGCAGAGTCAGGAGGGACCTCTCCGCTGCATTCTTTGTTGCCTAGTTTTCGCTGTCGCTTATTGCTTTCGTGCCTTGAGTTGGTTTTCGGTTTTGCTTGGGTTTTCTTGAACGGTTTCGATGGATTTCATTGCTTTCGTTCTTAGGACTGCACTTCAATTCTGATAAGGGAGAGAGAGGAAGAAGTACTGATCAGCTATTCGTGTCAATACAGGTGAACCAGCTGTAGTCGTCGCTCGAGCGGACGCCTAAAGCACTTCTTTCCTTTTCCTTCCAACTACCAAAGTGAGTGGCTACCAGCCCGATTAGCTAGCCCTTCTTGCTAGTCTTCACATCAAATTCTTGTGTTCGTGCTTGCCCCGATCAAACGATACCAAGTAATAACTAAAAGATATCAAGATAATAAGGGAATAGACTTGGATCTGTATGCTTGTCATGAAACTCATGAACGGTTACTTACTTATATGCTTGCTCGTTTGGAATGTTCATCATATGCATAAATATAAGTTAGAATGTATATTTCTTCTTAAAAACTGTGCTATGTATAGAACTCATTTTCAATGCAATAACTCAACAGGAAGACTATGCAAAAGTAGATCTTGCCCTGTTATTGCCCTGTGCCTGATTTACCTCAAATGTTAACTTAGTGTACTGCGTTGATCACGGACAACTTGTGCACAAGGTCTTAGTTCCTGCGGACGGTCGCTGGGGAACTGGCACCGATCCGGACGGAACTCACGATAGTCGCCTGCTTCGGATTGAGTGGCTTGTGGCGCCTCCTGTTCCCTGCGCCGCACGCCATTCCGTCCCGAGACTAGCCCGTCCATAATGGCAACGTGCCAGTGATCCCCTCGTATATTTAAACCTGTTGCTACTAACTTGTGTCTTCTTGGCAGGGAAGGCAAGGTAAGTATTATGCAGATGGTTCAGACGGACAGGTAAATGTCACCGAACGGTGACGGGTCATTTCAATAATTCTATATCTATGTCTTGTTGTAAAATGAACTAAGGCAAGATAGAAACCCACCGTAAATATGCATGCTTCATTAAAATAACGTGTTGACTCGTATAGTTGGGTTAGCTTGCCTTCACCAGTACGTTTCGATGTACTGACCCTCGTTGAAACAGGTTTCCCGCGCTAGGAAGAACCGAGCGAGGAGCAGGAGACAAACCCCCATTCCAGTCCAGCTGTAGGCACGTCTCGACCGTGCCACCTTTGACGCATTTTGAAGAAGAAGCTAGCCACCAAGCAACCATGCAGCTTCGTGGCAAGGCAGTCGTTTCGACCCAAGGTCTTATATTTTGAGTAGTAGTAAAGGATGTAATATACAGGACTGCTATCTCATTTTGTGTCAACACTTTTGTAAGCCCATAGAGGCAATCCTTACGTCTCAGTTCAAGGAGTTTGTAATAGATGTTCATATTATCAATAAAAGAGAACTTTTCCATGTTCAAATCTGTGTTTCAATTATCTGCGTACTCTAAATATGTGCTCGCTACGCAAAACAAAATACTTAGCCTTGTGCGGTGCGCAACCTAGGCCCGCACGGCGGTCACGCCCGGGGGACGACTATCGATTCCACGGAATCGGGGCGTGACAAAGGCTGCACCGACGTGAGATGTGGGTGAGCTAATGCTGCATATAAGTTGGGTAGGATCACATAAACTACTAATATTTTCCCGTTTTCCCCCAGCTAGCACGATGGATTCCAATCACGACTCCTCGTGACAGGTCTCAATGATGCCAACTCGTGTAAAGAACAGTGTCAGAGTCATGTACGCTATACAATAAGAATTATAGAGATGATCAACATAATAGAAACTGTCAGAGAATGTACTCGCCTAGGGTCCTGCTGCTGGCAATACCAATGTCTGTTTCCGAATCTTGTCTGAAAATCCAACAGTCCTAAAGACAACATATAATAAAATATTGCATCAGACATTACTCTAACACACAGTCATAAAAATACTAGACGCAGGGCACTGGTCAACTAGGGTCAAGTGTGCATCAATTGCATGGGTGTTGCGTCTGTAATTGCTGTGCAAATCAGACAGTCAATGATACGGGACTTGCCAGTATGTCAGTGTACATATGGAAGTCTTCTAACATTTATCGGGCTACAGGTTAATGTAACTACGGGTCACCTAATACATATACAATATCCATATTATTACTTAGAAATAACATTAATACTCAATATATATATATATATCAATACGTATGCTAATACGTACATACCTACACCTATATACCATACAAGCATATACTAAAAGAGAGAGAGAGAGAAGGGGGAATAAGAGGCTCACATAGGCTTCAGCTCGAGGGAATACGGTATCCAGTCGATGTGGAGGAACGTAGGAGCTCCAGCTCTGTTGTGGTTCTAAGTGGCCAGATTAATGGACCGGACGGCGAGTCAAGGTAGAGGCGACGATGGCGTTGATGATAATAATGATGACGATGACGATGGTGAAGGTAATGGTTATGATGTTGATGATCATCATGGTGAAGATGGGGATGTTGATCATGGCGATGAACAGGTGGTGATGATAGTGAACAGGGATGACCGGAGGCGACTGTCGCGGTGGAGGACGTTCAGTCAGGCGGGGGCGAAGGCTCAGGCGGCTGTGAGTTGTAGACGATGGGCCGGTGATGGAGGAGGTGGTGGTAATGGAGAGGAGGAGGCAGGGAAGGGAGAAGGTCGTGGAGCGGGTGGGCAGTGCAGCGGGCTCCGGCATCAGGGATGAGCTCCGGTCGAGTTCGTTGCCATCCGGTGGAGGAGATGTCCGTCGACGAGTGCAGTTGATGGCGGCGTCGTCCCGGCGACCGAGAAAAATAGAGAGATGCGAGCGGGATAGACATTGTGGAGGCGGGGAGAAGATGGGCCATGGACGAGGGTGGTGGTGCACATCGTTCAGGCGAGGAAGATGGCCGATTTCCGGCAGGCTTGGGGATGGAGATAAAGGAACAAGGAAAAAGTCGGCTGATAGCTATTTCTTGGTTTAGGAAAAAATAGAAAAGGAAAATAATGAAAAGAATATATATAAAAGGGGGTTGGATATGACCTAGAAATATTTGACTGGTCAAACCCTCTTGGGATTGGGCCTCTCATGGAAATATTCAATGACCATGATTCAAATGGGTTCAAAATGAAGGACTAGGGTTCAATTGGTTCAAGGTGTGGAGGGCCATGGTCTTAAGGAGGTGGATGTTACATTTCACACTCCTAAAATCATAGAAAATACCAATGAGGAGGAAATAGGTTTATTCACGTATTGTGCTCAATGGGGTGGACACCTTAATGCACTTTTGCATAAAAGTGCCTAACAATTGGAAAATTGCACAAAAGTCAGAAAAGAAGGCATGCATGTCTAGGACAATATTGTGAAATTTGTTGGAAGGCAATGGCTAGGGTAGCGCTCCAAATATCGAAGCAACGGTAACGCGCAACAATGAAATAAAATTACGATAATATAAATATAATTAAATATCATGCAATATTTTATATATTAATCATGAAAAGACGAAAATATCCCTAATTCGAAATATGGGGGTGACAACACGAAATAATACTTAGATGTTTATGCAAATTGTTGCAAACTTGCATGTCTATTGCAGGGATAACCGTCCTGCCTAGGGTAAGAATCACTGTATAAGTGATCACTAGTTATTGTTTATGTTTTTATCGAACTGCTCATAAGACTTGCCTGTTCTACGTATATATGTTACTGCTGCCTTGAATTTAGATGAATAGTCCACTAGAGATAGCTTATGTTCCTAAGAGTTAATGAATATGGCTTATGATAGATGTTGTGCACTGCACGATAGAACACTGCCCATATAGAATGCTTGAATGTATTGAATGTGCATGCCATTTTCAAAGATATATTTTCGAAAGAAGTAATCTGACGTGATCCTGTACTGCATGAAATGAACCTAGATAAAAGTAGCAAGATCACTAGTAATGTAATATTTTATCATGTGCTAACTTAGTGTTGGTTTTGGAGAGTGTTGCTTCTGTTCGTTTCTTTTTTTACTCATCAGCACTTACCCAAAGTGCTGACTCCCCACCAGTTTGCTTGTTCACAGGTACTGGATCGTCCGAAGAAGCGATAATATATCCTCATCCTCAGGAGCCAGAAATTTGGAGTCGATGCCTTGAGACATATCTGAAGTTTTGTGATGCTTTTGTATAAAGGATGTAATATATGGAACGATGTCATTGTTATCAAGAGAGAGAGAGAGAGAGAGAGAGAGAGAGAGAGTGCTTGAGCGAATTATAATCTCGTCCAAGCGCCGCTTATAACACTTCTTGAATATCAATAAAAAAATTATTTTCTTATACTACTGTGTTAATTTACTTTTTTGCATTATTTTGCCGCTGCTTCTATCTTGAATAGCTTACTTGTCATTGTTCAAAGCCTTGGCCTTGTGCAAGCGCAACTTAGGCCTGCACGGCATGTCATACCCCAGTCCTAAAATACGTAGGACCAGGTATACATATACATGATATCTGTACGAACAAGTATATGAACCCAATTTAATGGATATAACCAGTCGTAGTAAGCCGTAAAATATAACTAAGTCACAACAGCACATGCATGCATAATCTAGTCTTATCTGCAACCATCACAGAATAAAGAACTGAATAGATAAATTAGTCTTAAATCCACTACAAAATAATATCTAGTGGAGAACAATTCATAAAAAATGAGTACAAATGGTTTTTGAACTCCTACTGGTATAATGGCTCCACGATGCGGACATTCCCGAGACTGATGCTATCCCGATCTGCAAATCATGTAAGTTCCCAATCTCTTCCTCCACTCCCTTAGTACATGCCCCTTCTTTCCAAAAAAGTGACAAGTCAAAGTTTCTCTAAGCTGGTAGGGTCCCGTCCTCTGTTGTTGCTGTTGATGTCCCATTGGTCGTCTGACAGGCCCTCCTTATTGCATCTTCATTGGTCCTTGATGAGTTCTCTACTGATTCTCTTTTCCCTTGCTGATGGCCTCCTGAACTCTGGCCTCCATCAATATTTTAGATAAGAGATCAGGGATTGTGAGCTGGTATAGTGTTGAAGCTCCTGAGTCAGCTCATGATAAAATCTCTTAGCTTTCTCCAAGTTATTGGGTATCATAACGGTGCCATATCTACTGAGGTGGCTAAACTCAGAGTCATACTCATTGATTGTTTTGTTCCCTTGCTCTAGATGGAGGAACTGATGGTACAATGCATCCTTCACAGTGGCCCAAAAGTATTTTTTCTCAAAGTACTCCAAGAATTGCTCCCAAGTCTGGTGTGTACCACATTAGTGCTCCATCGATTTCCACCAGTGATGAGGGTTCCCTTCTAACTGAGTTCTCATGCCTATCATCCATAAGTTCGTAGGCAGCTATGATGTCTCCAAAATCTTCTTGGTGCTGGTTGTCCAAGTTATGGTCTTTTCTGGAGTCTCATTGCCTTTATATGGTTTGGGGTTTATTTGCACAAAGTCCTTAACTGAACCAAACCTTCTTGTGGCACTGGAGCTAATGCCTGGGCTGGTGCGGGTGCTCATACATCCATCATCTCAAGTGCTACCAGGAATTCATGTCTCATCTCGGCGACTTCCTGCCTCTGCTCTGCCGCTTTGCTGCCTCTGCTCGACATCCAGTTTGGCAGCCTACTGTCTCTGTTCCTGCATCATCATTTAGAAAAATTGGAACATCCGTGTCTGGCCGTCCTGTGGTGCTGCTGGAGCTGGGGGAGCTCCATTAGGTACTATGGGAGGAGCTGGTGGAACCGGATTGTCAGTATGCCCATCCGGTCCTGGAAGTAGAGGAGTCGTCGAGGTCTCTCATTGTGTGGGTCCATCGACCCCAGAAGACGTGTTACCCCCGGTAACGACATGTCTGTTACACAAATTCATCTTTCTGCAAGAGATGAACGAAAGATTAGGAAGAGTACATGAATCAAGCAGGATGCAAGCATTTATTCAAATAGGACAGATTGGAAGGAAGGTGAGTTATAGTTAAATGTTGATGAGACCTAAAACTCTATTCCTAAGTGCAGGCCCGCTCGGTACAGTTACATAACCGAAATGGCCAACTGGATCTGCATGGGCCACCACTAAAATATGTCACGCCCCAGTCCCAAAATACGTAGGACCATGTATACGTACACATGCCAGCTGTACGAACAAGTGAAGGAACCCAATTTAATGGACCCAACCAGTTGTAGTAGGCTGTAAAATATAACTAAGTCACACTAGTCGTAGTACGCTGTAAAATATAACTAAGTCACAACAACACATGCATGTATAATCTAGTCTCATCCACAAATATCTCAGAATAAAGAACTGAATAAATAGATAAGTCTCAAGTCTACTACAAAAGAATATCTAGTGGAGAATAATTCATAAAAAATGAGTATAAAAGATTACTGAAATAATACAACTAAGTAGTAAACATAATAAAAATAGTCCGGGCGTCAGCTAACTAGTTAATGACACCCAAGAATCTAAGCAACTGTTATCCAGGACGCTCAAGGAAACTCCAGTGGCTCCACCTCAAGGTCATCGTCAGCAAGATCTCCAACTCTGTAGTCTGACGGGTACAAGTGCTCGTCGGGATCTGAAAAAGGTGTCAGGTCCTCAGAGGGACATAACAAGTACACAAGAGTCGACATGCATAAAAGTAAAACAGTAAACAATAATAGGGTAACTAACCATCTATGTGATATGCACTCGAGATATCTCTAATGGCGCATGAGGGGGGAGAAATAGAAGAATAGTCATCCCACCAGGCATTCCGCAGAACTTGGGGGTACACGATATACACCATTTATACCATTAGAAACAGAAATCCCATACTCTCACTAGTAGACTCTCCCCTCCCAACGTACTATCCGAACCGTATACGCGGTACAAACATAATGCAAGACGTCAATAAAATCTAGAACCCAAACTAACACCAACAGCTAACACCAGACGCGAACTCACGTACCGATGGCCAGTCAACACGCCAATCCATGCACTCTCTCACTCAGACAGTGAACGTGTTTGAAAAGTGTCAGGTCAGAAGATACTACGTATCTTTACAACATACCAGGTAAGTCAACTACTTCTAAGACGCGTGCACACAATTAAACAAATAAAAACTAGTCATAATGTAAACTGAATAATACAATCAAGCAAGGTGTACTTGCCTGGAAAGCCAAAATGCGAGAACAACGAATCTGATCCGGAGCTCTCCACAGGAACGTCACGAATACCTACCAATTTATTACACTAATTAGACTCTTACTATCTAGTAAAAAAATTAGGTTATTAGCTAGTTATTAATTCTACGTTGATTGCACATGCAAGTAACTAGCCTCAAAATAATATTAACCGTTAATCATTACCAAAATCCTTTTTAAAGACATTAATTAAATAATATAATAATTTTGTATTTAATCATAAAAATAGATAAAATTATATTTTTTTCTTCTACAAAGGGTTTCTACGAAGGTTGGAAACTAGTCATGCTAATATATGTGCTAAACATAATTTTTTTCGAAATGCAAGTTCTAAAAAGAAGAAATCATAAAAATGTTAATTTCTGGGAATAATTCTAAAATATTAGAAAATAATGATTAAATGAGTTCCTACATGCATCTTTATCAATTATACTTATTGGTCTTTCCATTGGACACCTACTAGTTTTCTAGCAATAGTATTGGTAAAATTTTGCCATTATAACCCTACTATTATGCTTTGCATAAAATTTTAAAATCATAATTAATTTTGAAAAAAATATGTTTTTAATCATAAATAATAGGAAAGACATTTATATATGGCTAAAGAACAAGTTACAATAGATTTATATGAAAACTAGGTGACTTTTTATGCATACAAATCTATTTAAATCAAAAATAATATTTTGAAATTATAAATTAAAAAATAAATTTAATATAGGTTAATAACATCAAAATTTAATTATTTACAAAGTTTTAGAAGGGTTCGATGCGGAATTTTGGAGAAAACATAAAATTAGGTCACCATTCCCATTATAAATACAATTTATTTAAAATAATAATATAATAATATAATAATCTGTAATAAACAGTAAAAATATGAAGAAAAATAATTTAAACATCATATTTCTATATTAATTACAAGGTTTAATCAAGGGTTCTACCTATGGGTGCATACATGCATTCATGTGTTCAATTCTTTACACGCAAATCCTAAAATAAAACTCTACTATTAAAAACATGGCAATGGATTACAAATCAATATAAAAATTATTTATTTATTTATATATAACAATAATTTTTCATGCAATCATACACATTAGAGTAAATTTTGAGGAAGAAGGAGACTTACTAGAAGAAGAAGGATGAAGAACTAGAGTTCTTGGATGAATGAGATGATGTTGTCCACGTGAGGGGGGGGGGGGGGGGGGTCGGCCTTGGTGGTGATGGTGGCGGCTAGGGTTCTTGGAGGAGAAAAAAAATTAGGGTTTTGAAGGAGAATCTTGGTTAGAATTTTTAGAAAGGAAGGTGAGAAAGAGAGTATATATATATATATATATATATATATATATATATATATATATATATATATATATATAGGTGGAGAGAGAAAGAGAGAGAGAGGGGGTCGTAGATTTTGGAGAGGGGTAGCCACGGGTAAGAGGGGTCGGTCAAGGGTTTGAGTGGGAGTAGGATTAGGTTTAGTTTGAATTATTTTCTAATTAGATTGTTAGTTATTTAAAAGCCAACAACTAATCAATTAATTAATTAATGACAAAGATTTAATTTGATTCTATAGAATTAAAAATAGTAATAAATAAATAATAAAATCCTACAAAAGAGGGAAGTGGCCTTATTTGGCATGGAGAATTTATGGGCTGCTTAATGAAGATGGTTGGATTGGAGAATAAATACATAGGAATTATATATATATATATATATATATATATATATATATATATATATATATATATATATATATATATATATATATATATATATATATATATATATAAATATCTAAATTTTAAACACAATAATCTACGGTTGTTACGCTAGTGCCATACTAATGCTAAATGGTCGAATTTAGTGTCATATGAAGATCCTACAGGTAGTGTCTCCCGTGTAGGCTACTTCCTACGAAGGACGATATAGATTTTGGAGTCGTTCTATGTCATTAATGTTCAAACTACAATAATGTGTCATAATTTAACAATTAGATTTAAATTGATTTTTAAAATAATCTAAATAAACACAATAAATATAGAATACACACAAAATACCTATTTTTGGGTGAAGGATTTTACAACGGCATCACGTCCATGCGAGGACGATCGGTTCTGCAAGGCGCTAAGCGAGGACGATAGGCCCCTTGTGGAATCGGGGCGTGACAATCCCTGCTCGGACATAGCACGATTTGAGGATCCAATTATATTGCATTACTGGGGTGACCCAGACATCACCTAGCAAGCCGTATGCTTGATTGGCCGTTTAATTAAATTCTGTTTGATTGTGTATTGTCATCTGCCAAGTAGCTTAGGGACATGGACTGTCGTGGCACGATGATTCAACCCTTGTCCTTGCTTGGTTGTGAGGTTGGACTGTTATGTTACCAAAGGCTATGGATCGAACTATGACGCAGATACCTCTTATTTGGCACACACCTTGCTCTCTTTTCTTGCATTTATTTCAGTTATTAGTTTTGTTTCTTCTCTTGTCATTCATTGTGGTGCTTGTTATTCGGGACCTGACCCTGCTGGTTTTGTTTGGCCCAATTTTGTACCGGAGCCTGAGGACTCTACCTTCTACCTGACTGATGGTGCATACCGGGAGCATGGTCGGCGGGGTACTTGAGTGGGTTTCCTTCTTCTCCACTTTAGTATTTTGTATCATTTTGGACGTTTAGCCACCGACATTCTTTAGCCGGCAAATTATGTACATATTTGTGTAAATTCAGACTGCAGCTGATAACGACTATGTACTATTGACCTTATACTAGCTCGACATTTTGTAATGGCTAGTTCTTGACTATTTTGATAGAGCGTTGGGGACGTCTTACTGCTTTATCATATATGTTCATATCTTATTGCTAACTATTTGAATAATTGAGACATAAATCTTCTTTGAGATCCTAGGAAGACTTTATTGTAGTATGCACCTGTAAACTCCCTCGACCAGATTTCAGTATTTTAATATTATTTTTAGTTAATTAGAATTAGTGTAACTTTTTAAAAATTTATTTACTATATATTCTATTGATTGTGCACCTGTTCATTACACAATTAATTAGGGCCTCACACTAGCTGTTAACCCTAAACTAATTTCACATCCCTGCCCTAGGCTTGCTAGACTACATTTTTTGTATTTTTAGCAACTCCCAGAAACCTCGTTTTTTGCTTCGTTTTAGTCGCACAAATATCGTTACAAACGTACGTATTTAATCCCTATTTAAATTACTACTCTTTACCCATCTCTGTACCCCTAGAGATTTGAGGACCAGTAGTCACCTGTTTGCCCAACCAAAAATACGATAATATTCTACTCTAATTATAATTCAATTATCATATTGACACCGTAGAAAAATTATGACCCTAACTGCCCCTAAATAATTAGTGAACACCGTGCGCAGTATTTATTAAATAATAAATACGGTGACCCGTATCACCTGCAGAATTAGACCCTGCATCTGCCCAGGCTCACCCCACACTGTCCGAAACACTTCCCCAGCTTTCCCTCACAATTCTGTGAATTTTAGTAATTTTTAGAACCAGGTGACTTTTCAGACAAATTTCATAATTGTGCAATTTCCCAATTTTTTGGACTTTTATGCAATTTATGAAAAGTCAAGGGTTTTTATGCAAAAATTCCCATATGAGGTGGCATCACCTCATTGGTTATTGAATAGGTGGAGTAGGACCCACAAAATATCAGATTAATATCCATAATTATCTGAATTAGATATTTAATTAATTAAATTACTAAAATACCCCCAACATTCCCCCTAATTACAAAACTACCCCAACCCTAACCCTATATAACTACCTAGCCCCCTTCATAACCGAACCCATTCCCCCTCACTCCGGCCACCCTCCGCCCACCGGACCGCCGCCGACCACCTCGCCACTCCCCCAGCCATCCCCCAGCCAACGGCCACCCCCTCCGGCCACCGCCTCCGCCGCCCTGAGCCCCCGCAACACACTCCCCTTTCCTGCACCACAGCCGCTTCCTCACCTCCGACCGCCCACCACCGCCGTCCTGACCGTCGTGGACCTCCGCCACCGACCCCATCCGCTCCGCCGTGACCTCCTCTACCCAACCACCACCGCCACACCTCCCCACGACCACCGTCCTGGCCGGTAGCTCCCCCGCAGCCTCCTCCCCGACTTCGCCTCCAAAACACCACCACCACTCCGACAGTCCCCCACCGCTACTCCGGCCACCCCCGACCTCCGCAACCCTCACCGGACTGTTCGCCTCGACCTCCTCCGCCACCCCGACGGCCTGCACCCCCTCCTCAGCCGCCGCTACCGCCGCTGCAGCTGCTGCACGTTGCTGCTGTTGCTGCTGTTGCCGACTGCAGCTGCTGCTGCAGGCGACTCTCCGGCCAGCCGCCGGCGACTCCACCGCCGTGCTTCCACCGGCGGCAAGCCCAGTGGGCCCCCTGTTAGTAGGTATAATACTAAAACCTAATATATATGTATTTTCATATATATCCCTATATGTATATACATATATGTATATATATATGTATAATATATGTATATATGTATATTTATATATATATGTGTATTATACTCTTAATATATATTATATATATACTGTTATTATACAGTATATTATACTGTATATTATATTATTATATATATATTTACTAAATATATGTATATGTATATATATTATTATTTTATATGTATGTATATATTTATGTATATATACTTATATTTATACATATATTTATATATGTATAAATATAATATCTACTTATATGTATGTTATATAAATATTTATATGCATTTTAATTTCTGTTTTTCCTTACTTATAAATATATATATATTTATATATATATAATTATATATATATAGTATGTATACTATATATATCATATATATATAACATATTTGTATATGTTATATAATTTCTACTATAATGTATATATGTATACTATGCACTCTTTTTCTTTTATTTATTTCTACACTTAATTTTCTACACCTATTATATATATATATATATATATATATATATATATATATATATATATATATATATATATATATATATATATATCTATATATATATATATATATTATATATATGTATATAATATAACATATTATTAATATGTTATACTATGTATTATTATTAATAATAAATATTATTGCTGGATAATACATCTTATATTTATATGTATATTTCAAATTCTTGCACTGTCTTTAAATTCATATATTATATTATCCAGTGGTCACCTATGGACCCTGATAATATTATTATTATTATAAATGCTGTATATAACAGTGGTCACTTATAGACCCTGATATATTTGCTGAATAGTACAGCATTTATATATGTATTTAAAATTCTGTTCTGTCATTTCATTTTATTATTATATTATATATATCAGTGGATACATCCTGATAATATATTATAGTATTATATACCTATCGCGGTGGATATACCCTGCTACTACATATCTGCATTTGTCTGTTTTTCATATACTATATATATTACTATATATACTATTATATCTATATATATACATACTATATATATATATATCTATATTATATATGTGTATATAAGTATATATATATACTTTGTATTACAGCCTTGATATTCACGAACCCTGTCTGTTTTAACAGAAACCACCTTCAGCACAGCCAGTGACCCCCTGTCACCAGCAACCTCAAACCTGACTGCGAGATCAGGTTATCAACACTATCAGGGAGTAGGCAAGTATACCTTGCCAAGTACTGTTTAAATTCCCAATATTGTATATGCTCTTGTTTCTGTATTTCATATACCATGATTACCTGAGACTGCCTTGGGTACAGTCAGTTGATATGTTGACATTTAAAATAATATTACAGACTCACCAACAATTATGAGAGTATTCTAATATTCTCCTAGACCCTATCACGGGAACACGCAACATGGTTGCAATGCATATTGGGATGCGAGCTGCGTATTTGATTTGCTACCAATACGTGTGACCCGCATCACGGATTAGAATAATTTAGGAAATGTACGACTTGACATTTAGTTATATTGGACGGGGAGGACGACTAAAATACGTATGGGACACCCACCTCTTTACCATGTGCCGCACTCGACGGAGTGATACGGATGATATATGTATATATATTCATGTGACCATTCTCATCGTAGATGGAAAATTGTATAGTGCTCTTGAACGGGGGCATATGTGGCATATACTAGCCTGTCACTACAGATTGGTGAATTACGTCAGCATATGTCTAGCCACACATTTCCCATACGTACTAGGTTGTCTCAAATTGCATTTCACTTAGATGGTTAGCACCCTGTATTTATTTTATTCAGTAATTTTTATTCAGTATTTACATACATGGCATGTTGTTTTCCTGTATCTTGTTACGTCCCTCTGAGGACCTGGTTCCCTGTCAGGTTTAGCTGAGACACTCTACCCCACAGTACCTGGACTTGGACAGGAGTCTGGACATGCCCTTGAGATGGAGTCAGAGGAGATGACGTCAGAGTCTACCTGAGTACACAGGAGTTGGAGCTACATATTTTGAGGATGTTGTGCTAGTTTATCTTATTTCACTTCTGCTTACTTTTTGTAGTGGGATGGTTCCCACCTGACTTTATCTGGGTTGTATATGACATCTCAGATATAGCATCTATATATTCAGCATTTTTCCTGTTATTCTTGTGGATTGAGATAGATTTACCTGTATTTAGACTTGTAGTATTTTAGGACAGCGTAGCACATCATTTCGGGTCCATTAAATTGGGTAATCCCTTAGTGACGTGTCAGCTGGCCAGTGACACGTGGCCTAGTTCCGTATATTTTTGGGACTGGGGCGTGACAGCACCATCTTCTCTAGTTAAAACCGTGATTGTTGTACGACGTATTGTATCTTGTACGGAATAGTTGGTTATGTCCGTCTTCGTATTTCGTTAATGGAACGTGACATTATTCTACAAAGTAATTTTTTTTTTTTTCAAAACTCTCCCATATCAATTATAACAAAAAATTTAAAATTTATCCACATCTACTATATTTTCTATATCCGTTGTTATTTGGCTGAGAACCAAGGGAGCACAGATGTATTTTATACTCCAAAGTCTAATGGAAGGCTTGTCCCACCTGAATCCTCCAAAAGTCTAAAAGAAGTCCCACCTGAGTCCTCCAAAGTCTAAAGGAAGGCATGTCCCACCTCAATCATCCAAAGTTGTATAGGCATCAATCATCATGCTTTCGTCCAATTATGTCTCTACTAGTTATTAGCTCTCCTAGCACAAAATGATGCACAATAAGGAGTGGGCGCCACTGCAGGCTTCTAATTTGGGCATAGTCTTGGTGAAAAAAATGCGGGCTTTTGGAACTTTGAAAAAAAAAAAAAAGAAAGAAAGCAAAAGTCCTTACTATAGACCTTTTTTTTTTCCAAAAAATAATAATTAATCAAACGTCCATTAAGAACGTTTATTCCAAAAAAAAAAAAAAAAAAAAAAAAAGGCAAAAGTCACTTTAGTCTCATATTTTTTGGACCAAAAGATAACGTCATGAGTTGTTTCTATAAATATATTAAATTTTAAGTGTTAACATAATATTTTAGATATATATTAATAAAATTAGAGTTCTCTCTTGTTTGGAAATTTACGTTTGAGTAAATGTTGAACCATTATAAATTTGTTTTTTTATATTATTAATCTTTTTTTTTTTTCAATTTAATCTGAAGTTGGTTTAAGCGTTTTTAGTTTTATAAAATGTTTACTGAGCTGTACGATTGATTTGGGACAAAAGTGTAACTTCACAAATGAAGGTCATTTCAAGATTGAGCTTGTTTATATAATTCGTACTCGGTACTCACCAAAGCAAATTTCTACTGTACTCCACCGAACAAAAGGCTACAACTTAGCAAATAAAAAAAATATTGTATTCTTTTAAGGGCTATTTGATATTATCTTTTCCTTAGATTAGGTATATTGATATTACTTTCTGTTAGATTAAAAGTTGAGAATACCTTTCTGAAAGTGTCGTTAAAAACTCTTTAATGACACTTTCAAAACCCATTAACGATACTTTCAGGACGACACTTTTCAAAACTCATTAACGACACTTTCAGGTTTTTAACTCCTCGTTATGTTAGCGTTATATTTATTTTCTATCATTTGCCATCAACGTTTTATTTTCCGTTTTGGAACTTGCTTTCTTAATTTTTGTTTCGTTTAGTCACGACACACTTTATTTTGAATAGGATTGCGCATCGATCGGTTATTGATCGATTTGATCGTAATTGTAGAAAAATTTAAAATTATTGGATTATGAAATAATAACAGCCGAATCAAACCAACCAACGAGTAAGTTCGGTTTTGAAACCAATCAACTTAGTTCGATTTGACTTCCGGTTGATCGATTTTGTATTTGAACGCAACATATTTAAAATAAAATAAAAATATTTTGAACAATCATTTGCAACAAGTTTGCTAATAACTCATTTTCATAATTTTTTCTTTTCATCATTCCGTATCCAATAAACACAATAGTTCATTTCTATCAATTTTCACCGATAAATAAAAAAGTCTATAAAAAAAATTACATAAGGTGTCACGCCACGATCTCCCGCGGTCCCGATCGCCCCCGCTGGACGTGAGATCACCACACAACGCTCTCGCGGGACAACCGTTTTCCTCGGGACGTGATATCGTGCGAGCCTGGAGTTGCGCTCGCACAAGACAACAACGTTAGTCGTCTTGGTTATTATCGAACTAATTGAGTGTACAGCGGAGGAGCGGTGTTACAAACAATAATCCATCTGAGTAAACGAAGAAAAGCTCATGGCACGAGGTTCTCTGAATATAATGCCATCGTTCCATACATTATGTCCCTCTATACAAAAGTATCTCAAAATATCTCGATACATCTCAAGACATCGACACCAAATTTTTGGGTCTTGGGGATGAGGCTCGGCTATCGCTTCTTCGGACGATCCAGTACCTGCGAACAGAACTGGTAGGTGGTCAGCACTTTGGAAAAAGTACTTGTGAGTATAAAATCAACGAACAGAAGTAATATTTACTAAAACCAACACTAAGTAAGCATGTGATAAAATATTATATTATTAGTGATCTTTCTAGTTCCATGCAGTACAGGATAAGAGTCAGGTTACAGTTCTTTGAAAACATCTTTGAAAGTCATATTTCATATTCAAATACATGCAAGCAGGCAAGACAAGCAGTTCATGTATGATATTTAAGTTCATTTAACTAACTCTGGTGCACAGCGTGTCTCGTGAGCCATATTCATTCTCTAAAGACTCTGGCATGCATCTAGTGAACTATCTTCTTATCATTTCTCTCTACTCTTCTTATCAACAATTATAATCTTATCGTGTGAACGAGATAGAAGCATATACGTAAAGAAAGACTTCTCTATGAAAGCGGTTTATACAAGAGAACACGTTCGATAGCATGTATATCACTTATTCAGTGATTCTTACCCTTCGTCGAATGGTTATCCATGCAGTAGACATACAAGTTAGCAACAATTTACATAAACACATATGTTCTATTTCCTATCCGTCTCTGCATCAAACCGTTAGGTATGCAAGAAGGCTGACTCCTAGCATGCGACCTAACTATATGATGGCCCATGAGTCTACTTTCTCATGATTAGTAGGGGTGTTATCACGGCCCAGCACTGCACTAGTATACTCTTATACTAGCTGCTTTGATGCGTGAACCAGCTATCTAATAGACACGAATATCCGCCTGGTCGCGAGGAATTCTTTGCCTCAGGGTGTTATCTCTGATCCCTCCTAGGGCGAACGGTCCCTAGTGCCCCAGGAACCGGTCGTGGGATTATCCTTGTGTACAAGTTGTCTAAAGACCAATGCATGAATGTAACTATATCAGACAAACTCTATATGGAATGCAGTAGTTCAATAAACAAGCAGACTTCTATCTATTATCTTTTTTTCTCTGTGTGAACATACCGCCATCTCTATCTTTATACGGACTGGCCTCCATCTCTCTGATACAGTTCAAGAATTTCTAACAGTTCTATCTTTAAAGCGATAAGAAAAATATGCAAGCGATCTATATTAAAACAGACATGATACCGTTCTTATATCTCTTTATCTAAGCATGCAGTTCTACTCTATCTTTAGCATACGCTAGAAACATACGAACATTCTTTTACTTTTGTTTATTAGCATTACAGCGGTTCTTTCAATAGCATTGACAGTGTACTAAGCATGCAACATTCTTTTCTATACTAGCATGGCAATGGTTCTCTACTTAGAAAAGCATAAAAGTTCTCTAGTTAAGAATGCAGGTTCTCATTCTATCATTCTCATGTGAACATTAACTACTTAGCAAACAAGCATTACAAAAACTCAGATTCATTATTAAGGCATGCAAGAATCAGAGAATGAAGTTTTGCCCACTCACCTAGATCAATCACCTTCTGGTTCAACAAGGAGCTCTTCAGAAAGATTTTCTTTTTGAGTCAGCAAAGCGATATCTCTTGTACATAGTGCCAACGCGGAGCGGGGCACTACATAAGGTCCATCGATTTGACTGAATTTTATCAATTTTTGATATTATTAATCTATTGACAAAATCAACCTATTCGACAGTATTTGGATAGTGTTTTTAATGCAGGTTTTTTGAGTTTCAACTCAAATATCATGTAAATAATGTTTGGCTGCTTCCGTTTAGAATGTTACTCCCCATTTTTTTTTCCAGAATCAAAGTTTAAACTTCGTATTCCCAGAGTGAAGAAAACCTCCTTTCCGGATGCAAATTCTCAACTTGACGGGCCCTACCCGACCCCTCAACCCTCTATCTGGATTCTCTCTCTCCCTCTCTCTCTCTCTCTCACCACCTTTACATCCCCAAAAGAAAATAAAAAATCCCTAGGAACCTGCCTCCCTCATTCCTCTCCTACAGTGACTTCCCATGGACGACAACCAGTCTCCGCCGGGTTAGGATTAGGTTTAGGTTTAGGGTTTGGGACATCGACGAAGACCGGTTCTGGGATATCGTCGACGACGACCATGACCTCTCCATCTCTGAGATGGATGGACTCGACTACGAGGAGGAAGCGACCTAGATACAGATCTTCGTCGAGGAGGGCTCGTCGAAGGGCTGCACTAGCTGTCACACCCGTTTCCCGATTTGCTATTTTTTGAATTTCTAGAATTTAATTTTTTTGATATTGTATTTCTGCTGTATTTGCATAATGGTTCATGTCATTTATATTTTATTTTCTGTTGTCTGGAGAGACTATCCAAGACCTATAGAATATCTATTGGTATTGCCATAGACCCAGTTTAGGACCCGCTTATAGACTGGATAATTGGTTTGGTTCATTTTTGTAACGACCCGCTCCGCATTAATACGGATAGCCGATTCAAACGACACAAGTGCTACGACCCAAGCCACCTTGCTCGGCAAGAAGACTAGCTTGAGGCAAATGATTCAGACTTGTCCTTCCAGGAGTTCATACTTAGACTTTCATAGACGCGCTTGGAGGATCGCTCGGCCGATGTAAATTATCGCTAAGGTGGGTGGCTACGATGAACCTGTCTTTGCTTAGCCTGCAAACTTAAAAATACAGACGATACATGCTAGTCGCTAGGAAAATCACCCATTGCATGCTAATAAGAATACAAAATACCTAGCGAAGGGAATAATCCTATCTTGTATTGCTTGTGTTAGAACATGAAAATAAAACTTGGTTTATAGTTGGACCCTCGCATGCTACCTTAGCTTTGTGCAAGTAGACTCCTCTAATGCTTTGAGTAGATCATTATATACTCTTCGTAGTACACTGCTTCACATGGTTACACTACTCGTCATAAAGGTTATGTCGCGATTCAACGACACATTAACGCTCGTGCTAGTCGTACTGCTTATCTTTATAGTAGACTTTTATATGATCAAGTATAGTGTTTCACCTGTATATGTCCCATGCTTATCCCGTAGATTCGTGCCACGGCCTGGAGCATAACACAGAACCTAGTTCACTTACCTGAGGCAGGAAGACTATCGAAATAGTCATTCCAAGCCAAGTAATAAAAAATATCGAAAGACTTCGGGACCATAAGGTCGCAAAGGCGGTTTCTCGTATCGGGAAGTGCATAATCTAAGATTGGAAGAAGAGATAAGAAATTATATGGAATTATCGAGCAAATGAACTGAATTGCACTGGTAAGTAAAAGAAGAACAAGAATCACTCAGGATGGCTTGTAGCGGGCTTGTGTTGTGCTCCCATCATCGTCGTTCGGGGTGGCTCATAACGGGCTCATGCCTCGTTACAACCATCGCTGTTCGGGTTGGCTCATAGCGGAATCGTGTCAAGCTATCACCATCACCGTTTAAGAACAAGAAGTAAAAACATAAGAGAACAAGAATAAATAAAAGAGACTTGCATCATCGCGGACAACTTGTGCACAAGGTATGGTAATTGGTTCCCGCCGAGGCATAGGGCCCGTATCGACCTAGGCTAGAACAATTAGGTAGTCTGTTTGCAACATCAGCACAGGGGAGTCGGCCACTCATAGCGGGGAAAGCTACCCACACTGTCACGATAGTCGTCCTCCCGAACTACTGTCCATAATGGCTTTCAGGCCAGCAAATTCTGTTCATATAGGTTAAGTTAAGCATCGATTGTGACAATTCGCGTGCGAGTCATCGTATTGAAACAAGTAATATGAATATAACACACTTGAACGAACTGAGGATCATGTGATTGAACAATCAAAGTAATAAAGTAACCAAAGTATCACATATCTGAGTATATCGTTCACCTGATCCAGGAACCCGCTTGCGACATCCTGTATTTGCTTATGAGATTCCGTGGATTTCATTATATATATATATTCGTTCTTGGTTTAACTTGGATTTATCTTTGGACAGAGAAGGACAAATGATAAGTTGGTAAGTATCGTCGTATTTCTCTTATATCGCATGACGCACTACCACACGAGTTAAGCTTTGTATTTTATGCTATAAACTTATCCTAAGGCAAGACTAGAAAGATAACTTAATTTATTGTGTACGGAACTAATATAACGTGTTTGAATTTGTCGAGAGGGCGAGAAGCCTCTCCACCAGTGCATTCATGTACCGATAACCCACTAGATTGCTTGTAGGGTGCGGAAGACCCTCGTTCGATGCAGAGTATCCCCTTGTGTGCGCTAAGGCGTTGAGTTATCTCTGGAAACTTAGAGTGCTGCATCTAGAGCTGAAGCACATATACAAGACATAATGTTGGAATATCACCTATGTATCATCCCATGTTGTAAGCCGCTTGTCACACCTTTATTTGTTTCAAGAGAGAGAGAGAGAGAGAGCGACTTATAATCTCGGCCTAGCGTCGCTTGTAATATTGCTTGATTATCAATAAAAAGCTTATTTTTGTTTCATACTTGTGTTTATTCAATGCTTCCGCTGTGACAACTCTGTGAACTTGTTACCAATCCAATCCCCTGTTTGGTTCTTATTTCGTTGTATTCGGACTATCTGTGCAACTTTGTGGCTTTTATAGCAACGTTTATAGTGACGTAAATAGAGACTTTTATAGCGACGTATGTGCGACTCATTTAGCGACGTTGTTCGACTAATTTAGCTACGTTATTATGACTTGGCAATACTGTCATGTCAGTAATTTGCGATGGACAACGGCTTGTTTAGCGACGTGTGTAGCGATGAATTTAGCGACGTATATAGCGACGTAATTAGCGACGTGTGTAGACGTTGATAAACGTCGCAAAACGTCGCTAAATATACTGAAAAAAATGAATACTGAATTATTTCCAAACTATTCTTCCTGCAGTTTATGAATTCACAATTTATACAAATAGACCCGGAGCAATCTTTCGTTGAATTTGCTGGGTTCGCCGACCCCCTTCGGTTGAACACTCAACACCGGTAAATTAACATATATTTCATATGAATAATATAGTAAAATTTAAAGAAAATACAATATTGAGATTACAAACTGAATCAGGAGAAAATATCGTCGTAAAGAATACAACAAATATCCACACAACTGAGTCTGAAAGCCTCGTTCTAAAGAATACAAGAAATAATGTCTGAATGCCTCAAAAATAAGAAATATTCATAAATGACCAAATATCATAGGTCTGAAACACAAACAATCAATAAACGGTCCTAACTAGGACTATTGTGGATCTGCAGAAGGATGACCACCGGCACGCATGAGGGATAAGAACAGATCATACTGCTCCCGTGAAATCGACACCGATGTCGTTGAAGAAGGCAGTGACGTCGGTGGAGTCTGTGTCGATGTAGGCGCACCAGGAGGACGTATCCGCTCCAACTCTGCTAGTCGTTGGTTGTATGAATCCATGGTAGATAACATCCTCGTACTGCTATGAACCATTTAATCCTGCATCATCGTCAGCCTCTCACCCATGGATAGGTTTGACGCATGCAGCTCCGTTACACTGCGCTCTGTCGACGCTCTAAGATTAGCTATCAAATCCCGGAGCTCCATGATGCTGTTCTCAAGCATATCAAATCGTGCGATGAGCGTCGCATCGTCCGCCTACGGCTGGGACAGGGGCTGCTCCTCCATCCTTCGCAGTAACTCTTCACGGAGAGACACAATCTGACGGTCAATGGCCTCCTGGACTTGGGCCGACGGCTGCGAGGGCTGTGGGGAATGCGCACTTGTCGGGGAGGGCCTATGTCATGCCCCAGTCCCAAAATACGTAGGACTAGGAATACGTAACACGCCAGCCGTATGTATACGAACTCCAATATATGGAAACCATATACACACGTACGCTGTACATGAATATCCAATCCACAGTGGTAATATACTGTCACTACAAGTCACACGCAAATCTATATCTTATCCACAGCACAAATAATAGATAAATGAAAATCAATAACTGAATATCAAAGAAGCAGTCTCAAATAAGAAATCTCAAAGTGTGATAGTCGGATGGAAACAAATCCACTGCAAATCGACTATACCAAAACTACTAAAGAGAGAAGAGAATAAACTCTAATATAAGAATAAATGTCTCGAAAAGGAATAACAACTAGAATCTCTAAACAGCTGCAATGAATCACATATAATCAGAAGGTAAGATCACCTCAGACTGATAGCTAGCGTCAGGTCCAGGTCCATACTCCTGCGGATACTTCTGTTCATCTATATCTGGAAAGGGACCAGGTCCTCAGAGGGACATAATAACATACATATAAACATGCCAATAAAGTACTGAAATATAAACATCCAATGGGGTCGCCTAACCGTCTAAGTGAATGCAGTTAAGAACACCTTTCCCCACAAGTGAGCTATCTGGCTGAAAACTGGAATTTGGCATGATTCTCTTTTAGAGATCCAGGGGCCTAAAAAGGCACGTCGTCTTTTGAACGCCGGAGGCCCGCCTGATAATAATATAATATATAGTGGTCATCACCACCCGTATCTCCGGCGGAGAATCCGGGCGCACAATAGAAAAATGCAAAGGAGCTCAAATGCGGTACTTGTTGTTCTTCCCACCCAATGCTCTAATCATGTCATGTCCATGACACGATAAACCTCTAATAACTGCTAGGTCTACTAGCATACAAAGTTTCTATTGGCAGTTATCCCTATCTGTCGCACGACCTATACGTACCAGTGGCCAGCCGAGTACGCAAGTCCGTATCCTACATGTGACTCACACTCGTGTAAGAATAGTGTCATGGCCAATAAAATATAAATGCCTCATGAAAATGTGGTGGTCTCATAAAGTAGATCCAATGCATATACATAAAAAAAAATATAGTACGACGACACCGTCGTTGCACCCAAGTTTCCTTGGACGCACAATTTATATAGCAGTTAAAATAAATAAACTAAATAGACAGAAATAAACATGCATGCATCATATAGAATATAAATACAGTATAATGGCAAGGTATACTTGTCTGGCAAAAAATCTGTAAAGTGTAAGCGTCCAATGTCAAGGACACGAAACCTGGAACTAAGGCCTCCGAACGAACATCTTTGGATGCTGAAATAAATATCACCAACATTTTCGAAATGAGCAAAATAGCTAAAAAGTACTTCCCTTTCGTCCAATTTGGATATAGGGGCAAAACGGTAATTTCAGATAAAAGTGGGGTCCACGTGTGGCCCACTTTGCACCGAAAAATGTGCCAAGGGTAAATGTCTCTAAAAGGGACAAATTATAGGTCAAACAACTCTAGATGTCAATACGAACACAACGGTATGTCCAAATATGAATTCCGATGAGCCGAACATAATTTCGTCCAAAAAGTCAACTGTGGGGCCCGCCAATTGGCGACTTGGTCAACTATCTCAGAATTATGTAAAAATTGGGTCACAGGACCAGCGCGTTACCACGAGTCCAGTGGCGCAAGTTTTGTCGCAATCTGACTAGCGTGCACAAAATGCAAGCGACTTCCACAAAAGTTATGACACGCGTCCGAATCAGTTTTCACGAATTATTACGTGTCCGGTTAGGCTGCCTGCACCATTCGGTATACTTGGAACATGGGGGGCGGTCCCGTTTGGCGGGGCGCGCTCTGTTTCACAACTTTTAGAAATTTAAAAAAAATGGGTTCGCAGAGTTTTGTGACGAATTTAGTTCTGTCTACAGCAGTTAATAATCTAGGATTATTTAACAGAAATTGAATTAGGTCAGGTGGTCTACGCATACCAAAAAGAATCATAGAATTTGGATCTCCGTGGTGGGAGATACAAACTCCAAAACATGGATGGTCACCGCAGTTTTCTGCGTTCCCAGAATTCGGTCTGTTTGTGCCAACTTTGGCACTGTTTTTGCCTAGAATTTCGTGTTGTTCGAGGTCTACGATCATACAGATATGAAAGAGGGTTAAGGGGTGAGCATACCGGTGAAGACGGGGTGGCGTTTGGTTGAGCGAGTCGACGGAAAATAACTCCGGAACAAAGGTACCTCGCTGTGAGAATCTGTAGTGTGCGGGATCGCGATCGTCGGGATTGGTTTGGACGGCCTGGCGGGGTTCTCTGGCTGCGGTGGCGGCTCTCTTTAGGTCTAGATGAGAAGAGGAGGGTCTGGATGATTAGGTTTAGGGTTTTATAGATAGAATATATATATATATATATATATATATATATATATATATATATATAGGGAGAGAGAGGGTTTGGTTTTGGGTTGGTTTAAAGCCGCGTGGGGGGGGGGGTTCTTTGCTGTGGAAAGTGGGCGTGGTGTTGGAATTAGAAGGGGGGCGCTGTAGCTGGGAATTGAATGGTTCGTTTGCTAAGTTGCTTGGTGTTTTGTTGGAATGGATGGTTTGCTTAAGTTGGAATTGTTATTAGTTTATATTGTTATTAGTTTATTATTTTCTTTTCTTTTCTTTTCTTAATCTTTTCTTTTCTTATTATATATATATATATATATATATATATATATATATATATATATATATATATATATATATATATATATATATATATATATATATTTATATATATTCTCATAGAAAAATTCCAGATTATAGTAATGCACACTATTAAGCTAGCAACTGCTCAAGGGGTCTCCTACATGGAATAAATTCTAAAAATTTCTAATGGCCCATAAATCCTCTAAGTGCCCCAACACCTAAAATAAAAATTATTATAAATCTATTTCTCCTAATTAGTCACTAATTACTATAATTAAATTAATAATTAATAATTAAAAGGGTATATATAATTTCTAGGATGGGGGTTTTATAGCCTAGATGACTGCGTCACAACAAGGGTGCTATAGGACCCCGTACCGTAGTACGTACCCCTCTAGAGACCACCAGCGGCGGTCACCCACAGCTCGTCCGTAAACGGAGCTAGAGAGGGCTGCGAGGAAGTACCAGCCTCTCCCGCTCATGCAGCCTAAGATACTCGGCCTAGAAAAGTTTGGATACTCGATAATTGCCTAATTTTACTTAACTTAAAGTAAAGTAATACTTACATAGGTCTACGAGGCCCTCTCATCAATGATATTTTTGCCCTTTCGATGGGTGGCCAGGAATACGGTCACCATATTTGCATCCTCGTCCCTCTGAACCTGTTAAAAATATATTATTTAGTACTAAAATTAAATATTTTTTTCTACTACCATTTTATCGTACTTGCATTAAAATAATATATCTGAAATAAAAAATATACCAAATGACGAAAATGTTCCGTCATCGGAATCGAGCCACCTAACCACTTTGCTGCCTTTCGCCTAGCCGCCTTGGCCTTCTCCGAACTTTCATTGTACCTCGGATCATCGAATCTAGCCCTCATCGCATTCCACTACTCAGGCATGATCCAACCTTCGATCGGTTTTCTAACGCGATCACGAGCCTTCTGTTCATCCAGAGCATCACGGATAAGCTTGGCGGCAACGACAGGAAACATCTGCTCGATTAACTCAGCCCAGTGCGAAGGTTAGAAATACGTTTGCTACAATAAATAATTTAGTAAGTTATATAATATGCATAAATTAGAGGATTTATATAATATACTTTTACCTTTAAGTGCGCAAACCAGAACGCCTTTCTCTTCTTCCGAGCTTCAGAGTAGTTGATCCAAGGGCCACCATCGTTGTTCTCAGAAAGAGGCCCAGGCGTCTCTGTACCGATGAGGAAAGATATCTATACAGAGATAATTATTTTGATCGAAAAAGTCAATATATGATGATTAAAGAAATACATGATATATATTATGCTAAACCATCTAATTGACTTACTTTGTACCGTCGGCCCAAATCTCTGTCCTCGTCTCCTCCGGAGGTACGCATGGAGGATCTAGCTTATGCTGGGACAATGTCGGCTCGACCTCCTCCATATGATCATCTGTCTCCATGGTTCCGTCAGTAGGAGAAAGCTGGACGAGGGAGTACTATCAGGCCTAGAACTACTCATCCCAGGAGTAATACCACATAATGTCGTCGCAGTTGGAGATGTGACTGATAGTTATACTAGAGTACTAGGCGACGAGGATCCAGAACCAACAGTAGGCAGTACCGGAGGAGCACTCCGTCTACCTCGGGACCTGTCGAACCCTCCACGTCGTCCTGTCATACCTGATAACAACATATGATGAATAAAGAAATACACAAATATATAGTACATTCTACAGTTAAAATATTATGCATATCTTACAGCATTCATAGAATTATACAATAAATAACTAGTGGTGTCACAAGTCTAAATGGATAGTACATTCTACAATCAAAATATAGTACATTCTACAGGCAAAATATTTTATTTTCAATCATCTTCAGAAAATTTATCTTGTTGGCCTTCCTCGTCCTCCTCTTCCTCTTCCTCCTCATCTTTACTTTCATCTACTTCGTCTTCGTCTTTGTCTTCGTCTTTATCTTCCTCTTCGGATAATTCTACATCTTTTACACTATTACTCGTGTAATGAGTAACTTTCGTTGAGTCCACATCTACAATATTTGTTATAAGAGGTAGCTCGTCCTCCTGATAAGCTATTTCGTCAATGTCAAAGGTATTTCTAGCTTTAGTCTTGCATATTGCCCACCAATCCGACCTTGCTATCCCCCGTCTAGGATAAGTTGTGAAGTACACGAGCTGAGCCTGACTTAATAGGATAAATGGTTTGTAGCCTTGATATCTATGCTTGTAGTTTATATCCAGAAGGCCATGCTTGTCAATTTTTCAACCTTGATCTTGAATCGGATCGAACCATTCACACTTGAATAGCACGATCTTAGTAGGTTCTACGCCATAATTATATATCAACTCCACAATCTCTCGTAAGATACCAAAGAAATTATTGCCTGGATCGACGTCTTTGTAGTTCGAAGATTTGATACACAAACAACTATTTTTCGTGGAATCAAGATCCAGAAAGCTGTCTCTGATCGGAGCATTTGTTGACTTGAATCTAAACCCATTCACACTGAAACTTAGCCATATTTTGACGACAGTAATTGGTCTCTTGTCTAGAGTTCTAATAGATTCAGTCTCGGGTGTTATTAGATGATCGACCTAAATACCAAAGTAGCGATAGTAAGTTATTTATTGTGCAAGTGCAAAAAAAAGTAATTACCAAGCTCCTTATATATGCGCTCAACCAAGAAGGAAAATGGTATCTCATTTCTTGTTCTACTTCTTCGTCTGTTATGTAGGATCTAACCGACCTCAACTCATCATTATATGTGCTAAAAAATAATAAAGCAACCGCTGATTAGTAGCATAATAGTAGCTTATACTATTATATTGAGATGATATAAATATGAACGTATTAATTATTTATCCCTCTAGCTTCTCCACTTCATCCTTATCGTAATTGAGTAATATATACAACAGAGCAGCCCTTAGCTCGTTGTCATTCAAATATCGCTTCTTCATTTTCCCCGAAGGCTTTCCGGACGTATTGAATACATTGAGTATTGCATCATTAGATTCCCGATATCCATTGTCGTTTCTCGGAGCTCTCGTTCTATTAGTAGCAACATGAGGTTTAAAATAAGTTGAGCAAAAGTTTTTAATCTCTCCGAGAACATAAGCTTCACAAATAGAGCACTCAACCCGTGCCTTATTTTTTACCTTTCTTTTTAGATGATTCAGATGTCGCTCGAAGGGGTACATCCAACGATAACTGACAGGACCACCAACACGTGCCTCATAGGAAAGATGAATTCGTAAATGCTCCATAGAGTCAAAGAATCCAGGAGTAAACACCTTTTCGAGCTTACATAGTATTACTGTAATGTCCTTCTCTTGCTTTTCTAGACGATCGACGAGCAACTTAGTAGAACAAAGATCTCTGAAGAATATGCTGAGCTCTGTCAATAGATCCCAAATGACCTGCGATAAGAATTTCTAAAATACAATCAGAATTAACCTCTCCATGAATACGTGCCAATCGTGGCTCTTCATACCTGCCAGTTTGTTCTCCTTGAAGTCGACGCATCTTCTCAAGTTCGACACGTACCCGTCTGGAAATTTTAGACCCTGAATCCACCTACAAAGTCTTCATTTATCCTCCTTCTCCAGTGAGAAAACTGACTTAGGCTGCTTTAACTTTCCATTCTCCTCCTCTATCAAATACAACGCATGACGTCTATATATTTCTTCGAAGTCCAACCTGGCCTTCGGATTATCTTTCGTCTTTCCCTTTACCTCTATTAAAGTATTAATTATGTTATCAAACACATTTTTCTCAATATGCATGATATTAAGGTTATTTCTGATCAGATTTGTGCTCCAATATGGCAGATCCAAGAATATATGCCTTTTCGTCCAGTTAAGGGTACGACCAAATCCTTCACACTTGTACCCGTTAGCAGGCTCTTCGATAGCACTTGGTAAATTTTTTACCTCTTTCCATATCGTGTATCCGGGCCACCTTTGCGGTGGATTGTCCTTCTCAACAATGCCCGCACGAAAAGCATTCATGTTCCTCCGGTACGGATGATCCTTCGGCAGAAATTATCGATGACAATCGAAGAAGCACGATTTGCCTCCATGTTTCAAACGAAAAGCCATAGTACGGTCCATGTAATACAAATATGAGAGACGACCATGAGTGCTCTATCCCGATAATATTCCATATGTCGAAAAGTCGTTGATGGTCCACATATGTGCTGCCCTCATCTAAAATTTTTTCTTTCTGGTGTTTGACAATAAACGAAAGAAATTAAAACTAGGTTTATATGAAACCCTTTCTTTGGTTTACAAACAAAAAAAAGAAGTAAAATTAATCATATACGAGGATGTTAAGTACAAAAATTTGATTCTGGAGAAATATTGCTATAGGAGTCTGATCTGCGGTCGATCACTTTGTACCTTGGACCACACGATGACGAAGAAGTACTGTAGAAGAAGAAGAAGAAGTAGCTTCAAAGGTTGTAGGAAAGGTTGAACTCTCGTTGCCAAAATCTCTCTATATGTGTGCTCTCTTGACCTTGACCTCTGAGTGTTTTCCGACCTTGGATTCCACCCTTGATATTTTTCGACCTCGGATTCCACCCTTGATATTTTCTGACCCCGGATTCCACCCTTGATATTTTTTGACCTTGGACCTCAGTGGCCGGAGGTCTCTATTTATAGGGCTCAGTCACAGTAACTGACCAGTCGGCGTAGAAATCGAACAGCGGATAGAGTTGCCCCTTTTACGCGGCGGTTATAATAACTGCTACCCACATATAAATGATCTCCTGAATCGGCGTGTGATGCGTGTCCCATTATGAGGTAATGCATGTAATCGCTCATCGAAGATCATGGCATGCAAGCCACGTAGGTAACTGCCCCTCGCACAGAGAAAGTTGGCATAAAAGCCAAATAACTGTCGCGTTGGCATAAAAGTCAAATAGTTATCTTGTTGGCGTATAAGCCAAGTAGCTGTCTGGTTGGCATAAAAGCCACATAGCTGTCTTGTTGGCGTAGAAGCCAAATAGCTGTCTGGTTGGCGTAGAAGCCAAATAGCTGTTTTGCTGGCGTAGAAGCCAAATAGCTATTTTGCTGGAGTAGAAGCCAAATAGCTGTTTTGCTGGCATAGAAGCCAAATAGCTGTCTTATTGGCGTAGAAGTAAAATAGCTATTTTGTTGGCGTAGAAGCCAAGTTCTGCGTAAAGCTTGATGCTGCATAGATAGGTAACCAACGTAAAGATACCCAATTATCCTTCATTGACTGAGGTCTTGAGCATATTCTGGGCCAAATAGCCTTATCACGAACCTTTGTAAATATAGCCTGAGTTGGCGTATTTCGAGGAGATAGCATACGACGTACTCCTATAGTTGAAAATAGTCAGGGCAGCGTATTTCGAGGAGATAGCATATGGCTTACTCCTATAGCTGAAAATAGCCTGTTGGCGTAATATGCAGGGATGGTGATATGAGCGTATTAGCCCTAATTATAGCTCTTCTAGTCATTAAAAGTAGAACCAAATCTCGTGCATTAAATGCAGAGATCTTTCCCCATCTCACGCATTAACTGTAGAGACGTACCTCGAGTTCTGTACGAAGAGCAGCTTTTGACGTGGTGGTTGGTTTTGTCTTATCCTGAGCATAAAAGCTCATCTCTGCCTGTGTAGAATAGGCAGCGTATTCCTTGAA
Source organism: Iris macrosiphon (assembly GCA_036927795.1). Taxonomy (NCBI): domain Eukaryota; kingdom Viridiplantae; phylum Streptophyta; class Magnoliopsida; order Asparagales; family Iridaceae; genus Iris; species Iris macrosiphon. Next base: position 196,317,382 of record JAYESA010000008.1, on the reverse strand, counting down.
TGCGTAAACAATATCTTATATCAAGGTTTAGGTCACTAAACGACAGTCTGGGGCTCTGTACAGAATCATCATTACAGTCGTCCTCTCGATCGTCGTGCAGTACTTTTTGTCAGGAGTCAGGTTCACTGCTTCGTCTGACAGGTTCATTCGAGGAATACGAAAAGTTCCTCGTACAACTTCCCGCTGCATTAAAAGCAGGCAGGTTTTACGCCGGAGTGGCGATGTGGCAACCTTTAAATGCCAAAGTAGTCTGGAAGTACTGCTTTACTCGGAAGGTTCTAGAGCTCTGTTTTACGCTAAATAGCGTTAAAGCTCTGTTGTACGCCAATGGCTTCTGAAGTCATATTTTATGCCACCCAGTGTTGGAGCTTTGTTTTACGCGGGCTTCCTGGATGTTGGGGATTTTACGCGTATAATTTCTCAGCGTATTTTTTATGCTTCTACAAGGCCCCCTTCAAAGTTTTCTAATTACTCGTAATTTAAAATACTTTGAATGAAGCATGAAACGGTCAAGTTTGACTCGTTCCGCGAGGCTGATTTCTCGGCAAATTTTTAGGAATTTGATAGGATTTGGTGTGTTCTCCTCTGCCTATATAAAGGCGAATGAGTGAACCTATTTTTCCCACACTTCCTTTACCAAAACAAAAAGGAGAGATGGTTGCCGAGATTCGTCGGGCTGACTTGAGGAAGAAGAAGATCATGTTCTTCCAGCATGTAAGGAGCCGTAAAAAGAGGCATCTTCGAGAAAATATCCTCAGCAATGATGGATCATGGAAGGATATCATAGCTTCCTTTGCTCGGGATAATCAGCAATTTCATATGGCGATTCGTCCAGGAGGAAGGAAGGGTCGTATTAGACCACACAGCTTGCAAGTTGTATTTTCTCTCGTTATGGCGCTGGGCGAAAGCAGACAGTTTGGCCCTGTCTTCCAATATTGTGTTGGGTCTGAACCCCTAACATAATTTCTAGGGCATGTCTTCCATGGCGTATGGAGGATGGGCTTGCGTAATTGATACATGCCCAATTTTGTATCCTCCCGCCATTAATCATTTTCTTGTTAATCGGTCGCAGAAGCCGATTAACTGCTGTAGGAGACGAAAAAGATCTACACCAATATGAGAACCTGGCACAGCAGATTCTTAGTGTGATCTTAAATGAAAATGAGAAACCCTTTGTAAAAAAGGATTTCCATCATATGTAATCATGAAGATGAAAAACCCTTTGTAAACTGGATTTTCATCATTTGTAATCATGATTAATATATTTGTCTTCTTTTACGCATCTGATGATTTGTCATATTTGCTGTAAGAAAGTCTGAATAGTGTACAGCTTTGGCACGTCTGAATAATTTTACGCTGACTCTGATAAAAGAGTATCTGATCTCGTCTCGTCTTTTACGCGTAACGAAAGACGCGTAGAAAGCTCTTTAGCTTTAAGTTGTCTTTGAAGATCCAAACTGTCATGCTATTTTGGATGAGGAGTGCGTAGAATTTTCTGAACTGTCACTTCTCTGATATGAATATTTTTCTGTTTAGACCATCATCTTCAAGAATGGTTTCCCGAAAATCCCTTGAAATAGGGCGAGAAATGGCCGTCAAACAGGCCATACTTGAACTTTTGTAGAAGATTTTGACTGGACTTTAGATGAACTTCCAATGGTCCAAGAAGAGTCATCTTCAATGCTGAACTCTGTGCGTTTCAGGCACTTGGAATATTTTGTAGCCAAAAAGGAGAATTTCTACGTAAACCCTTGTAATTGGCCATCTGTAGCTTTTGAGCGTAGAATCGTAGATTTGTAGCCTCTGAGCGTAAAAGCTTTCGAGCGTAAAATCATAGATTTATAGCCTCTGAGCGTAAAACCGTAGATTTGTAGCCTCTGAGCGTAAAACCGTAGATTTGTAGCCTCTGAGCGTAAAAGCTCCTGAGCGTAAAATCATATATTTGCTCTGCGCGTAAAATCTGGATCCACTGACTGTCCATCTTCTTTTTTAAATGATAGGCTGACGTGGTCCTAAATCATAACCGAATATTAAATATCGGATTTGGTTAGGGATTCGAAGAGTTATCCGAACTCTATAAATAGCCCAAGGTCTTGAGAGAGAAACTCTTTATCTGTCTTCCCAAAACCCTTGCTTTTCAAGAACCCTTCTTCTCCGTCTATTTTCCTGAGAACTTAGATTTTGCCATGGCACCTAAACAAGCTTCCACTGCTAAGGGAAAGAAGGTCTCTTCCTCTTGTCGCTCTTCTGCTCAAGCACGGGCAACTCCCATTAGGCTGAACGATCCCCAATCCGAGCGAAGTGCTCCTCCGACGAGTTGCACTCCGGCCGTCATAGGTAAAAGGACTTCGAAGAAAAATAGAGGACCTTCCGCACACGTTGTACGTGTATGCGAACTAGTACGCCCATATTTCTAATGTGTCAGTATAAAAACTCCATCTTTTCGCAGTCTGGCGTAAAAACTCAGACTGTCAAAATTTGGCGTATACTTCGAACTTTGAGTTTTACGCGCTGGATGAAAATTTTGGCGTAAAAACACAAATTTTGGCAGTCTGGCATAAAAATTTAGACTGTTAAGTTTTGGCGTATACTGCCAACCTTGAATTTTACGCCTCGAAAATAGGTTCCAGTGTAAAAGCTTCAAGTTTTTGCAGTCTTGGCATAGACTGCAAGAGTGTAACGTCTAGTGTAAAAACTGACTTATTTTTTTGCATTTTGTAGTGGACTTACAGATTCCTCTTTTGGCTGAGGTGATGGGATCTGCTGTCGGGATGCTGAACTCAAACTATTTGGAGGATTTGTCCCATGTGACATTCTCCATCTCTGGAGCCAACTATCCTAAAGAAAGAGGAACCCTGATCTCGTCCCAGGGAGAACGCATGCTGCTGAGTATGATCAGTGGGGAGCCCCTGACATACATAGACGGGACAGAGTATAAGAAATCGGGTTTCTTATTTGGGGATGTTATTGACAAACAATCCCAGACCAAGCCCAAGAAGGAGGATTGGGTGTTCACTGCTGAGGGCATGGTCATGTATCTGCCTAAGGTGCCCAGAGATTACCCTATCTCGACCTTCTTCCATGCCACACATCCTAGGAAGATGATGTGGACTCTGACTCCAGATCTTCACGGCCGACCGGGGAAGATTTTATACAACAAGGGATACGACTAAGGGGCCTATATGAGCCGTCCTTCAGGCCCTGTTATGCCCTTTAAGGGATTACTGTCGGGTAGTATCCCGAGTGAGGACACTTCGCTGATTCAGCCGGTTCAAATATCGACCTTCTGCAATGACTTTATGGGGCAGGGAGGAATATACCCCAAGGTCAACCCTCGGACCAGTGGATGGCTTAGCCCGGAGAATCTTCGATGGGCCAGTTTAATTGCCTGGGCCCTGAAGCACTTCCAGGTGGAGTTGGAAAATATTGGCTTGTTCGCGGCTGTGAGCGGCACAAGTGTTGGGCTGCCTGTCAACTCAACTTGTTCTTAGCCTTGATGGAGTGATACAACTCGCTCACCGGAACTTTTGCCACTCCGTTGGGTGAGTTGGGCTTAGCCCTTCATGAGATGGCAGAGATTTTAATGCTGTCGATGGGGGACACTCCTTATGAAGAGTATATCCCTACAAACAGGGAGCTGAGGGATACAAACCCTCGGGCAGTGGTAGTGTACCAGAAGCTAATGTGCCACTATCTTGCCTGTACCACTTTCTACAATGAGCCCTCTGATTTGGCTCACATCAACAAGTGGGCAACCTACCTCTTCTTCCACCAGGCCAGAAATGCTAAGCCGGACAAGGTGGTAGATAGCCGAGATAAGCCCTTGAACCTCCTAAGCATGCTCAGCGCTGACACGGTTGATGATCTCATCGATGATGCAGGGGCTCCGGATTATGTTCTCGATGAGGAGATCGGGGGTTATCCTGCAGGCACAAAAGCCTTCAGTTATATGAGGTATTGTCGCAAGCCTCTATCAAGGAAAGCTCAATTGGCTGGCTTTCTCTCTGTCTGGCTATGCCTATGGGTAGTGCCTGGCATCGCGTCTGCGGATCGCATCCATCGCAACATCTTATGGCCCGCAGTGTATTTTGTGTTCAGAGCAAGACTGGGCCTGCTTCCAGCTATTGTATATAGAATAAAAGCAGGCCTGAGGGCCCTTACTGATGGGCTGCTCGCAGATGAGATGCAGCATGAAGGATTTTCTAGAGTGGAATTATCCTTCCTATACCTGATGGGATGGTTAATCCTTCACAACACCAGGGTGATGTCTTCCGGCTCTATCAGCGGTTCAGGAAATAACTTCTTGTTGAATTACAAGAATTCCTCTTGGAACGTGGCGACCGTCATAGATTGCCGGCGGACGTTAAATGTTGCCCACAGCTGGAAGCTCTTCTGTATCATCCCCCTGTACATATCAATCAACATGGGACGAAACTTAAGGATGAAGGTCGAGGGAGGAGGTTATTCCTCATCTAATAAAGTGCTGGGCCGAATGTGAGGGAAATGAAGCGAGGGTCCACAAATTGGAATCTAAACTCGCTCAGGCAAAGGAGTGGGCTCTCCAGTCATCGGCAGCTCGAGATGTGTTGAAGGGCCGAATGGATACAGCTCAGCAGAACTTGGCACATGCGGGTGTCATCCATGCCAATTTTGTTCATGCTCGGTCCGAACTATCCCTCCTGAACGATGATGAGGCACGACTGGAGCGGGCTCGCGCTAACATCTTGGACTCCAGGAATGAGAGGATGACCGCTTTGGCGCAACAGATTCGTGATTTGACTGCTCCTCCCCAATGATGTACTTTTTGCTTCTTTTTGTAACTTTGCCTTTCTCGGAGATAATAAAGAGGCTTTATCTAACTTTTGTGGACCCATCATTTTTGAAGAAAAATGATAGGCTAGGGTGAAAGTGATATCAGAGGTAATATAGACGTGATATACTCTCGGTAAGCTTCAGCTGGAAAATATCTATTCAGAGGTTATATGGACATGATAGAATATGATCCAACTAAATTTGTATACAAAACACTATCAGAGGTAATATGGACGTGATAGGTTTTGAAGTTCCAAATTAGTTAAACACATCTATTCAGAGGTCATAATAACATGATAGAATATGGTCCAACCAGTCTTTGTATATAGTATCGTCAGAATGAGATTTTCACCATACTCCGTTTAAACTAGAGAGATTAAGTATAGTACTTCTTCAAGAATTTGCCGTTGATAGGAGCCATTATCAGATCTCCATTAGGCTTGGCTAATCTGTAAGCGCCGCTTGAAAACGTTGTTTCAATCACACAAGGGCCCTCCCATTTGGCCTAGAATTTATCCTTACTCTTGTGCGTAATGATCATTGGACTCTTTACAGCTAAAACTAGCTTACCAACTTTGAACACTCTTTTCTTTACTTTTTGATTAAAAGCTCTGAAAATGCGTGCCTGGTAGAATGCAATGTGCTGTTGGGCTTGAAGGCATTTCTCGTTTAATCCTTCTAGCTCTTGAAGCCTTAGTCGATCATTATTTTTCTGAGTTAACTCATTAGCCACTGCTATTCTGAGTGATGGAATTTGGATTTCAATGGGGAGAACTGCTTCACACCCGTAGACTAATGAGAATGGGGTACAACCCGTTGGTGTTCGTACCGTTGTGCGGTATGCCCAGAGGCACTCTCCCAGCTTCTCATTCCAATCTCTTTTGTTCGAAGAGACGAACTTATTTGATGATGGTTTTGTTGAAGGCTTCCGCCAAACCATTAGCAGCCGGATTATATTCCGTAGAGGCCATATTTTGTATCCTATTCTTATCGCAAAATCGGTGAAACGCTTGGCTGATGAATTGGGGCCCGTTGTCATGAATTATCCTTGGGGTATCCCAAAGCGATAAATTATATGGTGCTTGATAAAGCTGATCACGTTGGATGTCTTTACCTCAGCAAGGGGGATCGCCTCCGCCCATTTAGAAAAATAGTCGGTGATAGCCAATATAAACCAATGTCCTCTAAAAGATGACGGGTGAATAGGACCAATAATATCCATATCCCATGCTTCAAAGGGCCATAATGCAATGGTAGGATGTAGATACTCAGAAGGCTGATGGCTAAAATCCGCATGAACCTGACAGGCTCTGCATTGCCTTGCATACTTTACTACATCTGCGATCATAGTAGGCCAGTAGTAGCCCATTCTCCTGATACGATCCTGTAACTTAGGACCGGGTTGATGTGCACCACATATACCATCGTGAGCTTCACGGATAACCCGCTTTGCGTCATCATCGGAGAGACATCGTAGTAGTAGTCCATCGTATGTTCGACGATATAGACTTTGTGAAGAAGCATCAAAATAGAAGCGTAATGATCATCTTTTGATAGACACTGCTTCGTTAGGATCCTCTAGTAAGATTCTGTATGCCACAAAATCTATAAAGGGACTTCTCTAGTCTCTCTTAGGAGGAACCGCGTTTGCGGCGTAGCTGCGTTCTATGTGAAAATTATTTTTTACGCAAAATAGATCTTTATTGAGAAGGATCACTGAGTTCTGCCTCCTTATAAGAATGGCTAGATCTGCAGCTAGACTGACCAGAGCGTCAGCTTCCAAATTTTGAGATCGAGACACATGTTCTAGGAAGAATCCTTTAAAAGACATGGCTATCTCGATCGTTGCTTGGTGATAAGGGATGAGGTCTGGATTGCGGACTTCATATAGTCCCCTGACCTGATTGACAATCAGCTAGGAATCGCCAAAAGCTTTCAGGTATTGAACGTCCAATTCTTTAGCGACTTGAAACCCTATTAGTAGAGCATTATACTCTGCCACATTATTAGAGCAGGGTTTGCTAAGAGAATATGCTCGATAGATGACGAGTTTATCAGGAGTTACCAGGACAATTCCTACTCCTGAAACCACGTTTCCCTTGGGACCAGTCCTGGAGGCGTCATCGAAGAATAGCTGCCATGTATCACCTTCCATTGTAGAGTTATATTCTATAACTTCATCGAAAATATCCTCGTATAGTTTGGAGGTTTCCGAAATTGGATGAGCAACTAAGAAATTAGCCAAGGCCTGACCCTTTATGGACTTCTGAGGGACGTACACCATATCATACGGTGTTAATAACATCGCCCAGGTCGTGAGTCGGGAATTAAGGACGCTCGGCTTATTCATCAATATTCGAAGAGGATTGATTCTGGAGATGATATAAATAGTTTGGCCTGTGACGTAATGTCGCGTCTTCTGAATGGCAAACATTAGGGCCAAGCATTCTTTTTCTACTGGACTATACTGGTGTTCAGTTCCAACCATCATCCTGCTTAGGTAGTAGATAGCCTGTTCATGACCCTCATTATTCTTTTGTGCGAGGAGAGCTCCCAAAGAATGATCCATTGCTCGAACATACAGCAAAAATGGTCTTCCTATGACGGGAGGCACCAGAACTGGAGGATTAGTGAGGTAGCGTTTGATATCATTGAACGCTTGCTGACAGGCTTCGTCCCATACGAAGGAAACACCTTTCTTTATCAGGCGGGAAAAATATTGACATCTCCCTGAAAGGTTGGATATGAATCTCCTGATATAAGCTAGACGACCTTGAAATCCTCTGAGTTCCCTCAGATTACGGGGTGGTCGCATTTCTAGGATAGTCTTTACTTTATCAGGGTCAACTTGAATGCCTTTAGCGGTAATGACAAATCCCAGGAATTTGCCACTGGATACACCGAGGAAGGACTTTGTAGGTTTCATTTTGAGCTGATGTTGGTGCATCAACTCGAACACTGTCTTCAAGTCTTGGATGTGATTATCCTTGAGGCGGCTTTTGACAACGACGTCGTCTACGTAACATTATACTATTTTGCGTAGATGCTCATGGAATATGTTACTCATAGCTTGCTGATACGTAGACCCGGCATTCTTCAATCCAAAAGGCATGACTGTGTAGCAATATACCCCCAGTGGTGTACGGAAGGCAGTATGCTTCTCATCTTCAGGGTGCATCTTAATATAATTGTACCCTGAAAATCCGTCCATGAAAGATATGCGCTCAAAGCCGCAGGTATTATCGATCATGACATCTGTGATGGGAAGAGGAAACTCATCCTTGGGGCAAGCCGCATTGAGATCTCAGAAATCGATACAAACACGAACTTTCCCATTTTTCTTCATGACCGGGACAACATTGGCGACCCAATCAGGATGTTGTTCTTCCCGGATGAACCCGCAGGCTACCAACTTCTTGATTTCAGCTTCAATGGGATCCATCATATCCGGGCGAAACTAGCGTTGGTGTTGCTTTACAGTCTTCGAATTGGGCAGTATGTTGAGCTTATGGGTAGCCACTTTTGGATCAAGACCTGGCATATCCTCATAATTCCATAAAAAGACGTCGATATATTCTTTTATCAGCTGGATTATCTTTTTCTTTTCTTCTTCGGAAAGATTGTTACTGATAAATATCGGCTTTGGTGAAAGTTCATCCCCAATATCGACCTGGATAACTTTATCTTCAGTGGGCGATTCTCTCTGCTCGAACCGGAGTTCCCATTGTGTATCCATCTGCTGTGCCCATGAGTCATTTTCAAACGGTTTAGATTCCTGTTCATCTGCTTCGAGAGAACCTGTCAATACCGTATTTGCTGACAATACTCGTTCAGGATCGGCACATGAACCGGAGGACGATGAACCATCATGAGAAGAGGAAATGGTATCCTCGCTTGACTCAGAAGTTGCAAGATACGTGGTATACCCTAACCCGAAGTGAGTTCGTTGAAAATAGGGATCACCATGCAACGATATTCGCCTGACTTTCCCATAGTTGAGGCCTGGTTCTGACTTCAGGTCATAACCCATGCTTTGCATAAGCTTCAAAGCCTGTGGGCTATATCTGTGAACCTGCATTTTCCCAGCATCGACCTCGTGAGAATCTTCTTGTACAATCGGTCTGTTCCGCATGAGACCGAAGACTATTGGATGCTGATTGTTGCGAGTAGGCGGGATAATAAAGATCGAATCTTCATGTGGCCCGTATGTCGTAATGATATTAGATGTTGACGCTATCTCACACACATATGGATGATAGGAGTCTATAGCTTCCAGGAATTTTTGTTCTATAGGCTCTATATCGTTATGAGGGGAAGATTCCTGATTTGGAAATTGAGCGTCAGTATACTAGATAAGAGAATCTTTATTATCGTCATAAACGACGTTCCCGATTGTATTTACATCAGTCGGTTGCGTGCTGCGCCAAAGGTTGATGACCAAAGGTGGAGGCTTCTGGTTTAGAGTGATCACTAGGGGATCACTTCCTCCTCCAGATTTGGTTGTGTTCAAGTGGATAGCCATGGGTTGCATGACTTTCGGACGGGTAGTCCGCCCTTTCACCTGGATTGACAGAGGTTGCTCAGCAGATGGTTCTCCTGGCTCCCAGTGGGATTCCTCCTCCGTCTTGCCTGACACCTCCTTCATGTAGTCTTGGGTGTACAATATGGCATCGGAATAGTAGGACTCAACTCCTTTGAATGGGTTGAGGTCAGCAAACTCTGTTTTTACTGTCCCTTGGGCGTCTACATATTTGAAGCATTGATGTAGAGTCGAAGGAACAATGTTGTAGTCGTGGATCCATGGTCTGCCCAATAGAATATTGTAAGATACCTTCGAATCGATGACGTAGCAAGTGGCTACTGATCTAAGGTCCCCAATCTGGATCCTCAGACGAATCTTCCCCAACGGCTTACTTTTCCTGGCGTTGAAGCCCACGATTGTAGTGGTGGTGTAAGCCAGTTCGCTGGTAGGAATCCTCAGCGGTCTGAGTAGACTATGAGGGATAATGCTGATCGACGATCCCGGATCTATGTGAATCCGATCTAACTCCATGGAACCGACGTATCCGGTGTAATAGAGGGGCATGTCATGCTTGTTATGTTTCAACAACATGTCCTCTTGAGTGAAAGTGATGTTAGGGACCACTTCCATCACACTATGGCATTGAGGACATGCCACAAGCTCTTTGTCGGGGGACTTAAACTGAGTCAAGCATACATCTTCCTGCATTAAAGCTTCACTCAATGCTTGACGAGTGTCTTTGGAAAGCCTGAGTAGCTCAAAAATGGACAGTCTGGCTGGAGTATTAGCCAATTGGGCCAGGATGTCGAAGTTATATGGCCTCTCTAAACCTTTGTTTTGAATATTCTTTAAAGTTTTATCGAAACGAACTTCTTTCTGCTTGCCTTTGTCCGCCGAAGTTGGTCTAGAAGGACCTGCCTCTAGTATGACAGGTTCGGGTTCTGGAAGTTTGGCAGCGGAAGTGTCTGTCGTCGCTTCTCCCTGATTTCCTCCATAGTCCTTGAGGTAGGCTTTCCCTGAACGGGTTCCGGTAGCCAAAGCCTCTTCATCTGATGTCGGGAATATTGCAACCATATGGCATGGTTTACGGCTTGAGTTCTTTTTAGACTTAGCCTTAGCAGCTTGAGTCTCTTTCTCAATCTCTGATACAAGATCAGGATGAACCCTCATAATCTTACCACGCTGGATAGTTAGGGGTACCAAGTCATAGTTTTGACCCCTGGCCGGAGGAAGATTAACAATGTTCATCATCGTCCAGAAAATAGGTACTACACCATCCGGGACTTCTTAAGGGGGCAGATTGCCAAATTGGAGAGAGATCATGTTGGTAGTGACCGTCTTCTTGCTATTGCGCAGAGTGATAGCCTTGGCGTCGATCAACTCCTGGATTTTCCTCTTTAGTATATAACATGCCTTCGTGGGGTAATGTATGTACCTGTAGAAAATGCATTACTTAGGGTTATTAATACTGCCGACCTTATTGGGCCGCTTTACCTCGGGGAGGGTGAGCTTTCCACTTTTGACCAGACAATCGAATATGCTCGGAATATCATCGTCGTCAAAAGAGTATTCTTCTTTAGGACTAGCAGTCCCAGGATTCGTCTGTGTAGTCCCTGGAGTATGTTGCCTGGACGTGTTGATCGCCAGAGCTTCTTTTCCTTTGGAACCACGAGGATGATTGCTATTGGAGGATGACCTCTTTCTTCTTTCAGAGGTAGAGATCATGATTCTATTGTCGCACGCCTTTCGACTGTTATCTTCAGCGGCTACTGCTGAGATGATAAACGAGGGCCAATCATGGAACTGATATGGTCCTGTGAACACCGAGATCAGCGAAAGAAGATTCTTCCTACAAATATCCACCAAAGCTGAATCCGGAACTCCGGGAGGCATCTGTAAAGTGGCCTGACAAAAATGTTCAATAAAAGTACGAACGTTCTCTTTCTCCTTTTGCTTCACTTCGATGAGCGAGGACATAGACATGTCCATCCCTCATTCGTAGAATCGAGCAAAAAACAGAGTCTTGAAATCTTCAAAGGAAGTAATGCAGTTGTCCGCAAGACTACGGTACCATTGATAGGCCACTCCAGACAGACAGCCCTTAAATGCTCGAGTGAGAAGGGCGTCATTCTCTTGCAGCAACACCGTCATCATGCTGAAGTAGTTCATGTATTGACTTGGTGACGTCTTTCCCTCAAACAAAACCATCGCATGTGGTTTATATTTTGGTGGAAAAGGGATCTCGTCCCAGATAGCTGGATAAGGCTGTTGATGCCCAACTTCTTGAAAGGATCCTTGTGCTTCAAGGTATCAAATTGGGCTTTCAATTCCCGAACTGCCTGCATCGGATCTTCAGCTGGGAAAGGGACCGCAGAGAGGTGAGAGGTCGGTTGTATTGTAACTCCAACGGGAGGCAATACATTCTCCGGGTTTAGCGGTGGAGGAGCCGTTGACTCTTGATTTGGAGCAGGCTCCTGGTTTGTGTTGGAAGGTGGCATGTCCACCCCCATACGCAGTTGAGTTGGAGGAACAGATGCTTGAGGTATAGCCGCTGCATGTTGAGTCACCATCATCTGGTGCATGTTCTCCATCATGGAATGCATCTCTTTCAGCGATGCTTCCAATACAGTGATGCGTTGCTCAGTACTCCCTGATGGGGAAGCTTCTTCATGTTCATCTCTGATGGCATAAACTCCCATTTATCTAGGTGCTACTGAGGGATTAGTATAGACCTCTGTGGAGATTGAGTCTATACTGTCAGTATCACATTCAGGAAACTGGCGACCCCTAGTGTCGGAATCAGAGGAATATGAAGCCGATTGTCGTGACCTCGAGTGAGTATTCCGAAAGACACCTGCTTCAATATTCTCAAGAAGTCTGTCAAATATCCTTTGGCTTGGAGTTCTAGAGGGTGACGTCTTGAACTTGACCTTCCTCTAGGAATGTGTGAAACCATGTTCACTGATGCGAATGTCAGATCTTCTTCCTGTATAGGCAAATAGTAGTTCAACCGGTCGAAAACTGACCATTTTGTCTTAGAACAGCAGTAGTTAACTACAACTTTATGACTATTACAACAGTGCTCCCTGGGGGATATAATAGACATATTAGAAGATCTCCTGTTTTTGCGCTTCTGGATCAAGAAATCACGCAAGTCAGGGGGATTAACAGGAGAAGAAGGCTTATTTTGTCTTTTTACATCAGTTGGGGTATGGAGATTGGGAACCATAACTCTTTTCCTGCCATAAGAATATAGCAGTTCAGCCATGTGAGTAGCATACGATCCGTCATTCGTCTGAGGAGCGTATATTCCCGTGAACCGGGTCTTCTTTACGCTGAGGGACCTGTCTTGGCGTAATCCGGAGTTTTGCACGGGTTGGCGTAAAACTGAGAAAGTTTGCCACTTGTTTTTCCTTGCGGTGTTTGAAGGGATCATCTGCCTCATCGTAGATGGGAGATGAAGTTTTACGCGCGGGGCGCATTTGGAATTTCTGAATTGGCGCTGAGGCCTTGTCAGAAATTTTGTCTGCCACGTCACATACGGGAGACAGTTTTACGCGCGGGGCGCGGTTTAGACTTCTGGATTGGCACTAAGGCATTGCCAGAAGCTTTGTCTGTCACGTCATAGACGGGAGACAGAGTTTTACGCGCAAGGCACGGTGTAGACTTCTGGATTAGCGCTAAGGCATTGCTAGAATTAAGCTTTGTCTGCCACGTCACATACGGGAGACAAAGTTTTACGCGCGAGGCACGATATTGACTTCTGGATTGGCACTAAGGCATTGCCAGAAGCTTTGTCTGCCACGTCACAGACGGGAGACAAAGTTTTAAGTGCGAGGCGCACAGGTTGCGATGTCACAACCTTGTTGGTCGAAGAGAGAGAGCCTGCAGGAAGGGTAGAGGATGTCCGGGGCATCCATACTTTACGCAACTTCCTGTTGTCGTTGACAGAGAGGGAACGAGAGCCACCCCCTACACGAAGCATGTCTTCATAAGCAGATTGGTCGAATTGGACGACTAGAGTCTTCTTCGTTGATCCGACGGATACAGCATCATGTTGAGCAATGGCTTTCTCGCCAGATGAGAAAGTAGTCCCCAACAGAGTCACCATCTTGTGTTTGACAATAAACGAAAGAAATTGAAACTAGGTTTATACGAAACCCTTTCTTTGGTTTACAAACAAGAAAAAGAAGTACAATTAATCCTATACGAGGATGTTAAGTACAAAAATTTAATTCTGGAGAAATATTGCTATAGGAGTCTGATCTGCGATCGATCACTTTGTCCCTTGGCCCATACGATGACGAAGAAGTGCTGTAAAAAAAGAAGAAGCTTCAAAGGTTGCAGGAAAGGTTGAACTCTCATTGCCAAAAGCTCTCTATATGTGTGCTCTCTTGACCTTGACCTCTGAGTGTTTTCCGACCTTGGATTCCACCCTTGGTATTTTCCGACCTCGGATTCCACCCTTGATATTTTTCGACCCCGGATTCCACCCTTGATATTTTTTGACCTTGGACCTCCGTGGCCGGAGGTCTCTATTTATAGGGCTCGGTCACAGTAACTGACCAGTCGGCGTAAAAATCGAACAACAGATAGAGCTGCCCCTTTTACGCGACGGTTATAATAACTGCTACCAACGTATGAATGATCTCCTGAATCGACATGTGACGTATGTACCATTATGAGGTAATGCGTATAATCTTTCATCGAAGATCGCGACATGCAAGCCACGTAGGTAACTGCCCCTCGCGTAGAGAAGGTTGGAATAAAAGCCAAATAACTGTCACGTTGACATAAAAGCCAAATAGTTATCTTGTTGGCGTAGAAGCCAAGTAGCTGTCTGGTTGGCATAAAAGCCACATAGTTGTCTTGTTGGTATAGAAACCAAATAGCTGTCTGGTTGGCGTAGAAGCCAAATCTTATTTTGCTGGCGTAGAAGCCAAATAGCTGTTTTGCTGGCGTAGAAGCCAAATAGCTGTCTTGTTGGCGTAGAAGCCAAATAGCTATTTTGTTGGCGTAGAAGCCAAGTTCTGCGTAAAGCTTGATGCTGCATAGATAGGTAAGTGTTGGTGAGTCTCATCTGCTGAGTTGCACAACACACAAAGACCATCATTTCAGATTTCTCAGCTACTGAAGCCACTTACCGAGGAATAGAAAGGGAAGACAGGTTGGAGTTCTTACCTTCTTGGAACCAGCGTAAAGATAGCCAATTATCCTTCTTTGACTGAGGTCTTGAGCATATTCTGGGCCAAATAGCCTTATCACGCACCTTTGCAAATATAGCCTGAGTTGGCGTATTTCGAGGAGATAGCATACGGCGTACTCCTATAGTTAAAAATATCCAGGGCGGCGTATTTCGAGGAGATAGCATACGGCGTACTCCTATAGATAAAAATAGCCTGTTGGCGTAATATGCAGGGATGGTGATGTGAGCGTATTAGTCCTAATTATAGCTCTCCCAGTCATTAAAACTAGAACCAAATCTCGTGCATTAAATGCAGAGATCTTCCCCCATCTCGCGTATTAACTGCAGAGACGTGCCTCGAGTTCTGTACAAAGAGCAGCTTTTGACGTGGCGGTTGGTTTTGTCTCATCCTGAGCGTAAAAGATCATCTCTGCCTGTGTAGAATAGGCAGCATATTCCTTGAATGCGTAAACAACGTCTTATATCAAGGGTTAGGTCACTAAATGACAGTCTGGGGCTCTGTGCAGAATTATCATTACAGTCGTCCTCTCGATCGTCGTGCAGTACTCTTTGTCCGGAGTCAGGTTCACTGCTTTGTCTGACAGGTTTATTCGAGGAATACAAAGAGTTTCTCGTACAACTTCCCGCTGCATTAAAAGAAGATAGGTTTTATGCAGGAGTGGCGATATGGCAACCTTTTTACGCCAAAGCAGTCTGGAAGTACTGCTTTACGCGGACGGTTCTGGAGCTCTGTTTTATGCTGAATAGCGTTAAAGCTCTGCTGTACGCCAATGGCTTCTGAAGTCATGTTTTACGCCACCCAGTGCTGGAGCTCTATTTTATGCGGGCTTCCTGCATGTTGGGGGTTTTACGCGTACAATTCCCCAGCATATTTTTCATGCTTCTACATCTGGAAACATCGTACGTGTTGGCACCTACTTCCCACAGCTGATTCAACTCATCTATCAAAGGTTGTAAATATACATCGATGTTCTTCTTTGGATTTTTCGGACCCGTGATAGTAACGGTTAGGAATATATACGGAGTCTTCATGCACATCCAAGGCGGTAGATTGTACGAAGTAAAGATCACAGGCCAACACGAATACTGGGAGCCTTAAAGTTCGAATGGGGTAAAACCGTCGGAGGAGATCCCCAATCTGACATTACGCGGATCCGAAGCAAAATATGGATACTCTCGATCAAAGTGCTTACATGCTTCTCCATCGGATGGATGATCCAATACTCCTTCGACCTATTTTTGCCTGTGCCAACTCATATTTTCTGTAGTTTCCTTCACCATAAACAACCTCTGCAACCGCGACGTCAAAGGCAAGTAGTACATCGAATCGGTAGACTTTTTTGCACCGACAGACTTTTCTCTTCCAGTAGCCCTGTAGCGATCAGCACCACAGAATCTGCACGCATCTTCATCATTATCGTCTTTATAGTACAACATGTAACCGTTGCGACATGCATCAATTTTCTCATATCCCATCCAGAGCGATCTTACCATCCTCTTAGATCGGTAGAAGTCTTTAGGCAACTTTGCATCCTCTGGTAAGATCTTTATAATCAAATTTATCATTCGATTATAACATTCTTGCGACATGTTAAAATTGGACTTGATGCTCAACAATCTTGTAACAACCTCCAACGGTGAATTATCTTCATAACCAGGATATAATGGAGTCCTTGCATTCTCCAGCAACTCCATAAACTTTGCAGCATCAGTATTCGGTGCCTCCTCAGCTGCATCATGATTTTCCGGATCGAAACTAGGCCCCGCCGCATCAAAAACCATATTTACACACCCGTCGTCGTAAGCAGCATGGTCATGGACATCTACATACGGCTCCACATAAAGCTCCGACTCCGATGCTAAAGACACAAGTTCTCCGTGCGTGGTCCACTGATAGTAATTCGGCATAAAACCCTTCGAGTACAAATAATATGTGACTTTCACTTCTGGATGATATTTCAAGTTGTGACATCCCACACATGGACACTTAATTTTGGTACCGTCGATGTACCGAGAGAACGCCTTGGCGAACTGCAGAAACTGCTGTACACCCTCAATGAATTCAGTTCGCACACCGCACATGTCATCAGGATGGCGGTTGTACATCCACGAACAATGACGCAGATAGTAATTCATATCCATTTCTATAAATTTTGCAACAAAAATGAATATATAATTACCTTCAAGTATATACTCATCGTTAAATACAGTACATGCACTGATACTCCTAGTCCTAGTATATATACTCATCGTTAAATATAATACATGCACTGATACTCACTGCTACCTTCAAGTATGGTTGTTTGAGTGATTGATTGAGCTCGGGTCACTAGGGAGAGCGGTTCATAGTTTTTAATGCGCATCATTTGGCAGTAATCAACTGAAGGGAGAGTAGTATGTAGCTCTGTGCTACCACAGTACAAGGGAAAGCATACAACAGTTTATAGCAGTAGCAGCTAGCTGTACTGTACAGTGCAGCAGTGAGGAATCAGTGTGCAGCAAACTCTGTAGTGCACAGCAGGAAGGATGCACAGCAGCAAGTAAACTCAGCAAGTAGCAGCAGAGCCAGTGCACTGTAGAGCCTTCAATAGCAAGTTTAGCAGTCTATAGTAGCAAATGCAACAGCTCATGCAGCAAGAAGCATCAGCCCAAGTTGGATACGAGTTCGAGAAGAAGCCAATACCGTATATCGTATCTCGGCTTTGAAGAGTCATTCTCGTGTCCGTGTATACGACTCTTCTTGAGTCAAGATCTATATCGTATTATATACGCTGTAGATACGCAAGGTTGCGTCTTAACTCAGACAGCTAACTAGAAGAGAGATAGGGTTAGGGTCTATGTCTAAAACAATGGAGTGCACCAATGGAGTGTACCCTTAATTATGATAAATAAAGTAAAGGACAAGTCAAAACAGTGATGTCTATCTTTCCCGACTTTCGAGTTTTCCTAGCTGCAGATTAGGTGAATAGTAATTTATTGCTTCCATATTTTTGGACGAAACCATTGAATGCTGGCGGCTTCCTAGTGGAAGCTGCAGAGTCTCATTTCAGGGTTTTTCTTCCCAAACAAGCCCTTAGTTAATTACTGCACTTGTTCCCATTATACGCATGCAAGGCCATTGACTGTTTTTAAATCTTTTTCCCTCCCTCCTTGTATATGTCTCTTATGCATGTGTGTGTGTGTGTGTTCTTGTTCTGGTTTTTGGAATTTTTCTTTGAGGTTATGTTTAGGTAATTTCTTGAATTATATAGTTTGTTGTTTTTTTATTATTATTGGCGAGACACTACTAGCTAGCAAGCTACTCTCTCTTCTTCTACACTCAACTTGACTAGGGTTACTTAGCTTGTTGCAGGAGAGATCAGGAGAGAGGAGATCTTATGTCAGCTGTTCACAAGGAAGGCATGAAGCTGGCTGATCATGACATAAAGGATGGTACTCGTAGTCACATAGAGCTCAAAATATGTGGGCAGGTTCTACTCTTTCTACTTGGTTAAAATCTCTGGTAATAAAGTAGAATTTATTCATTTTGGGTCACCTATTATAAATATCTCTATGACATATAGGCCTAAATGCTATATAGATGGGAGCCTAGTGTATATGTCTGTGTCGTATCTCATGACATGTCTATGTCTGTGTCTTATTTGTGTCTGTGTGTCCGTGGCATGTCATGTCATGTCTTGTCTATGTTTGTGTGTGTCCGTGTGTCCGTGTCAGTATTAGGGTTAGTGTCCGCATGTGTTAGTGTGTCCGCGTGCGTGTGTGTGTGTCCGAGTTAAGGTTAGGGTTAGTGTGTGTCATATCGTGTCGTGTTGTGTTGTTTTATGTTGTGTCATTTTAGAGAGAGAGAGAGAGACAGAGAAAGGAGACAGAGAGAGGAGCTCACCGAGTGAGGAGGAGGGGAGCTGGAGAGAGGAGAACGTCGGAGGAAGGAGGAGTCGTCGGAGTGGGGAGGACGCCGGAGGGAGGAGGGGAGCCGGAGAAAAGATGAGCTGACGGAGGGAGGAGCACCCCGGAGGGTGGAGGACGCTGATGGAGGGGGGTCACCGAGGTGGGGCGCCGGGATGAGGGGTGTTTAAAATTTTTGATATTTCAAAGAAAATGGGGGAAAGAGAAATTCGTCAAACCCTGTATGAAATAAATTAGCGACGTCGGTCTATACGTCGCTAAACGTCACGAATATAATAATATATTATGAGTTAAATACATAAACATTGCTAAACATTTCTAAAATTAAAAAGTTAGCGACATTTAGCAACTACCTAGCGACATATTATATATTTATAATAATTATAGTCGCTAAACGTCGCTATCACCGACGTATTGCAACGTTTTATATGGACATCGCTAAATACCTATAATTCAGCGATATTTTATTTGGACGTGACTAAAAATGTCGCTAATCCCGCATTTTTTAGTAGTGCATGAATTAAATAAAGTGACACTCCAGAACAAGTATCCGTTGCCAAGAATTAATGATCTGTTTGACCAACTTCAGGAGACTACAATATTTTTCAAGATTGATCTTCGTTCAGGGTATCACCATTTGAAGATCAAACCAGAGGATATTCTGAAGTCGGCTTTTCGCACAAGATATGGACACTACGAGTTTTTGGCTATGCCTTTTGGTTTGACCAATGCTCTAGCGGCTTTCATGGATATGATGAATTGAGTGTTCGGACCCTTCTTAGACAAGTTCGTCTTTGTGCTCATCGATGCTATCTTAATCTATTTGAGAGACAAAAAC
Source organism: Iris macrosiphon (assembly GCA_036927795.1). Classification (NCBI taxonomy): domain Eukaryota; kingdom Viridiplantae; phylum Streptophyta; class Magnoliopsida; order Asparagales; family Iridaceae; genus Iris; species Iris macrosiphon. Next base: position 196,298,098 of record JAYESA010000008.1, on the reverse strand, counting down.
TCACGTTAAACATTTAAGGACCGTACTACAGACATTTTGTGAACATCAGTTTTATGCAAAGTTAAGCAAGTGCAAGTTCTTGATGAGCAGTATGGCTTTTCTTGGGTATGTTATTTCATCCGATGGTGTATCAGTTGACCCAAAGATAATAGAGGCAGTGGTAAACTGGAAACAACCTACATCGGCTAGTGAGATTAGAAATTTTCTCGGCTTGGCTGGCTACTATCGAAGATTCGTAAAGAAATTCACGAAGATTGCATCGCCTTTGACTCGCATTACCCAAAAGGGAGTAGTATTGAAATGGACAGATGACCGTGAGAGCAGTTTTCAGGAACTGAAGCAGCGCCTCATCTCGACTCAATTCTTACTTTTTCATATGGACATGAGGGATTTTAGATATACAATGATGCATCTCAGCTCGGATTAGGATGTATTATTACACAGCATGGTAAAGTAATTGCGTATACCTCAAGACAGCTGAAACAACATAAAAAGAATTACCCGACGCATAATTTAGAACTTGCAACAATTGTGTTCGAGTTAAAATCATGGTGGCACTATCTCTATGGAGTGTCCTGCGAGATTTTTACAGATCACAAAAGCCTTAAGTACATATTCACGCAAAAGGAATTAAACTTGAGGAAACTTCGATGGCTGAAATTGATAAAGGATTATGACTTGACGATTGCTTATACGCCGAGAAAAGCAAACATTGTGGTAGATGCATTGAGTCAGAAATTCGTCAAATCATTACTGTATCAATCGGGTTACTTCGAGAGTTGGAAGAAATGGGCATTGAAGACAAAGTTCGTACACAGAGAGCGCAGCTGGCTCAATTGCAGTTAGAACCAAACTTGCTCGAAAAGATCAAATTCGCGCAAAATGATGATCTATTCCTATAGAAGATACACGAGTTGATTTTGTCACGCCCCGATCCTGTAAGGGTCGATCGTCCTCGCTGGATCCTTCACGGAACCGATTCGTCCTCACTAGGGCGTGATGCCGTACGAGCCTGGAGTTGCGCTCGTACAAGGCAAGAACTTGCAGTTATAGGAACCCATTTTGAAACACAATTTAGAAAACACATTCACAGAGATTTGAACACAAGTGCAGGAAGAAACATGCTTTTTCATTGATAATTCAGAGTAATTTACATAGAGTTTACATTGATGCGCCTCTCGGCTACTTGATTTGCATTACAAAAAGATAACTCAAAAGGCAGGGCGCGCTCCATCAGATAGTCCACGTCGTTCATACATTACGCCCTTGTATAGGTTGAAAGTCCAAGCCTCCAAAATGATCTGACTCCAACTATACTTCAAAATAGAGGTGCTCCTAACGCCTCCTCGTCTATCCACTAGCGTTGTACCGTCTGAGTGCCTAAAATAGTTGCCCACAACGTGGGTCAGTACTCAACTTGTACTGGTGAGCGGGATGAACCCACTCGACTAAATCGACACTAGCTTATTAGGGGCGAGCATGCATTAAGATGACTTCTATAAAGAAGCAAGTGAAATCAATTCATATCAGTTGCATGTTTTGATAGGAATGAAAATAGCATTGAATCAAACCAGTGCATCGATTGCTTACTCAACCGATGCACGCCTTCCCTGCAACGAAACACAAGTATACTTACCATCTGCACAAGACAATAAATTAGCATGTGTTCTATTCTATGCGGTCATTGGTGTGAACGACACCTTAGGGACATATTTCAAGCATTAGCGGCGCGCCCTATCAGCCCGGGTAGCAAGCCCTGCTGGAGGTCCCGTAATGCATCGTGACGAGCACGAATCAAATATTTCCCTCCGGATCGATACGGTTCCAGTGTCCCGGAAAGCCGTTTCGAGGAAATGCCAAACCTTGTGCACAAGTTGTCCCAGACCATGCAAATGCATGAACAATTCATATTATCATACAATGCATTGAAATAAACAAAGAAGTAAAGCAGCAATATATATCTCATGCAACAGTTCATATTTTCTCAATGCGGTATTTCGATTTTGGTATCCCATAGGTCCAAACTCCGTCCGAGGCACTAGGCCGCCACCAACAACCAATTCCCTTCATAAACAACTCAAATTATAAGGTGTGCAAGCATATAGTAAATTAGTCTACAAATCCCATGTTCCTTTCTTAGTGGCTGGCATACATTGTGGCAAGGATTTCCTAGGCGTCCAACCGGGCATCATCGAGTGAACGTTTGAAACATTAGAGATGTGGGCGTGAAGAAGTAGGAAAGAAGGGTCCAAACCACTCACTGGTTAAGGAAAAAGGTAGCTGAAACACGAATCCCGCCTAGCGACGATCAAACGTCAGTTACGCGGACCTGCACAGCACGAGCACCAATTAGAATTCTTGCCTATCCTTCCTTACCGAACTCCCCAAGAATCAAAGCTCCAAACGATAAAACCAGCAGCGAAAACCAAGCAAATCGAAAGCAACACCAAATTAAAATCCCAAAGCGGCAATCAAGAAAACCAAGCAACCAAACATGAAAACTATTAGACTCGTTTCAATAGAGGCCTTTCCATGAGTTGGAAAGGATCATCGCATTTCGTTCGTGGCAAAAAGATGCCGAAGATCTAAGCTATGACTCAGACGGACTAGCCACAAGCCCAATTATGTAGTGCACATCCCGGTCGGATCGGGATTTGAGGCACTACATAATATACCACTAAGAAAAAGTTTCGACCCGAAACTTAAGAACAAGGCCGACCCGAAACGTAAGAACAAGGCCCTACCTCCGACTGAATGAACAATGAAGGATACTTCTCCTTCATCTCCGATTCCAACTCCCAAGTTGATTCCCCAACAGAATGGTTCCGCCACAGCACGCGAACCAATGACATCGTACGGTTGCGAAGTACTTTTTCCTTACGATCCAGAATCTGCACCGGCTCCTCTGAGTATAACAAATCCGTGCGCAATTCCAATTGTTCGAAGCTAACCACATGACTAGGGTCATGCACATACTTTCGGAGTTGGGAAACGTGGAATACGTCATGCACTTCAGCCAAGGCGGGAGGTAGTGCTATCCTGTACGCCACAGCTGCCACTCGTTCCAGTATCTCAAAGGGGCCGACAAACCGGGGACTCAGTTTGCCCTTCACGCCGAAACGCATCACACCTCGCATCGGCGTCACTTTCAAGAAGACATGATCCCCGACCAAGAATTGCAAAGGCCTTCTATGAGCATCAGCATAACTTTTCTGTCGGCTCTGTGCTGTGCGGAGTCTTTCCCGAATCAAGCGAACTTTCTCAACTGCCTGCTCTACCAGCTCTTGCCCGAGTACCTGCCGCTCGCCGACTTCGTCCCAACAGATTGGAGATCGACACTTTCGCCCATATAGTGCTTCGTACGGTGCCATCTGGATGCTTGATTGGTAGCTGTTGTTGTACGCAAACTCTGCAAATGGAAGATGCGTGTCCCAACTAGTCTTTAAATCAATAGCACACAGCCGTAACATATCTTCAGGTATCTGATTTGTCCTCTCTGTCTGTCCGTCAGTCTGCGGGTGATATGCGGTACTGAACTGTGGCTTGGTCCCCAAAGCAGCTTGTAGACTAGTCCAGAAACGAGATAAGAAGCGTCCGTCACGGTCAGAGACGATTGAGGCAGGTACCTCGTGTAATCGGACAATCTCATCTATGTAAATTTGTGCTAACCGATCGACGCTCCAAGTAACTTTTATGGGAAGAAAGTGGGCTGATTTGGTCAAACGATCAACTATGACCCAAATCGCATCATGCCCCCGTGGCATCTTCGGAAATCCCACAATAAAATCCATAGTGATGTTGTCCCATTTCCACTCGGGAATAGCGAGATTCTGAAGCTCCCCGCCGGGCCTCTGATGTTCAGCTTTAACCTGTTGACAGGCCATGCACTGTGACACAAAGGTCGCCATATCCCGCTTCATACCGTGCCACCAGAAGGTCCCACGCAAGTCCTTGTACATCTTAGTGCTCCCCGGATGTAAAGAATACTTCGCGTAGTGTGCTTCCGCCATAATTTCTCTTCGGAGTTCTGGGTCGCTAGGAACACATAGCCTTCCTTTCATCTGTAAGGCCCCATCTTCGCCTGCCACAAAATCAGACGTCTTCCCCGCCTTCCTTTCATCTGTAAGGCCCCATCTTCGCCTGCCACAAAGTCAGACGTCTTCCCCGCCGAGATCAATCCGCGTACCTTCGCTAAGAACTGATCGCCCTCCTGAGCTGATTTGATTCTACCACGTAAAGCCAGTTCAAGATAGAGTGGTGCCAGCTGCACTCTTTGATACCAAACTCAAAACTCGATGCCCATCGCCTCAAGATCTCGAAGTAAACGGTTGTCTATAGATAACGAGCCCACGTACTTTCGACTCAGAGCATCAGCAACGACGTTTCCCTTGCCCGGTGTATACGCGATCGTTAGGTCATAGTCCTTAATAAGTTCTATCCAACGCCGCTGCCGGAGGTTCAATTCCCGCTGGGTGAATAGGTACTTGAGGCTCTTGTGATCCGTAAAGATTTTGCAAGCAATACCATAAAGATAATGCCTCCATAACTTCAATGCAAACACAATTGCCGCCAATTCCAGATCATGAGTTGGGTAGTTTTTCTCGTGCGGCTTCAGTTGCCTGGAGGCGTACGATATTACCTTGTCCCTCTACATGAGCACACACCCTAAGCCGAGTCCTGAAGCGTCGCTGTATATCTGAAACTCTTCTACCCCATCTGGAAGTGCAAGAATCGGAGCTGAAACAAGACGTCGCTTAAGTTCCCGAAAGCTGGCTTCGTAGTCATCACCCCATTCGTATGCAATCCCTTTCTGAGTAAGGCGAGTCATCGGCGAGGCCAGTTTAGAAAAATCCTTTACGAACCTACGGTAGTATCCCGCTAGGCCCAGAAAGCTTCGAACTTCGCTGGCTGACGTAGGTTATTTCCTGTCCACCACCGCCTCTATTTTCTTTGGGTCTACGGCGATGCCTTCGGCCGAGATGACATGACCAAGGAACGCCACGCTGTTCAACCAGAACTCACACTTGCTGAGCTTAGCGAACAACTGATGGTCTCGTAATGTCTGCAGCACGATCTTCAGGTGTTCCTTGTGCTCAGTCTCGTTCTTAGAATAAATTAGTATGTCGTCTATGAACACGACTACAAACTTATCCACAAACGGCCGAAACACGCGGTTCATCAGATCCATGAAAGCTGCAGGGGCATTCGTCAAACCGAACGACATCACGAGGAACTCATAGTGTCCGTAACGGGTTCTGAAAGCAGATTTTTGAATATCCTCTGATTTGATTTTCAACTGGTGATACCCTGACCTGAGATCAACTTTAGAGAAAACTGTTGCACCTTGCAGCTGATCAAACAAGTCATCTATTCTTGGCAATGGGTACTGATTCTGCACGGTCGCCTTATTCAGCTCTCGGTAGTCAATACACAGCCGCATGGATCCATCCTTCTTTTTCACGAACAGCACTGGAGCGCCCCACGGAGAAACGCTTGGACGAATGTATCCTCGGTCCAACAGATCTTGCAACTGAACTTTAAGTTCCTTAAGCTCTGCTGGGGCCATGCGATATGTCACGACCCGCACCCGGATATTCGGGCATGAGTACGTGGGTACATCCAGCCTACGCCGCAGTGTCGGCGGTAGTACGCTGTCTAGGGCATAATCACAGGTAATATAAAATCTAGCTCATTCACAATAATTAAATAGGCAAGAAAAATAACAGGAAAAGAATGCTAAGATTACATAACTGAAAGTGACAACAGATCCAGAGTTTATTACAGAATTCGAAAATTAAATCGGGGACAAACCCGATTACTAAGATGAAAGAAAAATAAATATCTACTGCTAACTATTCCGCAGGAGTAGTCTCTTGTGTGGGAACCGGCTCCGCAACTGTATCCCCTGCTACCTTATCTGGGCCATAATAGGTGGGGGCAAGGTTCTCATCATCGCCTAAAACAACGGATCCAGTCAGGAAAGGAGCAAAGTACACAATGCACAACAAGATTTAAACTAAATATTTGTGACAGGTAGAAAATAACTGACTAAGCATCACGTTGAGAAATATGCATAAGTAAGTAGTGAAATTAACTGAAAACTAATGCTATAAATCAGGACTAGAAGTAAAATATGATTAATTGCTATAACCAGAAATGTGAGTAAACAGGAATAAAATGTGACAGGAAAATGTAACTGCAACTAGACAACAAGAACTGCAACACGACAAGAACTATGTGCGTGAACTTGTGTATTTAGAATATATAGTTGGCATGTAGGGGTTTATAAGGCTAATAAGGCACGCCATAGGCGGCTAGCAATCAGGAATAACAAGTATAAGGCTGAGGGTACAGTCGCGTACCCACAGCTAGCAGTCACGACAAGGGGGAAGGATAAACTACATGCCTCCTAGTATTCTCTCACCCGACATGAATAGCAAGACATGAAAAACTAGTATTCAAGACATGAAATCCTGTGTTCTAACACTACGTGTAAACATCAATGTTACTAGTAGAGCAAGGAAAATTAATTTTCACAATATAAAGATTAAACTTGAAGTGCAGGTACTTGCCTGATGTTTGGATCCGATTATAGTTTTGTGTCTCGGGGAAATTTCCAGAAATATGTCCAGATGCTGAAATAAATATTACCATCATGCTCAGAAGATATCAAATAGCTAGAAACGCCTGTCCTTGGGTCCAATTTGGAGACAAGGGCAAAAACTGTAATTTTGGGTCAAAACGGGGTCCGCATGTGGGCCCGCTTTGCACCGAAAAATGTGTCAGGGTCAAAGGTCTCCAAATTCACCAAACTTAGTGTCAACAGGTCAAGAACAATGATACGAACCCAACAGAACTTCCAGAATTAGATTTCGATGAGCCGATCACAAAATCGCCCGTCGAGCGGGCCTGTGGGGCCCACGGCACGCGATTTCGTCAACGTTCTCAGAATCGAACCAAACTTGGGTCACAGGACCAGCGTATTGCTACGAGTCCGATGGCGCAAGTTTCGTTTCGATCCGACGTGTGTACAGGAAGTTAGGGCGTAAAACAGAAAATGTAGATACGGGGCGGTGTCCGCGGATACGCGTTGATCCCGGTGTGCACGCACACCCGAATCGACTTCCGCGAAATCCCACACGTCCGTATCAACGCTGCGCACATATCTATGAAGACCGCGCGCGACCAAGTCGTCCCGTTTGGCGGGACGTACTCAGTTCCGGGGTAAAATATGGTTTGGTTTTTTCTGTTTTTGGATCGCGGTGTGCGATCACCACAGGACTCGATGCCCCGAGCGGTTTGTCCGGACACCGAGAGGGTCATACAGGCTTCACAACGCAATTTACGGAATTAAAAACGCGGCAGCGAGGAGAAAGTTACACGTACCTGAACTGGGCTCGAGAAACCGAGTTTTCTCGTGTCCATGTCGTGTCCGACACGCCGACACGCCGACACGAAGAATTGGGGATTTAGGGTTAGGGTTAGGGTTTCAGGGGATTCCGGTGAGGACGCGGCGGGCCCGGCCGGAGGAGCACCGGAGGGGGGGCTGGACGGCTCGCCGGGGCGAGGCGGATGCGCTGGCGGGCGGGGTGGCGCCTGAGTCCGGCGGGAGGCGGTTGCTGCTCGAGGTCGGGGGAAAGAGGAAGGAGGAAATGAGAGAGAGGGATGGCCGCGGTGGCGGGACGGCGGCGCTGTCTCGACGAGGGCAGCGGGGAGCGGAGGGGTGCGGCAAGGGAGCGGGGAGGGGTCGGGGTAGCTGCCGGAGAAGAGGGGATTAAATAGGCGGGGGGGCCGAGCAGGGTGGTCGACATGGCCGAGCGGGCGGGGTGCGTGGCCGCGGGCGGCAGCGCCGGACGCGGGGGGGGGGGGGGAGCGACCGGGTCTGCGGGGGAGTGGGCTGGGTCAGCTAGCGGGTCGGGTGGCGGGGCGGTTCGGGTCTGACCGACCCGAACCCGACCCGGATGGCCAATGGGCCGGGCTGGGCCGAGCTAGGTGGGCCGCGGGCTTGGGCCGAACTGGGCTGGGTTTGAATTTAATAATTAAATAAAAATAAATAGATAAATGAATAAATAAATGAATAAATAAATAATAATAGTTTTTAGGTGATTAAAAATAGGTCCGGGGCCCGATAAATTTCAAAAAAATTACCCTAAGTCCAGTTTTTCGTTTTACACCCAAAAATATTATTTTCATAATATTTAATATCATTTATTATCTATTAAAAATCATTTAATATTTAAAAACCCTGATTTTAATTACAGAAAATTTCCAGAAAATTTTAGAAAATTGCGAAAAATCCAATTTTAATATTTTTTTGAAAAATCAGGGCTTACAATCTACCCAACTTATAAAAATTTCGTCCTCGAAATTAAAATATGGTAGGGTTCTCTCTATCCACTCTCACTTGATTACAGTCTAACGGGTTCCTCTCAGGTGAACACTACGGTCGCTACCCAACTTAGAATTTACCCATCTATCCTCTAAGGCTATACAACTAGTAAAGCTATATCCCAACTTAATTAATCATGGTATTGAATCCTTAAGTCTTTAACACAAATACACCACATATGGTATTCCCTTAGTCATAGAGGGTCATCACCAGTCTGAGGGGTATATCTAGTACTATTTACAAATCAAACTTATACCAAGCACAGGATTTTGTCATTCCGAAATAAGGGAAGACGAGGATCAAAAATAAAGAGTTTAAGGGCGAGGTGGTAGAACAGAGGTATAGGGATCAAGGCGTTTAAAGAATTCTAATATGAATTGTCAGGGGGTTATGGATTGAAATTCTATTCTGGTAATCATTTATTCGCATGCTCGTATTAGTACAGTTATGTAACTAATACGATATGCTCGGACATATTTAGGGGCAAGTATACTAGTTACTATATATCTCAATCTACGTAAAGTAGTCGTGCGAAGTGCGAATCAAAATGCACTAAGGTTGATCAGACCGTAGTACACTGATTCTGAATAGACACTTGTATTAGTGGGGTTGATCAGGCCTCAATAATACATGTGTCATGAACAAGCCCGATGAAGAGTAAGCTTGCAAAACTAGGCTATAAAATAGCAGCATAAGTCAAGTTCAGCAAAATTAAGTGCGCTAGATGATGATGAAAAGGAGGTACAAATTATTGAAGTTCACAAAATAACACAAAATAAGCACAATAGCAAAAGCTTGTAAAATCTCTACAGTTATCAAATTTAAAAGCATACCAGGTTATTTAGCAAGTTCAAAATTACTAGGTTGGGGCTGAGGTCACGAACCAATAGGCATGAGCTAAACAATACTAGAAAAGGTATCTACGAATCACTTACGCGTATTAGCTGTTCCCAGAGTCTGCGTGTTCTCCACGGTCATCACGTAAGCTTGTCCGCGTCCTGGAGCAGCGGGACAGTCCCTCACTTGATGTTCTGTTGATCCACAATATAGACAGGCACCCAGTCTCTTCCTTCAAACTTGCCAGGTGTGACCTTGTTTTTGACAAAAGCCACAAGTGGGAACTCGTTGATTCTGTCCTTGAGCTTGGTGTTGGGGTGCTGTGGCTCAAGGGAGAGGATGCTGGGTTTGCTGCGGGGACCTCTGCTGTGGTTGTTGTTGGAACGGGCGTTTGTGGGGTCCCATACTTCCATTATCTCTTTCCCGTTTTAGTCTGTGTCCCATGTCTCTCTCAACACCTTGTGCCACGCTCAAGATTTCCTCGTATGAACGAGCTCGGCTAGTGGTGACAGCAAGGCGAATATCAGGAGACAACCCCTTCTTGAATCTACGGGCTCTATCCTCAGGGGTACGAACCATGGATTCTGCAAATTGGCTCAGTCTGCTAAATTCAGCAGTGTAACCTTCAACAGAAATGTTTCCTTGTTCCAGCCTCTCGAATTGGCTTTCGAGAGCTTCCCGAGCCACTTCGAGGTAGAATTTCTCCTTGAATAGCCTCTTGAAGTCCTCCCAGGTGAGGTCAGGAGCAGATAGTTGGGGTTCATCTCTAAACCAGGTCCGAGCTATGTCAAATAGTTGCAGGCTTGCAGACTCCACTTTGAGATCATCAGGGACCCGAGCAGTCTTCAGGAGTCGCTCCACATTCTCTACCCATTCATCGGCATAGAGAATGCCTTCAGTTCCATAGAATTCCAGGGGTTTAAGGTTCTTGAAGTCTTTGGCACTTCCTGGCCTCTTTTGGGGTGACTCCTGGGACCGAAGAGCTTCTGAAAGGCTGGTTCGTAGCAGGGCAGTCTGTTCTTTCTGGGATTCTACGAGCCCCTGGAACACTCCGAGTAGCTGTGCCCCATCCAGAGTAACTGTCGGAGTAGATAGAGGCAGAGGGAGTGCAAGAGTTTCGGGCACAGTCTGCTCGGCGGGTTCTGATGTGCCTCCTACTGTATTCCTCGTCTGAACCATTCTGGAAGATTAAGGGATAGGAAGATTAGAATAGATTACTTGGAAATCAAGGGCGATAGGAAAATTGACTAGGACCGATATCAAGATTGGAAATAAAAGATCCTATTCTGTGAATGAGCTTTATCCTAACATCCTCAATCTTGTTGCAGGCCTGTTCGGTCCCTAAGTTGGAACCGAACGATTTAGTCGTTTGACCTGCATGGGCCACCACAAAAATGTGTCACGACCCGCACCCGGATATTCGGGCACGAGTACGTGGGTATGTCCAGCCTACGCCGCAGTGTCGGCGGTAGTACGCTGTCTAGGGCATAATCACAGGTAATATAAAATCTAGCTCATTCACAATAATTAAATAGGCAAGAAAAATAACAGGAAAAGAATGCTAAGATTTCATAACTGAAAGTAACAACAGATCCAGAGTTTATTACAGAATCCGAAAATTAAATCGGGGACAAACCCGATTACTAAGATGAAAGGAAAATAAATATCTACTGCTAATTATTCTGTAGGAGTAGTCTCCTGTGTGGGAACCGGCTTCGCAACTGTATCCCCTGCTACCTTATCTGGGCCATAATAGGTGGGGGCAAGGTTCTCATCATCGCCTAAAACAATGGATCCAGTCAAGAAAGGAGCAAAGTACACAATGCACAACAAGATTTAAACTAAATATTTATGACAGGTAGAAAATAACTGACTAAGCATCACGTTGAGAAATATGCATAAGTAAGTAGTGAAATTAACTGAAAACTAATGCTATAAATCAGGACTAGAAGTAAAATATGATTAATTGCTATAACCAGAAATGTGAGTAAACAGGAATAAAATGTGACAGGAAAATGTAACTGCAACTAGACAACAAGAACTGCAACACGACAAGAACTATGTGCGTGAACTTGTGTATTTAGAATACATAGTTGGCATGTAGGGGTTTATAAGGCTAATAAGGCATGCCATAGGCGGCTAGCAGTCAGGAATAACAAGTATAAGGCTGAGGGTACAGTCGTGTACCCACAGCTTGCAGTAACGACAAGGGGGAAGGGTAAACTACATGCCTCCTAGTATTCTCCCACCCGACATGAATAGCAAGACATGAAAAACCAATATTCAAGACATGAAATCCTGTGTTCTAACACTACGTGTAAACATCAATGTTACTAGTAGAGCAAGAAAAATTAATTTTCACAATATAAAGATTAAACTTGAAGTGCAGGTACTGGCCTGATGTTTGGATCCGATTATAGTTTTGTGTCTCGGAGAAATTTCCAGAAATGTATCCAGATGCTGAAATAAATATTACCATCATGCTCAGAAGATATCAAATAGCTAGAAATGCCTGTCCTTGGGTCCAATTTGGAGACAAGGGCAAAAACTGTAATTTTGGGTCAAAACGGGGTCCTCATGTGGGCCCGCTTTGCACCGAAAAACGTGTCAGGATCAAAGGTCTCCAAATTCACCAAACTTAGTGTCAACAGGTCAGGAACGATGATATAAACCCAACGGAACTTTCAGAATTGGATTTCGATGAGCCGATCACAAAATCGCCCGTCACGCGGGGCCTGTGGGGCCCACGACACGTGATTTCGTCAACGTTCTCAGAATCGAACCAAACTTGGGTCACAGGACCAGCATATTGCTACGAGTCCGATAGAGCAAGTTTCGTTTCGATCCGACGTGTGTACAGGAAGTTAGGGCATGAAACAGAAAAGGCGAATACGGGGCGGTGTCCGCGGATACGCGTTGATCCCGGTGTGCACGCACACCCGAATCGACTTTCGTGAAATCCCACACGTCCGTATCAACGCTGCGCACGTATCTGTGAAGACCGTGCCGACCAAGTCATCCCGTTTGGCGGGACGTACTCAGTTTCGGGGTAAAACAGGGGCTGGTTTTTCCTGTTTTTGGATCGCGGTGTGCGATCACCACAAGGCGCAATACCCCGAGCGGTTTATCCGGGCACCGAGAGGGTCATACAGGCTTCACAACGCAATTTACGGAATTGAAAACGGGGCAGCGAGGAGAAAGTTACACGTACCTGAACTGGGCTCGAGAAACCGGGTTTTTCTCGTGTCCGTGTCGTGTCCGACACGCCGACACGCCGACACGAAGAATTGGGGATTTAGGGTTAGAGTTTGGGTTTCAGGGGATTCCAGCGAGGACGCGGCGGGCCCGGCCGGAGGAGCACCGGAGGGAGGGCTGGACGGCTCGCCAGGGCGAGGCGGATGCGCTGGCGGGCGGGGCGGCGCTTGAGTCCGGCGGGAGGCGGCTGTTGCTCGAGGTCGGGGGAAAGAGGGAGGAGGAGATGAGAGAGGGGGCTGGCCACGGTGGCGGGACGGCGGCGCTGTCTCGGCGAGGGCGGCGGGGAGCGGAGGGGTGCGGCGAGGGAGCGGGGAGGGGTCGGGGTAGCTGCCGGAGAAGAGGGGATTAAATAGGCGGGGGGGAGGGCCGAGCAGGGCGGTCGACGTGGGCGAGCGGGGCGGGATGCGTGGCCGCGGGCACGGCGGACGCGGGCGGCGGCTCCGGACGCGGGGGGGGGGGGGAGCGACCGGGTCTGTGGGAGAGTGGGCTGGGTCAGCTAGCGGGTCGGGTGGCGAGGCGGTTCGGGTCTGACCGACCCGAACCCGACCCGGATGGCCAATGGGCCGGGCTGGGCCGAGCTAGGTGGGCCGCGAGCTTGGGCCGAACTGGGCTGGGTTAGAATTTAATAATTAAATAAAAATAAATAGATAAATGAATAAATAAATGAATAAATAAATAATAATAGTTTTTAGGTGATTAAAAATAGGTCCGGGCCCGATAAATTCCAAAAAAATTATCCTAAGTCCAGTTTTTCATTTTACACCAAAAAATATTATTTTTATAATATTTTAATATCATTTATTATCTATTAAAAATCATTTAATATTTAAAAACCCTGATTTTAATTACAGAAAATTCCCAGAAAATTTCAGAAAATTACGAAAAATCCAATTTTAATATTTTTTTGAAAAATCAGGGCTTACACGATAAGGTGCCTTTGATATCAGTCGCGAATCCGGAAAAGTGTCAATGCTGAATTCGATCTCACGATCAGGAGGCATTTTAGGCAGCTCGTCTGGGAACACGTCGAGGAAATCTGCAATGACTTCAGCCTGAGCTGCATCTGCACATTCCCGTCGGGTGTCACGAACAGAAGCTAAGTACCCTTCACAGCCCGAATGCAACATACGCCTAGCCGAAATTGCTGATATCACCATTGCCGTCTTCGGTGCAGCGCTACACGAATAGTAGAAGTCTGTCTCGCCGGGTAGACGGAATACGACTCGCTTCTCCGCGCACTCGATTGTTGCATGGCAAGCACCCAACCAGTCCATACCGAGAATAATATCATAATCCTTGATGTCTAGTATAATGACATCTAAGGAAAGCTTCCTTCCTCCGATGCAAATGTAACCATCCCTACAGATCGCATGGGCGGGCATATCGACTCATGAAGGGGTACTTATGCAAAGGTTCATATTTAAAGGAGTAGAAGCTAATTTATGCTCAACAGTAAAATCAGCAGATATGAAACTATGCGTAGCACCTGAATCGAATAAGACTCTAGCGGGCAAATCTCTGAAAAGTAAAGTACCTGTCACGACCGTTTTAGAGACGGATGACTCATCCCGAGTCAGTGCATAGACTCGGCCTTGAGCACCCTGGCGTTGTGGATTGACTGGCACAGCATTGGCATCACTTGCTGGAGGCCCCTTGTTTTGATTTCCGTTGCTCTGATTTGGCTTGCCCTCTCGGCAGTTAAACTGTTTGTGGCCCAGGCGACCACATTTGAAACATCCTTGTACCCGACATTCATTCACTTTATGCCCTGATTTGCCGCACCGGCTGCAGTTCAGTGATTGGGATTGGCCCCTATTATCAGATGTATGCGACCGCTTGTGTGCTCCAGACCCTCCCGTTTCATGAGGATGTTTATTGTTGTTGGTACGGGAGGTTTGTACCTCGGCCTTTGGGAGAGGGCGCCCAAAGATCCGCTCGCTGTTCAGAGCCGCTTCGTAACATTCCCTGTATGTTTGGCATTTTTGGTTGATGACGTCCATACGCAAATCGTCATTCAAACCCTTCTGAAACCGATAGCACCACGCCTGCTGATTAGGCAAGAAGTGCCCTGCAAACTTAGCTAGTTTAGCGAACACTGAGTCGTAATCGTCAACAGACAGACTTCCTTGCACCAGATTACTGAAGTCATCTTCCTTTTGTTGACGCACGGCTCGGGGAATATATTGTTCAATGAAGGCAGATTTGAACATTTCCCAAGTAATTTTACAGTTGGGATTGGCATCATAAATCCCTTGCTTCGTGGCTTCCCACCAATCATGCGCACGCAGTTCCAGCTGAACCGATGCACAAGCCACTCGCTTGGATCCCCTGATGCCAACCAGGTTGAAGAGTCCTTCCAGCTTAGCAATCCACCCCATCACCACGTCCGGTTCGGCTCGTCCGTTGAACATTGGCGGATGCATTTTAGTGAACTCGGCTGCACGACAGGAGTTCCTTGCTGGAGGGTGAGTCTCTTCCGACTTGTCTTCTACCGCCACGGCAGGCGGCGTGACAGGCGTCGCTGCGGCTGCCCCGTTGCTTGGTACCAGGGATGCAATCAGTTGTATCATTGTATTAATTTGCTTCTGTTGAGAAGCAAACTGTGCTTGTATGTTAGCTTGTTGGGTAACAGCTTGTTGTTGCTGCGCCTCCATGAGGTGCATAAGCCGTTCTGCCATACCGGTTGAACCCGCTCCCCCGGATTCTCCAGAGCTTGCTGGATCGCTCTGAATAGGTTGAGCACTGCTGGCAGTTGCAGTGTTCTTCTTTGCCATGGTTACAAAAGAGAGTAGCTTGTTAACACTCCAAAAACGATAGATTTTGTATCTATGGGCTCATTGTATAGGCGACTCATCTCATGCAGCGGACGCCGAACGCAACTCAATTAAGAGGCGCATCAAACTCCTATATAATCTTTTGAAATCCTATGGAAGTAAAGCCTAGGCTCTGATACCAATATGTCACGTCCCGATCCCATAAGGGTCGATCGTCCTCGCTGGATCCTTCACGGAACCGATTCGTCCTCGCTGGGGCATGATGCCGTACGAGCCTGGAGTTGCGCTCGTACAAGGCAAGAACTTGCAGTTATAGGAACCCATTTTGAAACACAATTTAGAAAACACATTCACAGAGATTTGAACACAAGTGCAGGAAGAAACATGCTTTTTCATTGATAATTCAGAGTAATTTACATAGAGTTTACATTGATGCGCCTCTCGGCTACTTGATTTGCATTACAAAAAGATAACTCAAAAGGCAGGGCGCGCTCCATCAGATAGTCCACGTCATTCATACATTACGCCCTTGTATAGGTTGAAAGTCCAAGCCTCCAAAATGATCTGACTCCAACTATACTTCAAAATAGAGGTGCTCCTAATGCCTTCTCGTCTATCCACTAGCGTTGCACCGTCTGAGTGCCTGAAATAGTTGCCCACAACGTGGGTCAGTACTCAACTTGTACTGGTGAGCGGGATGAACCCACTCGACTAAATCGACACTAGCTTATTAGGGGCGAGCATGCATTAAGATGACTTCTATAAAGAAGCAAGTGAAATCAATTCATATCAGTTACATGTTTTGATAGAAATGAAAATAGCATTGAATCAAACCAGTGTATCGATTGCTTACTCAACCGATGCACGCCTTCCCTGCAACGAAACACAAGTATACTTACCATCTGCACAAGACAATAAATTAGCATGTGTTCTATTCTATGCGGTCATTGGTGTGATCGACACCTTAGGGACATATTTCAAGCATTAGCGGCGCGCCCTATCAGCCCGGGTAGCAAGCCCTGCTGGAGGTCCCGTAATGCATCGTGACGAGCACGAATCAAATATTTTCCTCCGGATCGATACGGTTCCAGTGCCCCGGAAAGCCGTTTCGAGGAAATGCCAAACCTTGTGCACAAGTTGTCCCAGACCATGCAAATACATGAACAATTCATATTATCATACAATGCATCGAAATAAACAAAGAAGTAAAGCAGCAATATATATCATAGTGGACTTACCAAGGATGCCAAAGAAAAATGATATGATTTGGGTCATCGTGGATAGAATGACCAAGTCGGCTCATTTCATAGAATTCAAAATTACATGGAGCACTGACTGTTTGGCTCAAATTTACTTAGATCAGATTTTTCGGTTACATGGAGTGCTAGTCTCAATTGTGTCAGATATGGATGGGCAGTTCTTGTCTCGATTCTGAAAAAGCCTTCAGGCGATAATGGGCACCAAGTTGCATTTCAGCTCGGCGTACCATCCACAGACTGTTGGACAGACGGAGAGAGTAAACCAAATCCTAGAAGACATGTTGTGACTGTGCGTGCTAGATTTGTAGGCAAGTTGGGATACCTATCTATCGCTAGTAGAGTTATCAAGCGAGTATTCAGATGACCCCATATGAAGCACTGTATGGATGCAAGTGTCGATCACCGATATGTTGGGAGAAAGTTGATGAACAACAAGTACTCGAACATGAACTTATTGAACAAGCCATCAAAAAAGTTTGCATGGTTCGGGAAAATCTTCGAGTTGCTCAAAGTCGTTAGAAAAGCTACGCAGATGTACATAGGCGACCTTTAGAATTCATAGAGGGTGTTCATGTGTTTATAAAGGGGAAACCTATGCGAGGTATGATACGGTTCGACGTCAAAGGGAAGATAAGTCTACGGTTTGTCGAAACTTTTGAGATTCTAGATAGGGTGGCACCAGTGGCTTATCGACTTGCACTATCTCTTACTTTCCAAAAGTGCACGATATCTTCCATGTTTTCCAACTAAGAAGATACGTACATGAACTGAGTCACGTAGTAAACTTCGATCAGCTTGAGCTGTGTGCCAACCTATCCTACTCAGAAGAATCATTTCAAATCCTAGACAGTAAAGAGAAGACCCTATGGAATCGATCAGTGACTTTGGTTCATGTGTTGTGGCAGAATCATGCATTTGAGGAATTGGCATGGGAGCTTCAGGAAGAGTTGCGGAAGCAGTACCCTTCCTTTTTCGATAACCTAGAGGTAGAACCTTTATTTTAAGTTTTGAGGCCAAAACTTTTTCTTAGTGGTATATTATGTAGGTATATTATGTAGTGCCCTCATAGCGGTGCACTAAATAAGACTTGTGGCTCGATTGACTCAGTCGAAACTGAGTATAGGGAAACTTTACGGTAGAATCGATCAAGGATAATGCAATAAAACTTTCCAATTGATGGATCGAATTCTGTTGGAATGAGTCCAATAGTTTTCGTTTGATTTTTGGTTGGTTTTCTTAGATTTTTGCTGCTTGGTTTTGATGAGTGCGTTTTCATGATTGGTTTTTATTGATTGATTATTTAGCCCATTTTTATCGATTGCATATATTTATTCTAGAGAACTCTGAGAGAAATAAAGACGGTAGTCTAACCAAATATTGGTGCCAATGTAGATAGATGTATGACCGAAGCCTGAGCGAGCAAGTGATATTTTCTCTCGGCATTCTCTTTTTGGTGAGAGGTTCTGTCCCTTCTTCTCTACTCAATATTCTGTTGTAACCTTGCTAATTCCAATGATCGATAAAGTCACTAATGCCACAAGTTTTATACCACTATTATAAATCAATGGAATTGCATTGATAAGAGAGAAGTTTAATTATGTAACACATGGAAGGATATAATCATTGTGTCGTGGTTTAGTTCCATGACATAGCGGTAAATTGGAGTCTATAAACTACCAATCGAATCATATGAACAAGTATGCTAAAATAAGAATAGGAAAATATGCATTGTTGCTCTAAATATTTTAATACCTTACACTGCTATTTATGCTTATCATATAGTCGTAGATGCATTGTATGGTCATGGACAATTTGTGCACAAGGAAGTAAATTTTCTCAAATGCAACCTGGGGAAATAGGGATAGTTCGGTCCAGAGGAAATAGTAGCGCCAGGTATAAGAGAGACATTCATTGAGTCTTACTACCTGCTTTGAATGGCACATCGGACGCCCATCGAAGTCCTATACGGCATGTACATTGTGGTGCTACAACACAAATGACCCAGTGGAAATGAGTTGCATAGTAATAATGTCCTATGCAGGGGTGGTAAGAAAAATCCTGTAAATTATACGGAAACGACCATTGGCTGGGGTAAGGATTCCATGTGTGCAAATCTTATATATATTATACTGCATGAACTGTTGCTTATAAACTATTGCCTATTAAAATATTGCATTTATAATGTTGCCTATTAAACTGATGTCTTAACTAAAAAGTGTTGGTTTAGGAGAGTATGTCAGTTCTACTTACTAGTACAAGTTAAATACTGACCCACGTCTTTGTCAGCAAACCAGGTGACCGAGATACTGGGGGCGCTCAAAAAGTTTAAAGCTTTCGTTGCAGTCCTTTCAAGCTTTTTCCTATTTCAAAGTATTTCAAAAATTTCTAGTAGCTGCTTTTAAGTTTCCAAGAAGTAATAAAGGGGCATAATGTATGGAATAAGGAGATTATTTTATATCATCCTATCAGTCTTTCTTTTATGCAAATCTATGTAAACCATTCAGGTATTTCCATTTTGGTGTTGAGAAAATTGCACTTTGTTGCAATAAATCAATAAAAAAAAAATTTCCTATACAAATGTGTGCTTTATAATCATCTGTTGTGTTGTGGAACTGTTTACAAAAGATATTTGACACAATATGCACATTCTTGCCTTGTACAAGTGCAACCCCAGACTTGTACAATATCACGTCCAACGAGGACGATCAGTTCTTCGAAATCGAATGCGAGGACGAATCTGTTCTGCGAAACCGGGGCATGACATACTAACCCCACTGGTTTTGTATGGCCAGGTTTAGAGCTAGCACCAGGGGATCCATCTTATCCCACATACAATGACGCTCACCAGACGGATGATCGCTGAAGGGCACAAGTGGGTTTCTTGATCACTGCTCGTCTTGTACATTCTACTCATTTGGGCATTTATCCACCGACACTTGTTAGCCGGCTTGTCTGAAAAACAGTTCCTTTTTATATATCTGTAATATAATCAGACTACAGCTGATCACGGTTGTATTAACATTCAGCTAGCCTAAGTTTTTGTTGGCTAGATCTCTAGAATATTTTGATGGAGCATTTGGGACACCTTACGACTTAATCTCACATATTCTATGTTGTTGTTAGTCGCTTGAATCATTGAGACATAGTTATTCAGAGATCCTAGGAGACTTGATTGTAGCATTCACCCCCTTGTCCTTCTACAGTCGTGACCATCGTACGATATTCTATACCTTGTACGGGAGAGCTGGTCATGTCTGTCTCTGTATTTCGGTACTGGGGCACAACACTTGGCCATCAGGGTTGACTGTTGTGCCGGTGGTAGCAATATTTTCAAAGCATGCATTTGTTAGTAACTATGTCACGACTCGCACCCAAAAATTGGGCATGGGTCGGGGGTACGTCCAGCCTACGCTGCAGCATCGGCGGTAGAACGCTGTAAAGATCCACAATGCTATCTAACAAGCTCAGGCAATGATATATATATATATATATACAACCTGTCAAGGTAACTCACCTCCATAAGGAGGACAAGATGATTATATAGCAACAATACTCAATCACCAAACTAGAGACAGATAATGACACGATATCATAAATATAAGAGAAATATCAAGTATAACAATAACAAGTCTAGAGTCTAAAAATAAACATAAATTGTCTCAATATAATCAACATGCCATAGTCTAATATTGGAGACATATCCAGTACAGTAAATACTAGCTATAGGTCTGCTATAGCCAGGTGTGTCTCCTCGATAACTGGTATCGGAACGTCCTGGGCTAAGGGTGCTACCTCAGCTATCTCTCCGTCCTGCAAGCCGTAGTAGGTAGGACACCCTTCCTCTAAATAGCCGTCTGGAAAACTATATTCATTCAGGATTGGAGAGAAGTACAAAACTTTGAAAGCAGTTTCATATACATGGTAGAGAATATATAACAACAATAGAAAAGATTATAAGATGCACAAGTAACTATGAAATAGAAATATAACTAGAATAAGTAGATATACACGAAGGATTACTGGAAAGTGAATAAGAGAAATATGGTGTGAACTATAAATAAGAGAACTGGTGATACTATCTAAGTGATTTAGAGAATAAGTTTATTATGTGATCGGTTTGGGTTGCACGAGTCTATACTATGGTAACTCAATTATACGTGTATCGTATAATTGGCATGCACACGTATACGCTAAATGTTTGATCATATAAGCAACTCTTACTCCCCCACCCCAACTAATATTCATGAATCCAGTCATGACACGTTATGCACACGAATATAATATGAGCACATAAAGCACACGAATAGATAGGAGCATAATGAATACCAGATGCATACGATAAAGTATATGTGTAAGGAGTATCCGATGCACGTGTCAATAAATAACATTTTCTGACTCAATCCATATAATACCTGCCCATCTAACATGGTATCAGAATCAAGTAAAATAGATCTTTACAACTAAAGAGATCTTCATGCAGTTGATGCGATCTACGCGTCCTAACGACCAAGTCATGCATACAACGGGCTAAAATGACCCCAAGATCTCATCATCAATAAATCCTAACCAAGCTCACATGGCAGCTTCATCGTGACATACGACCGTAGTTGCAACCGTATTCTGTTGAGAGAGCCCTATGCGGTCATCAAACAGGGGCGCATGCGACATCCATAGCATGCGACCACAGAACAACTACAAAGAACAGGATACTACCCCCACACAAAAGGCTGGCTGGCTATCTGCTAATCAACACTCAAGGGAGAGAGAAGAGTTGTTGTACTGGATCGTCCACGGAGTAAAGAGAGTTATTACACTCCTAACCCTCCATTGTCATCCCCCAGAAAACAAATTTGTACTTATATTGTCTTCTAGAACTCTTCTTTGTACTTTCTTAGTTTGTTAAACAAATTCAGTTCTCGTTTTGATTTAAATAACAAATACGATGGCGACTCTGCTGGGGACGTCCTTTCCACTATTGAGAAGTCAGTGACACAATCTGATGTGGCCAAGCTCGGCTTAACGTAAAAGATATTGGTGGTCCGCTTCGACCAGCAAAC
This sequence comes from Iris macrosiphon, assembly GCA_036927795.1. Classification (NCBI taxonomy): domain Eukaryota; kingdom Viridiplantae; phylum Streptophyta; class Magnoliopsida; order Asparagales; family Iridaceae; genus Iris; species Iris macrosiphon. The sequence goes on along the minus strand of JAYESA010000008.1, from coordinate 196,276,527 downwards.
GTTCGAGGACATGCTCTCCGAAGAAAGCACTAATCCTCCGCCAAGGATAGCCAAGGCCAAGAATACCCGCAGAACGTGGGTGGCTAAGGCAGTTGCGCCTCACCCAGCTGCGGAGCAGACGCTTCCAGCCTCTCACACTGTTGCCAATAACGGTAGTCGAACGAACACCCATAACGTCCATGTCTATGCGGCATCCCGGACTGACACAGAGACTGTTCATCATCCAGACTCTGGCAGAGGAAAATACTATGATGCCAGACATCCTGGTGCTGAGACAGCTTCTATGCGGCCAAGGAGAAGGCTGCATAAGACTTTCCATACGGCATCAACACACAGCCGCAGAAAGCAGGACGGATGCGGCCCCAATAGCAACAAAACCTCTATTTTTGACCGTATCTCTTGCGACACAAATTCTATTCGACCCACTGAGAATGGTGAAAACCCAAAGCTAGACTCTTCATAGTATAGGCCTGTGGTAGCTAAGTTAAAGAAGTACAGGATAGTGCGAGCCCGTCAAGCTCAAGCAACTGCTCATACGATCGATCGCCAACATGCATCGCTAATTATTATGTGAGCCTATGATGGAAAGTTGTACAAGACTGACCCATGCATCCAGCTCACAGGGACCAATGGACAGGGCCAAGCTCAAAAGTCTTCCACCGGTACCTCGGGGCATGTTCATGTACGAACCCCATGCTAGGGAGCAAATACAACACTTGCGCATCCATGTGCCCTGGATATCGGGACTCACAAAAAGGATGCAAAGGTGAATCACCCTTCACATGATTTACGTGACATGATTACTCACAAGCACAAACCAAGAAAAATAACTACGGCGTACGACGTGCCCTCTCCGAGGCGTAGCTGCCCCCAATATCATTATCAACTACTGCTGCAATTAAGTAACATTACTCACAGGCAGGCAGTCGAACTTTCAGCGATAGCAGCAGGAACAGGAACAGGCTACTGGATCTCTTCAAAAACTACCTACGCGGCAGGAACCCGGAGATTATGTGCAAGTATCAGAGAAGGAGGAGTTTTCCTTTGCCTCATGCTACTCAACTGGAAAGCTTTCTGCAACCAGGGGAAGCAAGACGTCAAATACCTCCAGTCCGGCACTCTCTACCACTGCATCATGAAGGCGATTACCCGGAGGGCTGACGACAGTACCTGCAAAAGATGTCTTCCAAGGCACCCGGCTCAAGGAAGAAGCTGTCAGCCCCTGAGGGTAGTCCTTCCTCAGAACCCCTGGGGGTGGCCCAAGCTGGGGGTAGTGTCCCCCTCGACGTATGCGACAACCCGGCGTTCTGAGGAGACAACGATTCTCAAGGAACGAACTCTGAGATCCCAGAGGGTAGGTACTCCCACCAAGATGACACAATCTTCTACGCTGGGGGTAGTATCCCCTCCGAATCTGAGGAACACACAATGTCTCTCGCCCTCTTTGAAGACTACTCACTACAAGGATATGAGACAGGGAGCACGACATCCACTGCCCCCTCCATTTCTCCCCGTGTGAGGGTGGTATACATGGCCGAAGAAGACCATGAAGGCCCTAGTAACCGACCGTGCCTTAAGATGTTCGACGCCATGATGCATACAATGAGTGCATCAATGCAAGCTTTGACCCAGACAATGCTGGAAATCAAGGCAAATATGGCCTCCCAGTCGGCAAAGGACTCTGGGCAAGCAAACATGGACCCGGGACCAACGGGGATTGAAATATGACCGCTCCACCCGCAGGCGATGATTCTCTCCTACCTGTCTCTTCGACGCCTTCGGCAGGAGATGAAGCTAAGGAAGCAAGGAGAGAGGCCCGAGAACTTTGGGCTCTCCTAGACTCCATGGGCAATCAGGACTCACTCCATGATCTCGGGGTACGACAACCATACCCGATAGAGTTGAGGGATGTACTGTATCCGCCCAAGTACAATCCCTTCAACATTAATATATTTGACGAAAAGTGCTCCCCTCGCCGCTTCATGATCTACTTCGAGATCACCATGAGACACTTATCCATTAGCGACGCTATCCTTATTAGGCTCTTCGTCGGGTCATTTGCAGGGGTAGCTTTTGATTCGTTTTACAGTCTCGAAGATAACTGCATCTCATCATTTGATGACCTCAAACGTCTGTTCCTTAATAGCTTTTATAAGGCAGGTTCTATCAGTGGTGTAAAGAGTTTACCTGGAGTAGTGACTGTGGTTTGTATGTTATGGTGGTGCAAGAGTAAAATAAGAAGGTGGAAGTAGTTACTATGTTAAGCCCCTATGTGTAGGCTTGCTTGCACTGCTTTTGCAGTCAGGTGAGGGTTGCATAACTGGTTGGCCCAGTTGGTAGAAGGAATGGAGTGGGGAACCAACCTAAACAACAACAGCAGTAGCCATAGGTGATTATGGCAGCAACTTAGCACAGCTGCCATATGTGCAGCACCATGAAGAAGAGCAGTAGGTGCAACATCTGTAGGAGAAGTTGGATGGTTGTGCAAGTGTGCATAAGTCATGCATTAGTATGTGAGTGGGGATTTAGGTTAGCTCGGGTTGCAATATGACGCTGCTGCATACATGGGTAATTGCAATAGCAATAAGGGAGTATCGAGTAGTTGCTTGGCAATAAAACTCAAGAATAGGTATATTGGTATCAGACCTGATACCAGGTTGATATAGCATATGTAGGTAACATGTGTTCAGATGAGGTAGAGATGAGGGAAGTTTGAGAGTGGTATGAAGGTTGTAGGACTGTGCATGTGCATAAGTAGGTTTATAATCTAGTGGGGCTCAAGTGTATCATAAGGAAGAATACTCGTGTGTCTATAGATGGACTGTTGTACTGCTTGAGCAGTGAGGGAGATATACCCGGTGAGGAGTGGTATCAGATATTAAGTGTACAGGGGTTGAGAAGGCCTGGGTATGTAAGTTATGTTGTCTGCGGCTAATGGTGACTGTATGCAACAATATTTTAACATGGGAATCAGACATCAGGTGAGATGGGTGCAGTAGAGGGTGTTCAGGTGATTGCTATGATGAGGAAGTTGATACTAAGATATCTGATATCAGATGTTTGGGTAATGAGACTCAAGTATCATAGTATAGGATTGTGAGGGTAATTTATGTAAGTTTAAGTGCCTAGTATAAGGGTGGTGAGTGTCCCTTAGTATCAATCATTGATAGGCAAAGTAAATGTCAAGGATTAAGAGTTATCCAAAGGGTAGAGGATTAGCTAAGGTAATATTAATATTATAGATATCACAGATATTGATATGTTAGTTAAGTAAATATTATAAATACTAAGATACTCTAGTATAGATGATAATTAGTATTCATGAGTAGGTATGTAAATACCTTAGTATTAATGACTAGTATAGCAAATACCCCAAGGTATTGACTAGATTAACTAATATTGGTCCATAAACATAGGTATGATCTAGTTTTGACTAATATTGACTAAGTTGACCCTAAAAGTCAACCCTTAGCCTAGTTGACTAGTGTGACCTAGAATTGGCCTATAAATTCATATTAATGCATTCTTTAACTCATTTCTCATTCATTACACAAAGTAACTTAATATTCCTATTTAGATGTGTGTGACACCAGATCGGATACCGAGGTATATCATTTGCTCGAAACCACAGGAGAGTACATTCTTTGATAGTTTTCTTATTTGATAGCCTCTATGTTTCATGTATTTAGTATTGATATATTTGATTCTTGACATGATGGTTTCACGGATTGGTATATGTGGATCTTGGTCATGAGATGTTATTGCCGTGGTTACTCAGTGATTGCCGTATCATGTTTCGTGATTATCGTGATATCTTAGTGATTATATAAACCATGATCATAGTGCATGATATTTTAGACCGTACAGTATGATATATGTGCTATAACGTGTCATGATCTGGATTCGTGTACAAGTCGGGGGTTGAAAAAGTATTAGTGGATATGTGATCATACATTATAGACTGTGTTTAAGTATAGCCCGTGATAGTTAGCAGATCATGTCACTCACGCGTGATCACGCGAGCTCACCTTTTTATATATAGCCCGTGTTAGGCCCAAGCCGATCACATTATCTTACTAATATTTTAAGGTACACACACACACACACACACACACACACACACACACACACACACATATATATATATATATATATATATATATATATATATATATGGAAAAAAGGGATATGAGCCATAGGCTCATATTTTTACATGAGCTAATGTATATATGGACCAATAGGAATGGAGTGTACTAGTGCACATGGGTGCACATGGGATGTAGGAATCCATTCATATTGGTCCACATGTGCATGGCTCATATAGGAATATGAGCCTATGGCTCATATCCCGTTTACCTTATATATATATATATTGTCTCCTCTATTCCAGTTTATTATATTATTCTTCCTCACCATATTGTTCTCAATTCTTGCCATTATTTATCATGATGCCCTTTCTCATGATATATACGAGTTCAGTTACTTCCATCATTTATGTTCATTGTTATTGTTGCTTCATAGTGCCTGTCAATTATTAGAACTGCTATTTGGGTTGTACTTCGCTCTAATCCTGACTGGATATATTTTTTAGATAATTTATTAGAGGATTGGTGTCCTATGCACTACGAGCCACAGTATGGCGAGCCAGTTGAGTTATCACCCGTTGAGCCGGTTTAGTTTATTCTAGCAGTTAATGAGGCATAGTTAGTTTATTTATGAGATTGTACACTTCAAAGTCCTGGATCCAAGAATCTGTTGAAACTATATCTTCCGTGCCGAGGAACTTGGTTGGGCGTATGCGACTAACATTGGTCGCCGCGTTGTGAGTATAATGCCCACTATTGTCGAGTGATACTCTAACTCCCTGGCAAAGGGTACTGTTTATTTGTTTTTGTCCTTGCTGAAACTGCTGGCAGAGTTAGACTACTTATTGCTGAAGTTGGAGTTGTTGTTGCTGTTGCGGTTGTTGCACTATCATCGTAGCTTGGATCATCTCTAACATGGCCTACGACCCTGCCTGCCCTGGTTGTACTTAAAGAAATGATGGTATTATCTAGGTTGACTGAACTGGCTGAGCTGGTATAAACGGTGGTGCGGGTGAACTGGCTATTCCGGCAAGACTAGTGGAACTAATTGTGTTGGTCGGACATGCGTGACTTGTGGAGCTAGATGATGTAGAGCTACTGATGTTAGCCCTTGGTTCAGTGGCAGAATCTGGCCTATTAATGTATCTGCTGGAGTTATTGGTGCAACGGAACCCTCGGAAGGAGGAGCAAGTGGGGTATCCCTGAAGGATAAGGAAACAAGGATATCAACAAGGGACGAGAATGGAACAATTATGTCAAGCAAGTTTTAAGTTCAAGAAAAGTACGAGGTGCATGTCACAAGTGCAGTTCAATCAAAGATTATCGAGGATTGAGATTCTAACAAGATGAGTCCTCCCACAAATCTAAAAAATAAACCTGCATGGGACACCAACAAAGCTTTTTCACGCTCCGCTCCCAGAATACTAAATACGGGGACTGACATGGGCAACTGCACCTTGTAAAATACCGAAGTAAGCCGTAATGTGTTAAGGTTATCTAGAAGACAGATGGGTTAACTCTAGAATATTATGACGCCATTCCTAAGACCGACAAATCTTATTATCTCAATCCAACAACAATAATTATAAGAGAATATCTTATATGAAAGTAAAGAGGTATCCCAAATTATATGTCACATATGCTCATGAAGCTAGTGAATACAAAATATTGCACTAGCAGAGTATAATAATATATGATCAAATATACCAGCCATGGTCTAATATATACAGTATATTGACTGCAGTCTCAAAAATATAAGGAGCTAACTCTGCCTGTCACGCCCCAGTCCCAAAAATACGTAGCACTAGGAATACATAACACGCCCAGCCGTATGTATACGAACTCCAATATGTAAAAAACATATACACACGTACGTTGTTCATGAATATCCAATTCACCAGTGGTAATATACTATTACAACAAGTCATACACAATCTATATCTCATCCACAAGGTATCAAGGAATACTGAATAAGTACTGGAATATAAGTGCTGAGTCTGAAACGTCATAGTACAAGCCAAATATGTCTGGTGGGAACAAACCCACTACAAAAGCTAAGATAAAAGTGCTAAAATATATCATGACTAGAGCATCGTCTATCTAGATAAAGAGGCTCCAGCTCTAGATGGTGAGTCTACCAAAGATCAGGGGAACTCTGATGGCAGCACCTCTAGCTCCTCCTCAGATGCATACCTTGTCTCCTGCCCAGGTTCGTATACTGTGGAATAGTACTCCTCATCTAAATCTGGAAAAGGACCAGGTCGTCAGTGGGACATAACAAGATACATAAAAAGCATGCCATATATAAATACTGAATAAAGTAAATAAGGGTGTGCTAACCATCTAAGTGAATGCAATATGAAGACCTCATAGTACGTATGGGAAAGTGTAGGCTAGACATATGCTGACTTAATTTACTAATCATCATGAATGGCTAGTATATGCCACATATGCCCCCAGAAACATGGGCACTCTGCAATCGTCTATCTCCGAGGAGCATAGTATCCGAAGGTATAACGTCAAGGAGGTGGGTGTCCCATACGCCTACTAGCTGTCTTCCCTGCCCAATGCGGGTATACAAGTCGAATACATGTTTATACCACGTAGCTATATGCCAAGTCACAATTTTCTAGATATCCTTATTATTTTGTGCTAAACCGTGATGTGTGTCTCACGCACCGGTAGCTAATCGAGTACGCGAATCCGTATCCCAACATGAATTATAATTGTGATGTGTATACAAGTGTCAGGTCTAGGAGGATATCAGAATACCCTCGTTTCTGTAGGTGAGTCTGCTAATGTCTACGTCTGTTACACTATGTATCGACAGATTTGTCGACCACACCCGAGTCAATCTCGAGCGTGCACAGTAATATGTATATTGTAACAAGATCACAAACAACAGTTTATAATTTAAACAGTAAATTTTGGCAAGGTATACTTACCGCGTAAGAGATCCGTATAGTGCAAGCGTCTACAGCAGTGTTCTAAGTTTTAGTGAAAGAAGAAATGGAGTTAGGGTTTGGGGTGCAATGCATGGAATATATATGGGGATTTGGAGTCGGTTTACGCAGGGGGTATTTTAGTTATTAGTGGTTTCAAAACCACTGCTGTTGTTGGTTTTCTTTCTTGGTTTTGGTTTGGGAGAGTTTAATAATAAACAAATACAAAGAGGCGGGGGGGGTTGGAGTTGGTTTACGCGGGCGGAGATGAAGTCGGTTTACGCGCACGGGGAGATAAAGTCGGTTTACGCGGGGGTTTGCTTAGTTATTTTAGTGGTTTCTAGAATCTGCTGCTGGTTTCCTTTCTTTTTTTGGTCTTGGTTTTCGGCTGAGGGGTGTTTAGTAATAATGGTGTCTTAAAAGCGGTGGAATGAGCGGCTTACACGTGTAAAGGAGCAAAGCAAAGCCAAATTGGGTTTTGCTTCTGCTGCTGATATTTCTCTACTCCTAATGGGTCCGGGTAGGGTTCAAACGGGTAGGGTGTTCTGGCGGGTAGGTTTTGAGATCCTAATAGAAAATTTCTAAAATAAATATATAGCAACTGTCCAAAGGGTATCCTACGTGGAATAAATTAGAAAAAATTTATAATGGCTCCAAAAATTCTGTAAGTGCTTAATACCTCAAAATAAATCTATTCTTTCTTTTTAACTCATAATTTAATATAATTAAATAATTAATACGGTTTTCAGGATCAGGGGTTTTATATTCTATCCAACTTATAAAAATTTTGTACTCGAAATTAAAACTAAGTCATGGTAGAAAGTCAAGGATGGTATAAGGTATAATCACAAAGTAATTTCATACCTTGGTCTGTGAATAGGTCCGGGAAATGTTTGCGCATGTCGTCCTTATGTTCCCAAGTGGATTCTCCTGGTGCGTCATGCTTCCATGTCACGCGGACCAAGGGAATGGACTGGTTCCTTAATACTTTCTCTCGACGATCAAGGATTCCCACGGGTTGCTCTTGATATGACAAGCTCAGCCCAATGGTGATCTCTGAATGGTCGAGGACATAACTGCTGTTTGCCACTGTAGAAGTATAAAAACTACGCCGGATGACTCTACGCGGCATATCGGTGCAGAGCAGAATAAGCAGAGGCCTTCAGAGCCATCAAGCGCGCAACAGATCCCTTTTTCGCTAGAACAGAGCGTGAAACATAAAAAAGCTCAAAGGATCATCCGCGTAAGGCAGTACGTTGAAGCCGCTTCAGCGTAAACAGGGTGCTTCTTCGCCTCCAGGGCGTTAAACTCACCCCCTTTTTCATACACAGCATGGAGGTGTACAAGAGACGCTTTGTATTCTCCGAAGTGAACCTGTCAGATCCTACAATGAACCTGTCAAAGCCTGCGATGAACCTGACGTCTAGACTTCTGACAAAGGGATACAGCTCGACTACCCAAGCGACGGCTATAATGATGGCACAGCACTGCCACCCAGGCTGTCAAATACCGCCACCCCCTTCGCGTAAACTGCTTCTTCAAGCACAAAGGGATACGCCGCCTTGTTTTACACAGGAAAAATGCGAGCTGTTTACGTTCTGCAGTAGACAAACCGCCTGCTACGCCAAAAGCTGCACTCCGTACGGAGTTCGAGGCACGTCTCTTCGCCTAATGCACAGAGCGGTGACAGTTTCTCGAGGCACGTCTCTGCGATTGATGCGCAGAAAGGGTTGCAGACCGTCAAAGAATACGCCTCCACATTTAATGCACAGGATGGTGGCAAATCTCGGCATTTAAATGCAAGAGATTTGATTATATCTTCAAAAGCCATAATTTTGGCTAAAACGTCCACATCAGCACTATGGCACGGTACGCTACGGCTTCTACGCCCATCCAACGTTTGTGCTCATTCGGCTTCTACGCCTGTTCGGCCCCTGTGCCCCTTCGTCTTCTACGCCTGCTCGGCCTCCGTACCCCCTCGGCTTCTACGCCTGCTCGGCCCCTGTGCCCCTTCGGCTTCTACGCCTGTTCGGCCTCTGTGCCCCTCGGCTTCTATGCCTGTTCGGCCTCTACGACCACTCGGCTTCTATGCCTGTTCGGCTTCTATGCCTGTTCGGCCTCTACGACCACTCGGCTTCTACGCCTGTTCGGCTTCTACGCCTGTTCGGCTTCTATGCCGGTTTGATAACTATTTGGCTTATATGCCATAGTGACAGACATTTGGCTTCTATACCAACCTCTTCTACGCAATGGATACCTACCTATGGGCTTTTACGCCGTGATCTTCGTAGCAATAGTACGCGTTGTGTCCCTTAGTTGGACCCGCGTCACACGCTCATTCAAAAGATCATCTATACGCAGGCATTGGTTACTTTAACCGTTGTGTAAAAAGGTGCTGTACTTTCCACTCCTCGGTTGTTACACCGACGGAGTGGTCACTGTCACTGAAACTCTATAAATAGAGACCTCTATCAATGAGGAAAAAAGAGGGGGGAGGGTCGAAGAAATCAAGGTCGAAAAAACTGAAAACTTGAAGATCGAACCAGGTCAACAAGAATTGGAAGATCGAACCCGAGAGAGAGAGAGAGAGAGAGAGAGAGAGAGAGAGAGAGAGAGAGAGAGAGAAAGAGAGAGAGAGAGAGCACCTGGAGCTCAGGCAAAGAGTAGGGATCGACGACTTTGGCATCGTGCATCCACCCTCTTCTGCAACCTTCGAAGCTGCTTCCTGTCTTCTACGGCACTCCTTCAACATCGTGTGGTCCAAGGGCTAAAGTGATCGATTGCAGATCAGACACCTATAGCAATATCTACCCAGATTAAATAAAGTGTACTCCCGTATCCTCGTATAGGATCAAATTGTACAAGTTTGTTTGTAAACAAAAGAAGGCGGGTTCTGTGTAAACCCCATATTGAATACATCTTCATTCTTTCGTTTAATACCACAAACAAGATGGCGACTCTGCTGGGGACCTCTTTCTCTTCTGACGAGGAAGCAATTGCTCAACACGATGCAGTATCCGTGGGATCCATGAAGAAGACACTGGTTGTCCAATTCGACCAGTCTGCCTACGAAGACATGCTTCGAACCGGGGGTAACTCTCACTCTCTCTCCGTCCAAGACAACAGGAAGCTGCGCAAAGTGTGGATGCCCAAGACATCCTCTACCATTTCTGTGGACTCTCCGATCTCTCCGACCAATGAGGTTGTAGCACTGCTCCCTCCGTGCCCTGCACGTAAAACTCAGTCTTCCGCTACGTACGGTACAGACGAAACTTTGGGCGAAGCCTCAGCGCTAACCCAAAAGTATCCACTGCGCTCTACGCGTAGGAACCAGTCTCCCGCTACGCGCGGTATAGACAAAACTTTGGGCAAAGCCTCAGCGCTAACCCAGAAGTATCCACTGCGCTACACGCGTAGGAACCAGTCTTCCGCTACGCGCGGTACAGACCAAACTTCTGATAATGCCTCAGCGCCAGGTCAGAAATACAAATCACGCTCCAGGCGCAAGACAACATCCGACCTCTACGAGGAACCAGATGAGCGCCGTGATTTTCGCGAGGGGAAGCAAGCAGCAGAATACTCAACTCCTCGGCCGTTAAGCCAGTGAAGAAGCAATCTGCCTACCCTCCGGGTTACGCGGGAAGCCGACGGCCGACTGAGGACCTCTTCAGCTTTACGTCAGTCTGAGCAAATCTCCAAATTACGCCAGACAAAGTCCCACGGCGTAAAGCAAGCTCAGGTTGCTACTCCTCCTGACCTACGCGAATGCCTAATCCAGAAGCGTAAGGTGAGGGGACCTTCCAACATGTCATTCTCCCCCCTGAGCAAGTATGTACCACTCACCGTGACGAGGTAGAACCCATAGCACAAAAATTCTTGGAAGCTATAAACTCCTACCGACCGTATGTCTGGGAAGTAGCGTCATCATCCAACGTCATCATAACGTATGGACCCCATGAGGGTTCTATCTTCGTTGTCCCGCCTACCTGCAGCGGTCAGCGTCCAATATTCTTCGGCCGCATGTGCAGTCAACTGCCTAACCAGGAAGATCCTTTCGATGACGATACCGAGAAAATGCAAGTTCACCGATACAGCCCGTAGGTATTAAAGATCATGCAAAACATGGGCTACGACTTAAAGCGGAAGCCAGGCCTCAACTACGGAAGAGGCAGGCGAACACCGCCATGCGGCGGCCCCCGCTATCAGCAAACCCGTTTCGGGTTAGGATATGCCACCACCCTTGCGACTTCTTGTCACCACCCCATTTCCAGAGCCGGGTATTTTTTTTTAATTTAGTTAATTTTGCATTATTTTTAATTAATTGTATTTATAATTAATTAATGATTGTATTATATTTTTATTGATTGTTTTAGGATTTTGGCTAGCCTGGACCCATGTCAGACCCTAGTGGACCCATGTCCGACCCAGCCCACACCCTTGTGAGAATTATTTTGGGGCTTAGAATATTTATTTTATTTTTAGGAAGTTAGTTGGAGAGATTTGGAACTAGTTTGAGTGCTTTTGGAACCCGAAACCAAGTCATGAAGGGGCATTTTGGGCATTTGGAGAATTAGTGAACCCTTTATTAGGTTTGTGGCCGACCAAACCAGCCCCATTCCCGTGCATAACAGCAGCCATTTCCCCCCCATTCCTTCTTCTTCACTACTTCTTCTTCCTCTCCACTCTTTCTTCTTATTTCTTTCTCCCAACTTCAAGTAAGCATCATTTTCCTCTTCTTTCTTCTTCTATTCTCCATGGTTGCTAACCCTAACCTTTCATTTTTCCCTAATCTAGGTGGGTAGAGCCTAGATTTGGTGTTGGAGCTTGGATTGGGAGCTTGGAAGCTTGGATTGGAGGATTTGGAGCATTTTGGAGACTTTGGCCTTGGGATTTCAACTCCCAAGAGGTAAAACCTAACTTTCCCCTTCCTAATTATTTTTATGTAGTGTAATTAGTGTTGTAGAACCTTCCTAGACCCTTAGGCTACCCGTGGGAGGAAGTTGGAACTAGTTTGGTTGGGTTTAGAGACTTTAACATTAGGTTTTGTGTCAATTTCGGGTGGAATCCGAATTTGGCCCAATTTTGGGTGATGCCCTAGGTTAGATGGACCTAGGTAGACGTTGTCGGGTGTCTTGAGGGTGAGTGCGTGTCTCCGTTCGGACACGGGAAGCCGCGTCGCAGAGAAATGGGCGTTTCGGGCAAAATTAGGGCTTTTCGTCGTCGCCGATTCTAAGTGCATGTGCGTTTCCGCCATGGACCTAGAATCGACACGGGAGCGCATTTTCTAGGATCTAGACATCGTTTAGGACGCGTGGGTAAATTTTGGGCCGATTCCGAGTTTGTTTGGTGTGCGTTTCAGGAGGTTTTCCGAGCCGCGCACCACGTGTTCGTCGAAATGACCGAACGGCCATTTCGACTTGGTTTCCTCGTTTCGGGCTTGTGCGCACGTTGGGTTAGTATCGGGGAGTGTGTGCTAGAGTTTTCGAGCTATATTATATATATTTTAGGGCGTTAGTGAGTGTCGGGGTCGTTGGGCGTGCGTAGGTGGGGCGTTGTGAGCGTTGTGTGCATCGTTGTGGTAGTGTTGTGTTTGTGTATATGTCTCTATATATATATTTATTTGTGTGTGTGTTCCTATATATATATATATTTCTATTTATATATATATGTGTGGTTGTGTGTTTGTGAGTGTGTTAGTGAGTGCTTGTGTGAGTGTGTGCTAGTGCGTAGGTGAGTGTGTGTGAGTGTGAGTGAGTGCCTATATATATATATATGAGTTTGAGTTGTGTGTATATATGTATATATATTTGTATATATATATATGAGGGTTTGTGTGTGAGGTTGTGTGTTTGTGAGAGAGTGTGCTAGTGTGTGTGAGAGTGTGTGTGTGAGGGTGTGTGAGAGTGAGTGTGTGTGAGTGAGGATAGATATATATATATATATAGATATATATATGTTTATATTAGTGTATGTATATATATAGATATATGTGTGTATATATATATAGATATATGGGTGTTTATATATATATATATAGATATGTATATATGTTTATGTGTGTCTGTGTTGATAGTGTTGTGAGTGTGTGTGTGTATTAGTGTGTGAGTGTGCTAGTGTGTGTGCTAGAATGTATATAAGTTAGTGTGTATATATAGCTATAGAGTTATATATATATAGATATATATGTATGTATATATATATATATATATGTATATATATATATATAGGGGTGTGTGTGTGTGTGTATGTGAGATGAGAGGGGGGGGCAGAACCTGGGTCTGAACTGGGCAGCAGCTGCTGCTACTAGAGCAGCAGCAAAGGCAGCAGGCACAGCAGCAATAAGGAGCCCAGCAGCAGCAGTAGCATGGAGCAGGAGCTGCAGCAAGAGCAGCAGCAATGTGCAGCTGCAGCAGCAGCTTATGCAGCAGCAATAGCAGTATCAAGAGCAGCAGCAGCAGAATTTGAAGCAAGGGCAGTAGCAATGCGAGGGAAAGGGGGATTGATATATATATATATATATTGATAGATAGATAGGTATTGAATATGTTAGATAGATAGGTTAATAGATAGGTAACTAGATAGATATTAGTATCTGGATCTAGATAAATAGATAGCTAGATAGATGGATTGATAGTTAGTAAATGGATAGATTGATAGATATAGATAGCTAGATTAATAGATAGATTGATAGGTAAGTAGGTAGTTTGATAGATAGATAATTAAATATATAGATAGGTAAATAGATAGATAATTTGATAGATAGTTAGGTAGGTAAATACTAGATATTAGATATCTAGTTAGATAGATAGATAGATAGATAACTAGATAGGTTGATAATAGATAGGTAGATAGATAGTTATATCTATCTAGGATATAGATGTATATACATATAGTTATATACATATCTATAGATATCTAGATAGTTATACATAGATATTTATGAGTTGGGTAAGGTAAGGTAATATATATATATATATATATATATATATATATATATATATATATGTGTGTCTGTATAGATAAGGTAAATGGGTAAATGTATATATATGTGGATATATATATATATAGGTAGATACCTACTTAGACATATATAAATATGGTAGATATCTATATTACCTAGCCTAGATTAATATCTAGGTATGTAATTATTAGTTAGATAGCTAGTTAGAGGGGTTTGAGAGCGGTATCCCAATACCTTGAGATATCAAGGTATCTCACCAAGGTATTGAGTTTCGAGCGGGGTAATTGAGCATTAGCCTAGGAAATGTCTTGGAGTGATTTTTATATGCTTATGTGTATATATTTACGCGTGCTAGCATAGATTTTAGCGGGTTTAGGCGGAGTATATAGCGTAGGTTGAGGTATCGGATACCGAGGGTATCCCGGTATCTCAAGGAGGCGAGTTTGTGAGTTTTCTAGCTTAATGAGCTCGGTTTGACCTAGAATTTCAGGAGCACCCTAGTTTGACCCAGACTTGACCGTAGTTGACTCGGTTGACCGCCAAAGTCAACTTTTGACCTAGTTTTGACCTAGAGTTGGCTTTTTGGACCCAGAGTTGACTTTTTGGACCCAGGATTGACTTTTTGACCCAGATTTCATCGGTTTGACCCGTTTGACCTAGAACGACCCTAGAAGCCTATTTTTAGTTATTTTATATCTGTTTAACTCATTAGAACCCTGTTTAATTTTGCTTTTCGTATTAGGTCCTTGCGATACCAGTTCGGATCGCCAGTTGCTCAGGACGTCAGGCGAGTACATTCTCTGATAGTTTTCATTATTTGATGATTATTATGATTCAGCTTCTAGTATAGTATCATCTGATTATTCTGGCACAACACGGGACACTGATTGATATTTCTGGATTCATTTACTTGCGACACGTACATTTCATATTTCTGGCCTCTATTCTGGAATCACTACAGGCATCACCTACAGGCATCACTACAGGCATCATTCATGTTCAGGCTGGACTCATCTTGATTTGCGTGTCGGGTCTTGGATCCACTTGTATTAGTCGGGGCAGGGAAATACTCGAGTAGACATGTAAATATTCCTATCTGGCATCATCAGGAATCACTCCCTCTGGTCTAATCTGGAATGATAGCAGCCGCGCACCCAGTTCGCGGTGAGCCGTACTTACCCCTAGCCGTTTACATGTCGAAACAAGTATTTCAAAGACACCGAGTTCATTCTTTATAGTCTGGACTCTCATGCATTTCTTGACTTGTCTCACTTATATGTTTCTGGACTTGACTCACTACATATTTTTCATGCTGGACTCACTACACGTTCATGTGCATGGACTTGATCTTAGCTTAGATTTTTCTGTATCTTGTAGTTATTACTATCTTGCTCTGATATCCATGCATCTTTACCTTTATGCACCAGTGACTTACATATTATCTTGTTCATACTTGCTCCATTTTTCTTGCTACTTGCTATAACTGTTTTATAGTTTTTATCATTTAAATGGAACTGCTGTTAGAGATGTACTTGCTCCAGTCCCGACTGGACATATTTTTTAGAGTATCCGGAGGATTGGTGTCCGACGTTTTATGGACCTGAGCCTGTCGATGGTGCAGACAGGGACCCTCTAGTTTAGGAGTGATTTCCGGGTTGGTAGCCGGGATCACTGAGACCTTGCTATTATTTTTATTAGCTTTTAGCACCGGATTTATCTCCGGTTTTGGATTGAGACCTTGTTTGTATATTATTTTGGATGATGTATTATTGTATTATTATTATTATTGATGTTGTGGTTGTTGTAGTAGTAGTTGGTGGTTAGACTTTATAGTTGTTAGTCTTCTTTGTTATCTATCGTGCTTAGATTCGTGATTGAGTACTTGAGATTATCATTTGATATTGCTCCTCCGTTTGGAGTTGAGATCTTGGCATATTTATATATATTGTTTGTGTGGTTGCCCTCCTTTTGGAGAGGTCATGCCCGATTTTTGTGTGAGATTATTATCTAGATAGTTGACCTAGACAGCGTTCTACCGCCGATGCTGCGGCGTAGGCTGGACGTACCCACGACTCATGCCCGATTTTCCGGGTGCGGGTCGTGACACTTCTAAGTCAGACGAGGACATCTTTTCCTCCTCCCAGAATGGCTCGTCGCCCCCCGACTCACCTAATGCTCTCGAACAAACACTATCAGTAAATATGGTGGTGACGGATCCCCCAGGAGCAGATGAGCAGGATTCTGAGCCATTTGAGGACGACTCTTGGGCTCAACAAATGGATACGCAGTAGGGATTCTGCTTCGAGCAAAGAGAACCGCCCACCAAAGACGAAGTTATCCAAATCGATGTTGGGGGTGAACTTTCGCCAAAGCCGATATTTATCAGTGACAATCTTCCCCCAGCTGAAAGGGAAGAAATCATACGGCTGATAAAAGAATACGTCGACGTCTTTGCATGGGATTATGGGGACATGTCGGGCCTTGACCCGAAGGTGGCTACTCATAAGCTCAATATATTGACCGACTCGAAGCCTATGAAGCAGCACCAACGTCGGTTCTGCCCGGACATGATGGACGCCATTGAAGCTGAAGTCAAGAAACTGATAGCCTGTGGTTTCATCCGGGAAGAACAACATCCCGACTGGGTCGCCAATGTTGTCCCAGTCATGAAGAAAAATGGGAAGGTACATATCTGCATCGACTACCGAGATCTGAATGCGGCCTGCCCCAAGGATGAATTCCCTCTTCCTGTCACGGACATCTTGATCGACAACACCTGCGGCTTTGAACGCATGTCTTTCATGGACGGATTCTCAGAATACAATCAGATCAAGATGCATTCAGAAGACGAGAAGCACACTGCCTTTCGGACACCATTGGGGGTATATTGCTATACGGTCATGCCCTTCGGATTGAAGAACGCCGGGGCTACGTACCAACGGACTATGAGTAACATATTCCATGAGCATTTACGCAAAACAGTGGAGTGTTACATAGACGACATAGCCGTCAAGAGTCGCCTCAAGGATGACCACATTCAAGATTTGAGGACGGTATTCGAGTTAATGTGCCAACATCAACTCAAGATGAACCCTACGAAGTCCTTCCTGGGTGTATCTAGTGGCAAATTCCTGGGGTTTGTCATTACCGCTAAAGGCATCCAGGTGGACCCTGACAAAGTCCAGGCAATCGTGGAAATGCGACCGCCCCGTAATCTGAGGGAACTCCGGGGATTTCAAGGCCGTCTGGCTTACATCCGGCGATTCATATCCAACCTATCGGGAAGATGTCAGCCCTTTTCACATCTCATGAAGAAAGGTGTATCCTTCGTATGGGACAAAACCTGTTGTTTGTGGTATTTAAACGAAAGAATGAAAGTGTATTTCAATGATGGGGTTTGTGCAAAACCTGCGCCCTTTGGTTTACAAACAAACTTGTACAATGTAATCCTATACGAGGATGTGGGAGTACAATTTATTTAATCTGGGTATAAATTGCTATAGGTGTCTGATCTGCGGTCGATCACTTTAGCCCTTGGACCACGCGATGTTGAAGAAGTGTCGTGGAAGACAGGTAGCAGCTTCGAAGGTTGCAGGAGAGGGTGGATGCACGATGCCGAAGTCGTCGATCCCCGCTCTTTGCCTGAGCTCCGGGCTCTCTCTCTCTCTCTCTCTCTCTTTCTCTCTCTCTCTCTCTCTATCCTCCTTGTTCGATCTTCTCTGACTGTCGACCTTGGATCTGATATTGGTACTCTTGACCGAATTTTCCGACCTGGGATCTAATATCGGTTTCTTGACCAATTTTCTGACCTGTTCTCCATTGACAGGGGCCTCTATTTATAGAGTCTTTGGTGACAGTGACCACTCCGTTGGTGTAGCAACCGAGGAGTGGAAAGTACAGCACCCTTTTACACAACGGTTAAAGTAACCAATGCCTACGTATAGATGATCTTTTGACTGAGCGGGTGACGTGGGTCCAACTAAAGGAAGACAACACGTACGGTTGCTACTAAGATCACGGCGTAAAATCCATGCGGGTATGTATCCATTGTGTAGAAAAGGTTGGCGTAGAAGCCAAATGTCCGTCACCATGGCATAGAAGCCAAGTAGGCATAGAAGCCGAACAGGCATAGAAGCCGAGTAGACGTAGAAGCCGAGCAGGCATAGAAGTCGAACAGGCATAGAAGCCGAGTAGGCGTGGAAGCCGAGTAGTCGTAGAGACTGAGTGGGCGTGGAAGCCGAGTAGTCGTAGAGACTGAGTGGGCATAGAAGCCGAGTAGTCATAGAGACTGAGTGGGCGTGGAAGCCGCATGAGCACAGATCCTGAATGGGCGTAAAGGCCGCTGCATATCGTGCTGATGTGGACGTCTTAGCCGGAATTACGGCTTTTAAAGATATAACCAAATCTCTTACAGGGATTTGCCATCACCTTATGCATTAAATACGGAGGCGTGTTTCGAAGGTCTGCAGGCCTTCTGTGCACCCGTCGTAGAGACGTGTCTTGAGAGAAACTGTCACCGCTCTGTGCAATTAGACGTGGAGACGTGCCTCGAATCCCATACGAAGTGCAGCTTTTGACGTGGCAGGCGGTTTGTCTGCTGCGGAGCGTAAAACAGCTCATGTTTGCCTGTGTAAAACAGGGCGGCGTATTCCCTTGTACGCAAAAGAGCAGTTTATGCTGAGGGGACTCCAGTAAACGACGGTTTGGTGATATTTTACCAAATCCTCTGTATTAAATGGTGAGATCCGCCATCATACTGTGGGGTGCATCCCGAGAGGTCTGCCATCGTTTCCAGCCGACGTCTGGGTAGCCGTGCATCACCTTTTGTCAGGAGTCAGAGGTCAGATTCACTGCGTGACTTGACAGGTTCATTTCGGGGAAGATGAAGCGTTCCTCGTACTCTATCACGCTACTTTGAGAGCGGTTGAGTTTTACGCCATGGAGGTGATGAAGAACTCTATTTCACGCTGGAGCGGCCTGGACGTACTGCATTTATGCTGATGGGCCTTTGAGCTTTATTCTTCACGCTATATTTTAGCGGAGAAAACTCTGTCGTACGCCTGATGGCTCTGAAGGCCTCTGCTTACGCTGCTCTGTATCAAGAGGCTGTGTAGCTCTTCCCAGCGTATTTTTTATGCTTCTACAAGACCCCCTTCAGAGCTTTTAAATTCCTTGGAATTTGAAACGCTTTGAACGAAGCATGAATGGCCCCTCGTAACTCGAAACGTTTCTGAGTGGAGCGTTGAAATGGTCGGTACAGACTTTATGGCAAATTTATGGGGGACCACTGTGATCTCTTTTGCCTATAAAGGGCTGGGGGAGTTAGCCTTTTCTCCCCACATCTTCATCACCACGCAGAGATGATCACCGGAGTTCGCCGGGTCGATTTGAGGAAGAAGGAGATCATGTTCTTCCAGCGTGTAAGGAGCCGAAAAAGATGGCATCTTCGAGCAAGTGTCCACTGCAACGATGGATCATGGAAGGATATCTTAGCCCCCCTTGCTCGGGATAATCAGCAACTTTGTATGGCGTTGCCCCAGGAGAGAGGAAGGGTCGTATTTGACCACACAGCTTGCAAGCTGTATCTCTTCTCCTTAGATCCCCGCGGATGAGATTAGACAAACCGTAATCTATCGTCCCTGATCGAGCTGGGTGGAAGACCCCTCAGCTGGATCGGCCATGGCGAATTGGGGATCTTCTTGTTCATTACTGTGGAAGTAAATGAACCGCCATGGAAGAAGAGGAAGACCTGCACCGATGCGAGAACCCGGTAGAACGGATTCTGGGGGCGATCTTCAGACGACGAGGGGGTATCTCCTTTGTAGATGGAGTTTTCCTCAAATGTAATCATGAAAATGAAAAGAAAACCCTTGTAGATTGGATTTTCCTCATATGTAATCATGATTTTGATCTTTAATAAAAATCTTCTTTCTTCTTCATATGATCATCTTGCCATATGTTGCTGTGAAATCTGAATATGTGCAGCTTCAACACATCTGAATCTGTACGCTGACTCTGTAGAAAGAGTGCTAGGTCCTGTCCTTTACGCATAGCGAGTAGTCCATAGAACGCTGTAGAACATTTTTAACATCTTAGAACTGTCATGTTGCTGGGACTGAGGAACCGCGTAGAGCTCTGAACTTCTGATAAACATAATTTTTCTTGTTCGGTCTTCGCCTTCAAGAGTGACTTCTCGAAAATCCCTTGGAACAGGGTCGAGGAATGGCTGTCAAAAACTGAGTTGCCATCTTTTGATAGACGAGATATTCAGACTGGAGTTTGGATGAACCTCCATTTGATCCGAGAAGAGTAATTTCTCAATGTTTGAACTCTTGTATGTTTCGGGTACTTGGGATATGTTGAGGCCAAGGAGGAGTATCTTCTGTGTGAACTCCTGTAATTGACCGTCTCGAGGACCGTTCGAATATACGGAAAGTCGTGGAGCGAGAAATCATCAGTCTGTAGCCTCCGGACATAAAACACCCTCGAGCGTGAAATCGTAGACTTGTAGTTCCTGTGCATGAAGTCATGGGTTTTGTGGCCTCTCGAGCATAAAAGCTACTAAGCACAAAGGCATCCGGGCCAAAAACCTGACTTGTAGCTGTCGAACGTAAAGTTGTAGATTCGTAGCCGTTGAGCGTAGGAAGCTCCTTTAGCGTAGAACTGTATATCTGTAGCTCCTGAAAAGAAAATTTCTCCGAGCGTGAAGTCTTGCGGATCTATTGCTTCTGAGCGTAAACTGAGCGCTATCGAGCGTGAGATCATCGATTTGGTATCTGCTGAGCGTAAAGTCGTAGATTTGTGGCCTCTCGAGCGTAAAAGCTACTGAGCACAAAGGCATCCGGGCGTAAAACCATAGACTTATAGCTTGCGAGCGTAAAATCGTATATCTGTTGCTGTCGAGCGTAGAAAGCTCCTTCAGCGTAGGACCTGCTGAACCGTCTTTGCACGAAAAACTTTTCGAATTTACTGACTGTCCGTCTTTCAAGGTTAGTGGTCTGACGTGGCATCCAATCATAACCCATTATTTAATTTTGTGAGATTTGGTTAGGGTCTCGAGGAGTCCGTCTGAGGATTCGAAGAGTCGGCCCAAACTTTATATATATCCCAAGTTCTCTGAGAGAGAAACTTTTTATCCGTCTTCTGTGAAAGAGAGCTTTTGACTGTTCGAGTTTTTCTTCGTTCCCTCGAATCTTCAGAAAATGGCGTCGAAACAAACCTCCTTCGCTAAGGAAAAGGGTATAGGTTCCTCTTCTCATTCTTCCACCCCAGCGAGGGAGTCTTTGGTCGGTCAAGGCGAACTTCCTTCTGAGCGAAGTGTCCCGCCGACGAGCAGTGCACCCGGTCTTCGAGGTAAAGCCTTCGGGGTGACAAAAACGACGAAAAATCCTTCGCACACGTTGAACGTGACCGCGCTAGGTCGTCTTCTGTGCTGATAGCCTCTTCTTGAGAAAGATGATGCACGGAGGCATTTTTATCTTTTACGCCCACATTTCTAATGTGTCAGCGTAAAGACTCCATATTTTTGTAGTTCTGAGCGTAGAAGCTCTGGCTACCGAAAATTGGGGTATATCGTAAAATTTGAATTTTTACGCTTGTGGGGGGACCTCCGGCGTAAAATTGCCAGATTTGCACAATCCTGCGTAGAGCACAGACTGTTGTTTCTTTCGGTCTGTATGTTCGTGCAAGACTTGTGATGACGTATTTTCCTTACACTTTTGTAGTTGACTTGGGTGAGTCTCCACTGGTCGAGATGATGGGCTCCGCTGCTGGGATGCTGCACTCGAACTACCTGGAGGATCTGTCCCACATGTCCTTCCCTATCTCCGGACCCCAGTACCCTGAAGGAAGGAGGGTCTTAATATCGGCTCAGGGCGAGCGAATGCTGCTGAGCATGATCAACGGGGAGCCTCTGACTTATGTAGACGGGGAGCCGTACGTAAAGCCGGCTTTCCTTTTTGGGGACATGATCGACAAACAGTCCCAGACGAAGCCTAAGAGGGAGCCCTGGGTCTTCTCAGCCGGGAATTTGGTTTTGTACCTGCCAACGATGCCGAGGGATTATCCCATCTCAGCCTTCTTCCACGCGACGCATCCTAGAAAGATGTCGTGGATGCTGACTCCTGATCTTCACGGTAAGCCGGGGAAGATTTTTTATCTGAAAGGAGCTGCCCAGGGGTCATTCGTCAGTCGCCCCTCCGGCGTTGTGACGTTGTTCAGAGGACTGTGCCCGGGCAGTGTTCCAAGTGAAGATAGCTTGGTGATCCAGCCGGTCCAATTGTTGACCTTCTGCAACGACTTCATGGGTCGAGGTGGGGTATATCCCAAGGAGAATCCTCGGTGCAATGGATGGATCGCCCCAACGAACTCCCGATAGAGATGCCTAGTTGACTGGGCCTTGAAGCACTTTCAGAGAGAGTTGGAGGGCATTGGACTATATGCCGTTGTGAGTGCGACGAGCGTCGGGTTGCCTCCGAATCCCAATTTGTTCCTGGCGCTGATGGAGCGGTACATTCCGCTCACCGGGACCTTTGCCACTCCACTGGGGGAGTTGGGGTTGGCGCTCCACGAGATGGCAGTTGTCTCGAGACTGCCGATGGGGGATACTCCATATGAAGAGTATGTTCCCACCAACCAGGAGTTGGGGGATTTGGACCCTCGGGTGGCGGAAGTATATCAGGAGCTGATGTGTCAATACTTCGCGTGCACCACCTTTTATAACGAGCCTTCTGATTTGGCTCACACCACCAAGTGGATGTCCTACCTCTTCTTCCACCGAGCCAGGGCCGCTAGGTCGGAGAAAGCCTCGGGTGGCAAGAATGAGCCCGTGAACTGTTTGGGCGTGCTTAGTGCCCAAGTTGTGGAGACTCTTATGGAGGAGGCTGAAGCTCCAGACCAGATTCTTGTCGGGGGGTAGGAAAGTACCCGGAAGGAACCAAAGCCTGTAGTTACTTGAGGCGTTATCGCAGGCCTTTGTCTAAGGAAGCCCAGCTGGCTGGTTTCCTCTCCATATGGTTGCGCCGAGTAGTGGTGCCAGGTACCGCGTCCGCGGAGCGCATTCACCGAAATATCCTGTGGCCGGCTGTGCGCCTGGTGTTTGGGGCAAGACTGGGCTTGCTTCCTGCCATGGTGTACCGTATACAGGCTGGCTTGAGAGCCATAACTGACGGGTTGCTCGTCGACGAAGCTTGACGTGAGAGTTTTCCCAGGGTGGAGTTACCATACCTATACTTGATGGGATGGTTGGTTCTCCATAATCCCCGGGTGATGTCTCCTGGGTCGGTAGCAGCTCGGGGGGTATATTCTTGCTGAATTACAAGGATTCCTCCTGGAATGTGAGCACAGTTTTAGACTGCCGGCTGGTGTTGAACCTCGGCCACGGTTGGAAGCTCCTATGTACTGCTCCCCCCGTGCATCGCAATCAATCAGGGGTGCGGCTTGAGGATTCAGGTGGAGAGAAGACCGACCTTTCCCCGGAAGCTTTTAACTGGTTGGTCTGTATTAGACCCTCCCATCTGCTGTACAGGAGCGAAGATCACTGCTTCTTCGAGCCCTACTTGCCTAGTCGGTTTGCCAGGCAGTTTGGGTACGATCAGCTGCATGTGGGCAATGCCGTTACCAGCTTTAGGTCCAGAGGCAGAATCATTGATGGAGCTAGAGGGTGGCGATATTTCCTTATGGGTTGTACGAGGGCAACCTTCATTGTGCCGGTTGTTACAACCTTCACGGAGCTTCGTATTCTCCATTCTTACGCCCAGTTTTATGTGGCGATTAACACCTTCCATCGTGATTTCGACGTACGTGGAAGCTTTCGGGTGCCTTCTCCCAAGCCTGGGGGAAGAGTTGACGTCCCTTCGGTTTCTTCGGACGAAGGTGAGGAGTCTGGTACTCCGGACGAGCCTCTGGTATCGGTGCCGAGGTGCGAAGTGCCTCTGCCTGCGGGGGCTTTGGTAGTCCCTTCTGGGAAGCAACGGGCTTCTGCTCTGAAGGAAGTTTCTCTTTGCAATAGGAGGAAGGAGACGGTTGCTCGTCCTCTCCGTATTCCTGGCATTGCGGCTCCTGGGAGTGAGCCTGCCTCTCCCAACCTCGGGGATGACTCCTTGGCTGGAGGTTCCTCGCCTTCTAGAGAGGGGCCTCCAACAGTTTCGATCGTCGATGTCGGAGAATCCTCGTTAGAGGTGGCTGTGGCGGCTACTGCTCCAGGTAGCGGAGCGAGATTGCCTGTGTGGCCGAGGCAGATGGGAGAATCTTTCCCGAGGCCAGCAGCGGGCATGACTTCTGCCGCGTTAGTGAGCGCGCCTGGCGAGATTTCGGCCGATAAACTTCGACCACGTCTTGGTGGAGGCCTGACAGAACTCTCGGCGATGTCGGTCGGCCCACCTCCTTCTCCAGGCATGACGATTCGCATTGCGTCATTAAGGCTTGGTTTAGCTATATCGACTGCAGATGCGTTGTATATGCCGTTGGCTCCGGGTAAAATGTCATTTTTATGTCTCCTTTGAGAAAGATTGTCATCATACTGATATTGACTTTATCGTCTTCTTCTCAGGGGATAGCGCCCACGGGGAGTATAGCGTTGAAGCGCATTCTGGTACCGCTCGGGCTTCTGACGAGGAGGCATTCGTCTTTGATGAGGAAGTGGCTTCGGGGGCCAATACGCCTGGAGTAGCTTCATCACCTCGAGAGGAGGATGAACACGTCATCGTGACCTTGCCTCTTGTGAGTGTGGCGACGACTTCGACCGCCGTTATTGCACCTTCTTCGATTGCGCCATGTATCGATGCGACGGCTGTGGCCACCTCGTCTGCAATCATCCCTGGAGAGGGACTTGCTGACATTGTGGGCGCTCCCGGCGTTCAGTCGGATCTAGTTGCGTTGACCGAGCAATATACCAGCCTTTTCTACACCAGTTTGAGAACGATGGTGTCAATGGTGTTAGCGAAGAGTCTGGATTTTGAGCGCCTGAGGAATACTTCTCTTGCTTCGATCGGGGTCATCAGGGAGCTCGACGATCCTGGGGTAGCTGACGCCCTGGAGGCGGTGGTTAATGGGTTAGAGCAACCTATTAACGAACATTTGTAGCTGACTCGGGGTCTCGATGCTGATATTCAGGCTCAGTTCGACCTCATGACTGCGCGGCTTGCTACGAAGGTGGAAAGCCTAGACAACTCTATCCAGAAGCATAAGCTGGAGGTGGATAGGAGAAAAGTTGTCGTGGAAGAGGCTCTTGCCGTTGAGATGCGGTGTCGCTCTGAGTATGAAGGGAATGCAGCGAGGGTCTCCAAGCTGAAGGAAAAACTCGCTCGGGCAGAGGAGTGGGTTTCTCAGTCGCTGGCAGGTCTAGACGTAGCGTCCGGTCGACTGAGCACAGCACGACGGGAGCTGGACCGTGCAGAAGTTGCTCGCACGGGCTATCTTCGGGCAAAGGCTGATCTGACCCTCACGGACACTCCCGAGGCACGGCTGGAGCAGGCTCGTGCCGACGCCTTGGTTCTTAGGAATGAGAGGATAGCTGCGCTGGAGCGGCAGATTCACAATCTGACTCACCCGCCATCATGATGTATCCTTTTCCCTTTTTGCTTGCCCAGATGTAATTCTGCCTCCCTCTCGGGAATAAATAAAGGTGACTCTTTTCTGACTTTTGTGGACCCATCATTTCAGAATATAAATGACCGGTTTTGGTGAGAGTGTTATCAGAGGTAGTTTGGACATGATAGACTCCCGATAAACTTCTTAGCAGGACACATCTATTCAGAGGTCATACGGACATGATAGAGCGTAAACCTACTAATTGCGTTTTGGAAGTAGTTTTGTCAAAATCGAGGGCCTTGCTATGTCCCACCCGAGTAGGGGGGATTAAGCATAGTACCTTTTCAGGAATTTGCCGTTGATAGGAGCCATTAACAGGTCTCCGTTAGGCTGGACTATCCTGTAGGCGCCGTTCGAGAACGTTGTCTCGATCACATAAGGGCCTTCCCACTTGGGTTGGAATTTGCCTTTACTTCTGTGGGTTAGAATCATCGGTCTTCTTACGGCTAGAACTAGCTCGCCGACTTTGAACACTCTTTCCTTCACTTTATGATTAAAAGTTTTGGAAATGCGTGCTTGGTAAAACGCGATGCGCTGTTGAGCTTGTAGGCATTTCTCGTCTAATCCTTCAAGCTCTTGGAGCCTTAACAGGTCATTCTTTTCTTGAGTCAACTTACTAGTCACTGTTATCCTGAGCGACGGGATCTGTATTTCGATGGAAAGAACTGCCTCGCTCCCGTAGACCAGTAAAAAGGGGGTACAACCTGTAGGTGTCCGTACCGTTGTGCGGTATGCCCAGAGACATTCGCCCAGCTTCTCGTTCCAGTCTCTTTTGTTTGAAGAAACGAACTTCTTCAGGAGTTTGATAATAGTTTTGTTGAAAGCTTCCGCCAAACCATTAGCAGCTGGATAATATGCCGTAGAGGCAATATTATGTATTCGACTTTTATCGCAAAATCGATGAAACGCTTGGCTGATGAACTGAGGCCCATTGTCATGGATTATCCTTCGAGGAATCCCAAAGCGATAAATGACGTGGTGCTTGATGAAGCTGATCACGTCAGACGCTTTTACCTCAGCCAGAGGGATCGCCTCTGCCCATTTGGAAAAGTAATCCGTGATGGCCAGTATGAACCGGTGGCCTCTGGAGGAAGACGGGTGAATGGGACCGACGATATCCATACCCCATGCTTCGAAGGGCCAGGATGCGACCGTAGGATATAGATATTCAGACGGTTGGTGTATGAAGTCTGCATGAACCTGACAGGCTCTGCATTGTCTTGCATAGCTGATCGCGTCTGTGATCATAGTGGGCCAGTAGTAGCCCATTCTCCTGATACGATCCTGTAGCTTAGGACCGGGCTGATGTGCTCCGCATATGCCGTCGTGAGCTTCTCGGATAATCTGCTGTGCTTCGTTGTCTGAGAGACATCTTAATAGCAGTCCGTCGTAGGTTCGACGATATAGGCAGTGTGAAGACGCATCGAAATAGAAGTGTAATGATCGTCTCTTGACGGATATTGCTTCTTTGGGGTCCTCTGGCAAGATTTTGTATGCGACAAAATCTATGAAGGGACTTCTCCAGTCCCTCCCGGGGGGATCTGTGTTCACAGCGTGGCTGCGTTCTATGTGAAGGTTGTTCTTCACGCAGAATAAATCTCTGTTAAGAAGGATCACCAAATCTTGCCTTCTTATAGGGGTAGCTAAGTCCGCAGCTAGACTGGACAGGGCATCAGCTTCCAGATTCTGAGATCGAGATACATGCTCTAGGAAGAACCCTTTGAACGTCATGGCTATCTCGATTATCGCTCGGTGATAGGGGATGAGGTCTGGATTCTGGACTTCGTATATCCCTCTGACTTGATTGACGATAAGCAGAGAATCACCGAAAGCTTCCAGGGTTTCGACCCCCAGCTCTTCAGCGACTTGGAGCCCGATCAACAGGGCGTTGTATTCCGCCACATTGTTGGAGCATGGTTCATTAAGAGAGTATGCCCGGTAGATGACGAGTTTATCAGGAGTGACCAGGACGATTCCTACCCCTGAAACCACGTTTCCCTGGGGGCCAGTCCTGGAGGCGCCGTCAAAGAACAGTTGCCATTTGTCACTTTCCATTGCGGAATTACATTCTGCAACTTCGTCGGAAATGTCTTCGTATAACTTGGAGGCCTCCGGGATCGGATGAGCAGCCAGGAAGTCGGCCAGCGCTTGGCCTTTGATGGACTTCTGCGGGATGTACACCATGTCATATGGTGTTAACAGCATCGCCCAGGTTGCGAGTCGGGAATTAAGAATAGTCGGCTTGCTCATCAGTACTCGAAGAGGGTTGATCCTGGAGATGATATAAATAGTCTGGCCGATGACGTAGTGTCGCGTCTTTTGGATAGCGAACATCAGAGCCAGACATTCTTTCTCCACTGGGTTGTACCGGTGTTCGGCTCCGACCATCATCCTGCTGAGGTAGTAGATAGCCTGCTCATGCCCCTCGTCATTCTTTTGTGCAAGAAGAGCTCCTAGCGAATGATCCATTGCTCGGACTTACAGCAAGAACGGTTTCCCCATGATGGGAGGCACCAGAACTGGCGGACTGGTGAGGTAGCGTTTGATCTCCCCGAATGCTTGCTGACAGGTTTCGTCCCATACGAAGGATACACCTTTCTTTATGAGGTACGAAAAAGGCTGGCATCTTCTTGAGAGGTTGGATATGAACCTCCGGATATAAGCCAGACGGCCTTGAAATCCCCGGAGTTTCCTCAGATTGTGGGGCGGTCGCATTTCTACGATGGCCTGGACTTTGTCAGGGTCCACCTGGATGCCTTTGGCGGTGATAACAAATCCCAGGAATTTGCCACTAGATACGCCCAGGTAGGACTTCGTAGGGTTCATCTTGAGTTGATGTCGGCGCATTAACTCGAATACCGTCCTTAGGTCCTGAATGTGATCATCCTTGAGGCGGCTCTTGACGGCTATGTCGTCTACGTAACACTCTACTATTTTGCGTAAATGTTCATAGAATATGCCGCTCATAGCCCGTTGGTACGTAGCCCCGGCGTTCTTCAATCCGAAGGGCATGACCATATAGCAATACACTCCTAACGGGGTGCAGAAGGCAGTGTGCTTCTCGTCTTCAGGATGCATCTTGATCTGATTTTATCCTGAGAACCCGTCCATGAAAGACATGCATTCAAAACTGCAGGTGTTGTCGATCATGATGTCCGTGATGGGAAGAGGAAATTCATCCTTGGGGCAGGCCGCATTCAGATCTCGGTAATCGATGCAGATACGTACCTTCCCATTTTTCTTCATGACTGGGACAACGTTGGCGACCCAGTCAGGATGTTGTTCTTCCCGGATGAACCCACAAGCTATCAGCTTTTTGACTTTAGCTTCAATGGCGTCCATCATGTCCGGTCGGAACCGGCGTTGGTGCTGCTTCACAGGCTTTGAGTCAGCCAATATGTTGAGTTTGTGAGTAGCCACCTTCGGGTCTAGGCCCGACATGTCTCCATAATCCCATGCAAAGACGTCGATGTATTCCTTTATCAACTGTATGATTTCTTCCCTTTCGGCTGGTGGAAGATTGTCACTGATAAATATCGGCTTTGGCGAAAGCTCACCCCCAACATCGATTTGGATAACTTCGTCTTTGGTTGGAGGTTCCCTTTGTTCGAAGCGGAATTCCCACTGTGTATCCATTTGCTGAACCCAAGAGTCATTCTCAAACGGCTCAGAATCTCGTTCCTCTGCTTCTGAGGGATCTGTCATCACCATATTTGCTGATAGTGCTTGTTCGAGAGCATCAGGTGAGTCGGGGGGTGAAAAGATGTCCTTATCCGACGTGGAAGCCGTAAGGGAGGTGGCATACCCTAACACGAAATGAGTTTGTTGGTAGCGGGGGTCGCCGTGTGGCGGCATTCTTCTGCCTCTTCCGTAGTTGAGGCCCGACTTTCGCTTCAAGTCGTAGCCCATATTTTGCATGATCTTCAGCGCTTGAGGGCTGTATCGGTGAACCTGCATCTTCCCAGTATCGTCATCGAAAGGATCTTCCTGGATGGCTGGCTGATTGCGCATGCGGCCGAATACTATTGGACGCTGACTGCTGTAGGTAGGCGGGATTATGAAGATAGAATCTTTATGCGGTCCATACGTTGTGATGACGTTGGATGATGACGCTGCTTCCCAGATATGCGGATGGTAGGAGTCCATAGCTTCCTAGAACTTTCATGCTATGGGTTCTACCTCGTTACGGGGAGCGGGTTCCGGATTTGGAATCTGAGTATTAATGTACGGAAAAAAGGATGTTTATTGCCATCTGGAACTCCGTTCCTGGTCGTGTTTACATCGGTCGGCTGCTTGTCGCGCCGAAGGTTGATGACCAAAGGTGGAGGCTTCTGGTTCAGAGTAACCGCTGGAGAATTGCTTCTTTTCACCGAGCTGGATCTGTTCAGGTGAATAGCCATGGGCTCTATGGCTTTTGGACGAGTGGTTCGTCCTTTCACTCTGATCGACAGCGGTAGTGCGGCAGAGGGTTTTCCTGGCTCCCGGTGGGATTCCTTCTCTGTCTTGCCCGCCACTTCTTTCGTGTGGTCCTGCGAGTACAATATGGCATCGGAATAGTAGGACTCTACTCCTTTAAACGGGTTTAGGTCGGCCACCTCCGTTTGTACCATCCCTTGGGGGTCTATATATTTAAGACATTAATGTAGAGTTGAAGGAACGATATTGTGATCGTGGATCCACGGTCTTCCTAGCAAGATGTTGTAGGATACCTCTGAATCGATCACGTAACATGTGGCCACCGATCTGAGGTTGCCAATCTGGATCCTCAGGCGAATCTTACCTAACGGCTTACTTCTTCCGGCGTTGAATCCCACGATTGAAGTGGAGGTGTAAGCCAGTTCGCTGGTAGGAATCCTCAACGGTCTGAGCAGACTGTGCGGGATGATGCTGATCGATGATCCCGGATCTATGTGAATCCGATCAACCTCCATGGAACCGATGTACCCGGTGTAATAGAGGGGCCTGTCATGCCTGTTATGTTTTAACAGCATGTTATTTTGGGTGAAGGTGATATTTGGAACCACCTCCATCACACTGTGGCACCGAGGGCATGCCACTGGTTCTTCGTCGGGAGACTTGAGCTGGGTCAAGCATGCCTCTGCCTGCATCAGTGCTTCACTCAAGGCTAGACGAGTGTCTTGGGAGAGCCTGAGTAGCTCGAAGATGGAGAGCCTGGCCGGTGTATTAGCCAGTTGGGCTAGGATGTCGAAGTTATACGGCTTCTCAAAACCTTTGTTCAGAATATTTTTCACAGGTTTATCGAAGCGCACTTCTCTTTGTTTTCCTTTGTCCGCCGGCATCGGTTTTGAAGGGTTGGCTTCTGGTATGACGGGCCTTGGCCCTGCAGGTTTGGTAGCTGAAACGTCTGCCGGTATATCCTCTTGACTTGCTCCGTAGTCGTTGAGGTAGGCTCTCCCTGACCGGGTTACAGCAAGTACCTCGTCTTCGTCTGATGGCGAAGAATTTGCGACCATATGGCATGGTTTGCACTTTGAGCTCCTCCTGGACGTAGCTCTAGTCCCTTCCTCGAGCTCTGACACAAAATCTGGATGAACCCACATAATCTCGCCCTGACGGGTGGTCAGGGGTACCAGGTTATGATTTTGATCCCTAGCCGGAGGGAGATTGACGATGTCCATTGTGGCTATGGAAATGGGCGTGATACCGTCCATGACTTCTTGGGGAGGCAGATCGCCGAACCGCAGAGAGATCATGTTGGTTGTGACCGTTTTCTCGGTGTCGTGCAGGGTGATGGCCTTAGCATCGATCAACCCCTGGATCTTTCTCTTCAGTACGTAACACATCTTTGTTGGATGGTGTATGTATCTGTGGAAGATGCAGTATTTGGGGTCGTCGGTACTGCCGACCTCTTGGGGCCGCCTTAGCTCCGGCAGGGTGATCTTGCCACTTTTGACGAGACACTCAAATATACTAGGGATATCGTCATCGTCGAAAGAGTAGACCTCGACGGGCCTGGAAGTCCCGGGCTTTGTCTGTGTGGTCGCCGCCGTCTTTTATCTGGACGTATTGACTGTCAGAGCTTCTTTTTCCTTGGAGCTGCGAGGATGGTCGCCGCTGGGAGATGGCCTTTTGCCTCTGTCGGAGGCGGAGATCATGATGTCGTTGTCGCGCGCCTTGCGACTGTTGTCTTCGACGGCCACTGCCGAGATGATGAACGAGGGCCACTCATGGAACTGATATGGTCCTGTGAACACCGAGACTATAGGAAGGAGGTTCTTCCTGCAAATGTCTACTAACGCCGAGTGTGGAACTCCTGGAGGCATTTGTAAGGTGGCCTGACGAAAACGTTTGACGAAGGTGCGAACGTCTTCCTTTTCCCTTTGCTTGACTTCAATGAGGGAGGACATAGACATGTCCATTCCACCCTCGTAGAATCGTGTGAAGAATAGCGCTTTGAAGTCTTCGAAGGAAGTAATGCAGTTGTCCGCCAAGCTACGGTACCACTGATAGGCTACTCCTGAGAGGCAGCCCTTGAACACCCGAGTGAGGAGGCCGTCATTCCCTTGTAGCAACACCGTCATCATACTGAAATAGTTCATGTATTGACTTGGTGATGTTTTTCCTTCGAACAGAGCCATAGTCTGAGGTTTGTACTTCGGAGAAAAAGGGACTTCTTCCCAGATAGCCGGGTAAGGCTGGTTGATTTCC
Source organism: Iris macrosiphon (assembly GCA_036927795.1). Classification (NCBI taxonomy): domain Eukaryota; kingdom Viridiplantae; phylum Streptophyta; class Magnoliopsida; order Asparagales; family Iridaceae; genus Iris; species Iris macrosiphon. The sequence goes on along the minus strand of JAYESA010000008.1, from coordinate 196,244,281 downwards.
AGTTTCTTGAGCTGATCTTTGTGCCTCAAGGCGTCAAACTGGGCTTTCAACTCCCGTACTGCCTGCATCAGATTCTCAGTTGGAAGCGGAGGGACTGCTGACTCTTGATCTAGAGCAGGTTCTTGGCTTGGGTCGGATGGTGGTAAGTCCACCCCCAAACGTATCTGAGTTGGCGGGGCCGATGCTTGAGCCATGGCAGTCGCGCGCTGAGTTAGCATCATCTGGTGCATGTTCTCCATTATGGATTGCATTTGCTTCAAAGATGTCTCTAGCACAGTGATGCATTGTTCTGCGTTTCCTGAAGCCTCCTCGCGTTCGTCTTCAATGGAGTAAGCTCCCACTTCCCTGGGCGTCATCGAAGGATTAGTATAGGTCACCGCAGAAGTTGACTCTACACTCTCAGCATCTGTTCTGGGAGATTGGCGACCCCCAGCGTCGGAATCAGACGAGTACGGAGCTGGTTGCTGTGACCTTGCCCGGGTATTTTGGAACACCCCAGCTTCAGTGCTCCAGAGGAGGTCTTCGAACCTTCTTTGGCTCGGAGGCCCAGAGGGATGACGTCTCGAGCTCGACCTTCTTCTGGGTATGCGTAAAGCCATGTTCATGGACGCATACGCGTGCTCTTCTTCCGGAAAAGACTGAGAGTAGCTCAATCGGTCGAAGACCGACCGTTTTGCTTTAGAACAACAGCAGTCAATCACAATCTTATGACTATTACAACATTGCTCTCTGGGGGGCATAATAGACATGTTGGAAGATCCCCTCTCCTTACGCTTCTGGACTAGGCATTCGCGTAGGTCAGGAGTAGCAACCGGAGCTTACTTTACGCCGCGGGACTTCACCTGGCATAATTTGGAGATTCGCTCAGACTGCCGTAAAGCTGAAGAGGTCCTCAGTCGGCCATCGGCTTCTCGCGTAATCCGGAGGGTAGGCAGATTGTTCTCTTGCTGGCGTAAAGGCCGAGAGGTTGAATATTCACCTGCTTGCTTCCCCTCGCGGAGATCACCGCGCTCATCTGTTTTACCATAGAAGTCAGATGTTGTTTCGCGCGTGGAGCGTGATCTGTTCTTCCGATTTGGCGTTGAGGCACCATCGGAAGTTTTGCCTGTACCGCGTGTAGCGGGAGACTGATTCCTACGCGTAGAGCGCAGTGGATACTTCTGGGTTAGCGCAGAGGCCTTGCCCGAAGTTTTGTCTGTACCGCACATAGCGGGAGACTGGTTCCTACACGTAAAGCGCAGTGGATACTTCTGGGTTAGCGCAGAGGCCTTGCCCGAAGTTTTGTCTGTACCGCGCGTAGCGGGAGACTGAATTTTACGTGCAGGGCACGGAGGGAGCGATGCTACCACCTTATTAGTCTGAGAGATCAGAGAGATCGGAGAGTCCACAGGAATGGTTGAGGATGTCTTGGGCATCCACACTTTGCGCAGCTTCCTGTTGTCTTGGACGGAGAGAGAGTGAGAGCTACCCCCGGTTCGAAGCATGTCTTCGTAAGCAGACTGGTCGAAATGAACGACCAGCATCTTCTTCACGGTTCCTATAGATACCGTATCGTGTTGAGAAATTACTTCCTCATCAGAAGAGAAAGACTTCCCCAGCAGAGTCGCCATCTTGTTTGTGGTATTTAAACAAAAGAATGAAAGTGTATTTCAATGACGGGGTTTGTGCGAAACCCGCGCCCTTTGGTTTACAAACAAACTTGTACAATGTAATCCTATACGAGGATGTGGGAGTACAATTTATTTAATCTGGGTATAAATTGCTATAGGTGTCTGATCTGCGATCGATCACTTTAGCCCTTGGACCACGCGATATTAAAGAAGTGTCGTGGAAGACAGGTAGCAGCTTCGAAGGTTGCAGGAGAGGGTGGATGCACGATGCCGAAGTCGTCGATCCCCGCTCTTTGCCTGAGCTCCGGGCTCTCTCTCTCTCTCTCTCCTCCTTGTTCGATCTTTTCCGACTGTCGACCTTGGATCTGATATTGGTACTCTTGATCGAATTTTCTGACCTGGGATCTGATATCGGTTTCTTGACCAATTTTCTGACCTGGGATCTGATATCGGTTTCTTGACCAATTTTTCGACCTGTTCCCCATTGACAGGGGCCTCTATTTATAGAGTCTTTGGTGACAGTGACCACTCCGTTGGTGTAGCAACCGAGGAGTAGAATGTACAGCACCCTTTTACACAACGGTTAAAGTAACCAATGCCTACGTATAGATGATCTTTTGACTGAGCGGGTGACGTAGGTCCAACTAAAGGAACACAACACGTACGGTTGCTACTAAGATCACGGCGTAAAAGCCACGCGGGTAGGTATCCATTGTGTAGAAGAGGTTGGCGTAGAAGCCAAATGTCCGTCACCATGACATAGAAGCCAAGTAGGCATAGAAGTCGAACAGGCATAGAAGCCGAGTAGGCGTGGAAGCCGAGCAGGCATAGAAGCCGAACAGGCATAGAAGCCGAGTAGGCGTGGAAGCCGAACAGGCACAGAAGCCGAACAGGCATAGAAGCCGAACAGGCATAGAAGCCGAGTAGGCGTGGGAGCCGAGTAGTCGTAGAGACTGAGTGGGCGTGGAAGCCGAGTAGTCGTAGAGACTGAGTGGGCGTGGAAGCCGCATAAGCACAGATCCTGAATGGGCGTAGAGGCTGCTGCATATCGTGCTGATGTGAACGTCTTAGCCGGAATTACGGCTTTTGAAGATATAACCAAATCTGTTGCAGGGATTTGCCATCACCTTATGCATTAAATACGGAGGCATGTTTCGAAGGTCTGCAGGCCTTCTGTGCACCCGTCGCAGAGACGTGTCTTGAGAGAAACTGTCATCGCTCTGTGCAATTAGACGTGGAGACGTGCCTCGAATCCCGTACGAAGTGCTGCTTTTAACGTGGCAAGCGGTTTGTCTGCTGCGGAGCGTTAAACAGCTCATGTTTGCCTGTGTAAAATAGGGCGGCGTATTTCCTTGTACGCAAAAGAGCGGTTTATGTTGAGGGGACTCCAGTAAACGACGGTTTGGTGATGTTTTACCAAATCCTCTGTATTAAATGGTGAGATCCGCCATCATACTGTGGGGTGCGTCCCGAGAGGTCTGCCATCGTTTCCAGCTGTCGTCTGGGTAGCCGTGCATCACCTTTTGTCAGGAGTCAGAGGTCAGATTCACTGCGTGACTTGACAGGTTCATTTCGGGGAAGATGAAGCGTTCCTCGTACGCTATCATGCTGCTTTGAGAGCGGTTGAGTTTTACGTCATGGAGGCGATGAAGAACTCTATTTCACGCTGGAGCGGCCTGGACGTACTGCATTTATGCGGATGGTCCTTTGAGCTTTATTCTTCACGCTGTATTTTAGCAGAGAAAACTCTGTCGTACGCCTGATGGCTCTGAAGGCCTCTGCTTACACTGCTCTGTATCAAGAGGCTGTGTAGCTCTTCCCAGCGTATTTTTTATGCTTCTACACCTGTCAGCAAGCATTCGGGGATATCAAATGCTACCTCACCAGTCCGTCAGTTCTGGTGCCTCCCATCATGGGAAGACCATTCTTGCTGTACGTCCGAGCAATGGATCATTCGCTAGGAGCTCTTCTCGCGCAGAAGAACGATGAAGGGCATGAACAGGCTATCTACTACCTCAGCAGGATGATGGTCGGAGCCGAACACCGGTACAATCCAATGGAGAAAGAATGCTTGGCTCTGATGTTCGCTATCCAAAAGACGCGACACTACCTCACCGGCCAGACTATCCACATCATCTCCAGGATCAACCCTCTTCGAGTACTGATGAGCAAGCCGAGTGTTCTTAATTCCCGACTCGCAACTTGGGCGATGCTGTTAACACCATATGACATGGTATACGTACCACAGAAGTCCATCAAAGGCCAAGCGCTGGCCGACTACCTAGCTGCTCATCCGATCCCGGAGGCCTCCAAATTATACGAAGACATTCCCGACGAAGTTGCAGAATATAAATCCACAATGGAAGGTGACGCATGGCAACTGTTCTTCGACGGCGCCTCCAGGACTGGTCCTCGGGGAAACATGGTTTCAGGGGTAGGAGTCGTCCTAGTCACTCCTGATAAACTCGTCATCTACCGGGCGTATTCTCTTAACGAACCATGCTCCAACAATGTGGCGGAATATAATGCCCTGTTAATTGGACTCCAAGTCGCTAAAGAGCTGGGGGTCGAATCCCTGGAAGCCTTCGACAATTCTCTGCTTATCGTCAATCAAGTCAGAGGAATATATGAAGTCTGGAATCCAGACCTCATCCCCTATCACCAAACGACGGTCGAGATAGCCATGACATTCAAAGGGTTCTTCCTAGAGCATGTGCCTCGATCTCAGAATCTGGAAGCTGATGCCCTAGCCAGTCTAGCCGCAGATTTAGCCACTCCTATAAGAAGGCAGGACTCAGTAATCCTTCTTAACAGAGATTTATTCTGCGTGAAGAACAACTTTCACGTAGAACGCAGCTACGCCGTGAACACGGATCCCCCTGGAAGAGACTGGAGAAGTCCCTTCATAGATTTTGTCGCATACGGAACCTTGCCAGAGGACCCCAAAGAAGCAGTGTCCGTCAAGAGACGATCATTACGCTTCTACTTCGATGCATCTTCACAATGCCTATATCACCGGACCTACGACGGACTGCTATTAAGATGTCTCTCAGACAACGAAGCACAGCAGATCATCCGGGAAGCTCACGACGGCGTATGCGGAGCGCATCAGCCCGGCCCTAAGCTGCAAGATCGTATCAGAAGAATGGGCTATTACTGGCCCACTATGATCACAGACGCGATCAACTACGCAAGACAATGCAGAGCCTGTCAGGTCCATGCAGACTTCATACATTAACCGTTTGAATATCTACATCCTACGGTTGCATCCTGGCCTTTCGAAGCATGGGGTATGGACATCGTTGGTCCTATTCACCCATCTTCTTCCAGAGGTCACCGATTCGTACTGGCCATCATGGATTACTTCTCCAAATGGGCAGAGGCGATCCCTTTGGCTGAGATAAAGGCGTCTGACGTAATCAGCTTCATCAAGCATCATGTCATTTATCGCTTTGGGATTCTCCGAAGGATAATCTATGACAATGGGCCTCAGTTCATCAGCCAAGCATTTTATCGATTTTGCGATAAAAATCGAATACATAATATTGCCTCTACGGCATATTATCCAGCTGCTAATGGTTTGGCAGAAGCTTTCAACAAAACCATTATCAAACTCCTAAAGAAGTTCGCCTCTTCGAATAAAAGAGACTGGAACGAGAAGCTGGGCGAATGTCTCTGGGCATACCGCACAACGGTACGAACACCGACAGGTTGTACCCCCTTTTTACTGGTCTACGGGAGCGAAGCAGTTCTTTCCATCGAAATCCAGATCCCGTCGCTCAGGATAGCCGTGACTAATGAGCTGACCCAAGAAAAGAATGACCTATTAAGGCTTCAGGAGCTCGAAGGATTAGACGAGAAATGCTTTCAAGCTCAACAGCGCATCGCGCTCTACCAAGCACGTATTTCCAGAGCTTTCAATCGTAAAGTAAAGGAAAGAGTGTTCAAGGTCGGCGAGCTAGTTTTAGCCGTGAGAAGGTCGATGATTCTTACTCACAGGAGTAAAGGGAAATTTCAGCCCAAGTGGGAAGGCCCTTATGTGATCGAGACAACGTTCTCGAATGGCGCTTACAGGTTAGCCCAGCCTAATGGAGACCTATTAATGGCTCCTATCAACGGTAAATTCCTGAAGAGGTACTATGCTTAAACTCCTCTACCCCAAAGTGGAATATAGCGAGAATCTCTATCCTGACAAAACTACATCTACAAACGAAGCTAGCTAGGTCATAATTCTATCATATCCGTATGACCTCTGAATAGATATGTCCTGCTAGAAGTTTATCAAGAGTTTATCACGTCCATACTACCTCTGATATCACTCTCACCTAAACCTGTCATTTACATTCCGAAATGATGGGTCCACAAAGTCAGAAAAGATTCGCTTTATTTTCAAAAGCAGAATTACATTTGGGGAAGCCAAAAGCAAGAAATGGTACATCATTGCGGGGGAGCAGTTAGATCGCGAATCAACTTCGCCAGTGTAGCTACCCTCTCTCCCCTGGAAACCAAGGCATCAGCGCGGGCCCGTTCCAGTCGTGCCTCAGGATTTTCCGTAAGGGACAGTTCGGCCCTTGCCCGAAGAGAGCCAGCTCGAGCAGCTTCTGCACGCTCCAGGTCCTGTCGTGCGGTGCTCAGTCGACCGGATGCTACGCCTAGACCCGCCAGCGACTGAGAAGCCCACTCCTCTGCCCGGGCGAGTTTCTCCTTCAACTTGCGGACCCTCGCTACGTTCCCTTCGTGCTCGAATTGGCACTTCGTCTCGAGAGCAAGAGCCTCCTCCACGACGGCCTTTCTTTTATCCGTCTCCAGGTTACGGGCTTTGATAGAGTTATCCAAGCTCTCCAGCTGTTTGGTAAGCCGCACAGTCATGGAGTCGTATCTGGCCTGGACATCGGCTTCAAAACTGCCCCGAGTCAGCTGCAAGTATTTGTTAATGGGTTGCTCCAACCCATTAACCATTGCCTCCAGGGTGTCAGCTACCCCGGAATCGCCAAACTCTCTGACGGCCCCAATCGAAAACTGGGAAGCCCTCTTCAGGCTCTCAAAATTTAGATTCTTCGCCAACACCATTGTTATCAGCGTGTTCAAATTGGCGTAGAAGGTGCCGGTATACAGCTCGGCCAGCGCAACCAGATCGGGTTGGACGCCAGGAGTGGCCGCGATATTGGCAAGTTTCCCTCCAAGGACGATTGCAGACGAGGTGACCACAGTCGCCGCCTCAACAGGTGGTACGACCGAAGAAGGTGCGACAACGACGGCCAAAGTCATTGCCATACTCACAAGAGGCGAGGTCACGATGACGGGTTCATCCTCCTCTTGAGACGACGAAACTACTCCGGACGAGCTGGCCCCCAAAGCCATTTCCTCCTCGAAGTCGAACGCCCCCGTATCATCGTCAGGAGCCCGAGCAGGGCCAGAGGGCGTTTCGGCACTATACCCCCCGTGGGCGCCATCCCCTGAAAAGAGGACAAGAAAGTTGACATCAATATGATAGTAATCTTTCTAAAAGGAGGCATAAAGATGACCTTTACCCGTAGCCAACGGTATATATGCCGCGTCTGCAGCCGATGTAGCTATATCGCGCCTTAATGACGCAATATGAACTGTCATACCTGGAGAAGGAGGTGGACCAACCGACTTCGCCTGGAACTCCGCCAAGCCTCCACCGAGAAGTGTTCGAGGTTCGTCAGCTGGGACCTCGCTGGTCATGCTCACGGAAGCAGTAGGAGTTTCCTCCGTTGCTGGTCTAGAGGAAGATTCTCCTATTTGCCTCGGCCACGCGGGCGATTTCCTTCCACTACCGGAGGCAGTGGCAGCAACGGCAGCCTCAAGCAGGAGTGCTCCGACACCGCCAGCCGGAACTGAGGGTCCCTCTCCGAGAGGCCGGGAGTCTCCAATCAAAGAGGCATCCCCAACAGGGGAGATAGCAGGTTCCTCTCTAGGAACCTCAATGCCAGGAATCCGGAGAGGGCGATCAACCGTCTTCTTCTTCCTTTTGCGAGGGGAAGTCTGCTTCGAAACAGGAGCCCTTCGCTTCCCAGAGACCGCCAGTGCTCCCGCAGGCAGAGATACTTCGCACCTCGGCACCGACACCAGAGGCTCATCCGGAGTGACGGACTCCTCACCCTCGTCAGATGAAACCAAGGGGACTTTAATTCTCCCCCCAGGCTTGGAAGAAGGCACCCTGAAGCTTCCACGCGTGTCAAAGTCACGATGGAGGGTGTTAATCGCCACGTAGAACTGAGCATACGAGTGGAGGATGTGCAGCTCCGTGGAGAGGGTGGCGACCGACACGATAAAGATAGCTCCCGTGCAGCCCATGATGAAATACCGCCATCCCCTGGCTCCATCTATAAGTCCGCCCCTGGACCTGAAGCTGGTTATGGCATTGCCCACGTGCAGCTGATCGTACCCAAACTGCCTGGCGAACCGACTGGGCAAATAAGGCTCAAAGAAGCAATGATCTTCGCTTTTGTACAGCAAATGGGAGGGTCTGATGTAGACCAACCAATTAAAGGCTTCCGGGGAAAGATTGGTCTTTTTTCCGCCTAGATCCTCAAGCCTAATCCCCGACTGATTACGATGTACGAAAGGGACAGTGCAGAAGAGCTTCCAACAATGACCGAGGTTTAGCGTCAGCCGACAGTCCACGACTGTGTTCACATTCCAGAGGGAGTCCTTGTAGTTCAGCAAGAAACTACCACCCGCGCTGCTACCAGGACCGGGAGACATCACCCGAGGGTTGTGAAGAATTAACCATCCCATCAAGTACAGGTATGGTAACTCTACCCGGGGAAAGCTATCACGTCGATCTTCATCGACGAGCAGTCCGTCAGTCATGGCTCTCAGTCCAGCCTGTATACGGCACACCATGGCAGGAAGCAAGCCTAGCCTTGCCCTGAACACCAGACGGACGGCGGGCCACAGGATGTTTCGATGAATGCGGTCCGCGGACGCGGTGCCAGGCACCACTACTCGACGCAGTCATAAAGAGAGAAAGCCAGCCAGCTTGGCTTCCTCAGACAAAGGCCTGCGGCAGCGCCTCAGGTAGCTATAGGCCTTAGTGCCTTCAGAGTACTTTCCTACCCCGTCAGCGAAGAACTGATCTGGAGCTTTAGCCTCCTCCATAAGATCCTCTATGACCTCGGCACTGAGCACGCCCAAACAGTTCACGGGTTCACGCTTGTCCCCCGAAACCTTCACTGACTTGACAGCCCTGGCCCGGTGGAAGAAGAGGTAGGACATCCACTTAGTGGTGTGAGCCAAGTCAGAAGGCTCATTATAAAAAGTAGTGCACGCAAAATAGTGGCACATCAGCTCCTGGTACACCTCCACAACCCGAGGGTCAGAGTCCTCCAACTCCCGGTTGGTGGGAACATACTCTTCATACGGAGTATCCCCCATCGGCAGTCTCGAGATCGCTGCCATTTCGTGGAGGGCCAAACCCAACTCCCCCAGTGGAGTGGCGAAAGTTCCGGTGAGCGGAATGTATCGCTCCATCAGCGCCAGAAACAGGTTAGGGTTGGGAGGCAACCCAACACTCATCACGCTCACAGCGGCATACAGCCCGATGACTTCCAGCTCTCTCCGAAAATGCTTCGAAGCCCAGTCAACTAAGCAGGACCATCGGAGATTTGTTGGGGTAATCCACCCATTGCACCGAGGATTCTCCTTGGGGTATACCCCCCCTCGTACCATAAAGTCATTACAGAAAGTCGGCAATTGCACCGGCTGGATCACTGAACTGTCTTCACTCGGGACGCTGCCCGGGCACAGTCCCCTGAACAACGTCACGACGCCAGTAGGGCGGCTGACGAACGACCCCCGATCGGCTCCTTTCAGATAAAAAATCTTTCCCGACTTCCCGTAAAGATCAGGAGTCAGCGTCCACGACATCCTCCTACGATGTGTGGCGTGGAAGAAAGCCGAGATCGGATAGTCTCTCGGCATCGTGGGCAGATACAAGACCACGCTCTCAGCAGGGAAAACTCAGGGTTCTCTCTTGGGCTTCGTCTGAGACTGCTTGTCTATCATGTCCCCAAAGAGAAAGGCTGGCTTGATGTACTGTTCCCCGTCTACGTACGTTAGGGGCTCCCCGTTGATCATGCTCAGCAGCATTCGCTCGCCCTGAGCCGATATCAAAATCCTCCTTCCTTCAGGATACTGGGGTCCGGAGATAGGAAATGTCACATGCGACAGATCCTCCAAGTAGTTCGAGTGCAGTATCCCAGCAGCGGATCACATCACCTCGGCCAGTGGAGACTCATGCAAGTCGACTGCAAAAACACAAGGAAAATACGTCATTACGAACCTTGCAACATAAAGACCAAGAAACGACAGTCAGTACTTTACGCCAAGACTGTACAAAATTTGGTCATCCTACGCCAGGAGTCATATCCCGAAAGCGTAATTAGCGGTATACGGTCCGTGCTTTACGCCAGACTACTAAAATTCTAGTTATAACGCCGGAGGTCCCATCCAAAGCGTAAAACTAAAATTTTATAGTATACGCCAAGTCTTCAACAGCCAGAGCTTTTACGCTCATAACTGCGAAGATATGGAGTTTTTACGCTGACACATTAGAAATGTGGGCGTAAAAGATGAAAACGTCTCCATGCGTCATCTTCCTCAAAGAGGCTATCAGCACAGAAGACGACCTAGCGCGGTCACGTTTAACGTGTGCGAAGGATTTTTCGTCGTTCTTTGTCGTTCCCAAATGGCTCTACCTCTAAGGCCGGGTGCGCTACTCGTCGGCAGAATGGTTCGATCAGAAGGAAGTTTGCCTCGCCCAACCAAAGACTCCCTTATCGAGGCAGAAGGACGAGAAGAAGAGCCTATGCTCTTTCCCTTGGTGGAGAGGGTTTGCTTCGGCGCCATTTCTGGAAACTTGGAGTGCTCGGAGAAAGAACGAGGGGAAAGACTTAAACAATCAAAGCTCTCTCGCAGAAGACGGATAAAAAGTTTTTTTTTCCAAAGCTTGGGATATATATAGAGTTCGGGTCGACTCATCGGATCCTCAGGCGGCTCCCCGGAAACCCCAACCAAATCTCACGAATTAATATTTGGTTATGATTGGGTGCTACGTCAGCCCGCTACTCTCGAAAGACGGACAGTCAGCAAATTCGAAGAGTTTTTTGTGTGAAAGCAGGTCAGCGGTTCCTATGCTAAGGAGTTTTCTACGCTCGACAGCAACAGATCTACGATTTTATGCTCGCAAGCTACAAGTCTATGGTTTTACGTCCGGATGCCTTTGTGCTCGGTAGCTTTTATGCTCGAGAGGCTACAAACCTACAACTTTTTTACGCTCAGCAGGTACCAAATCGACGATCTCACGCTCGGTAGAGCTTAGTTTACGCTCAAAGGCAACAGATCCGCAACCTCTACGCTCGGAAGATTTCTTTCATTCACAGGCTACAAATCTACAGTTCTACGCTAAGGAGCTTTCTACGCCCGACAGCAACAGATCTACGGTTCTATGCTCGCAAGCTATCAGTCTATAGTTTTACGCCCGGATGCCTTTGTGCTCGGTAGCTTTTACGCTCGAGAGGCTACAAACCTACGACTTTTTACGCTCAGCAGCTCCAAATCGATGATCTCACGCTCGGTGGCTTTCTACGCTCAATAGGCCTACGAACTCAAGATTTTCAGCTCATCTACGCTACGTATATCTGACTTTCCGCATATCCGAACTCAAGGCGGTCGATTACAGGAGTTCACACAGAAGATACTCCTTTTTGACCTCAATATATCCCAAGTACCCGAAGCATACAAGAGTTCAAACATTGAGAAATTACTCTTCTCGGTTCAATTGGAGGTCCATCTAGACTCCAGTCTGAATATCTCGTCTATCAAAAGATGGCAACTCAGTTAGACAGCCATTTCTCGACCCTGTTCCAAGGGGTTTTTCAAGAAGTCATTCTTGAAGACGAAGTCTGAACAAAAATTCTATTCATCAGAAGTTCAGAGCTCTACGCGGTTCCTCAGTCCTAGCAACAGGACAGTTCTAAAAATGTTCAAAATGCTCTACAGCGTTCTATGGACTATTCGCTATGCGTAAAGGACAGGACCTAGCACTCTTTCTACAGAGTCGGCGTACAGGATCAGACGTGTCGAAGCTACACATATTCAGACTTCACAGCAACGTATGGCAAGATGATCATATGGAGAAGCAAGACGATTTTATTAAAAGATCAAAGTCATGATTACATATGAAGGAAATCCAAATCTACAAGGGTTTTCTTTTTATTTTCATGATTACATATGAGGGAAACTCCGTCGACAAAGGAGTCCCCCGTCATCATCTGAAGATCGCCCAGAAGCTGTTCTGACAGGTTCTCTCATGGGTGGAGATCTTCCTCTTCTTCAAAAATAGTTCATCGACTACCACAGTCATGAACAAGAAGATCCTCCATACGCCATGGTCGATCCAGTTGAGGCTTCTTTAGCCCAACTCAATCGAGGACGACAGATTACGGTTTGCCTAATCGCGTCCGCAGGGGTCTCAGGAGAAGAAATACAGCTTGCCAGCCGTATGGTGAAATATGATCCTTTCCTCCTTCCGGAAGAACCACCATACAAAGTTGCTGATTATCCCGAGCAAAGGAGGCTAAGATATCCTTCCATGATCCATCGTTGCAGTGGACACTTGCTCGAAGACGCCGTCTTTTTTGGCTCCTTACACGCTGGAAGAACATGATCTCTTTCTTCCTCAAATCGACCCGGCGAACTCCGGCGATCATCTCTGCGTGGTGATGAAAATATGGGGAGAACAGGCTAACTCCTCCAGCCTTTTTATAGGCGAAAGGGGTCACACCGGTCCCCAATAAATCCGCCATAAAGTCGGCATCGACCGTTTCAACGCTCCATTCAGAAATGTTTCGAGTCACAATGTGCGGTTCATGCTTCATTCAAAGCGTTCCAACTTCCGAGGAATTTGAAAGCTTTGAAGGGGGTCTTGTAGAAGCATAAAAAATACGCCGAATGACTCTATGCGGCATATCGGTGCAGAGCAGTATAAGCAGAGGCCTTCAGAGCCATCAAGCGTGCAACAGAGCCATTTTTAGCTAGAACAGAGCGTGAAACATAAAAAAGCTCAAAGGATCATCCGCGTAAGGCAGTACGTTTAAGCCGCTTCAGCGTAAACAGGGTGCTTCTTCGCCTCCAGGGCGTTAAACTCAACCCCTTTTTCATACGCAGCATGGAGGTGTACAAGAGACGCTTCGTATTCTCCGAAGTGAACCTGTCAGATCCTGCAATGAACCTGTCAAAGCCTGCGATGAACCTGACGTCTGGACTTCTGACAAAGGGATATGGCTCGACTACCCAAGCGACGGCTATAATGATGGCACAACACTGCCACCCAGGCTGTCAAATACCGCCATCCCCTTCGCGTAAACTGCTTCTTCAAGCACAAAGAGATACGCCGTCTTGTTTTACACAGGCAAAATGTGAGCTGTTTACGTTCTGCAGTAGACAAACCGCCTGCTATGCCAAAAGCTGTACTCCGTACGGAGTTCGAGGCACGTCTCTTCACCTAATGCACAGAGCGGTGACAGTTTCTCGAGGCACGTCTCTGCGACTGATGCGCAGAAAGGGTTGCAGACCGTCAAAGAATACGCCTCCACATTTAATACACAGGATGGTGGCAAATCTCGGCATTTAAATGCAAGAGATCTGATTATATCTTCAAAAGCCATAATTTTGGCTAAAACGTCCACATCAGCACTATGGCACGGTACGCTGCGGCTTCTACGCCTATCCAGCGTTTGTTCTCATTCGGCTTCTAGGCCTGTTCGGCCCCTGTGCCCCTTCGACTTTTACGCCTGCTCGGCCTCCATGCCCCCTCGGCTTCTACGCCTGCGCGGCCCCTGTGCCCCTTCGACTTCTACGCCTGTTCGGCCTCTGTGCCCCCTCGACTTCTATGCCTGTTCGGCCTCTACGACCACTCGGCTTCTATGCCTGTTCGGCTTCTATGCCTGTTCGGCTTCTATGCCTGTTCGGCCTCTACGACCACTCGGCTTCTACGCTTGTTCGGCTTCTACGCCTGTTCGGCTTCTATGCCGGTTTGATAACTATTTGGCTTTTATGCCATGGTGACAGACATTTGGCTTCTATGCCAACCTCTTCTACGCAATGGATACCTACCTACATAGTTTTTACGCCGTGATCTTCGTAGCAATAGTACGCATTGTGTCCCTTAGTTGGACCCGCGTCACACGCTCATTCAAAAGATCATCTATACGCAGGCATTGGTTACTTTAACCGTTGTGTAAAAAGGTGTTATACTTTCTACTCCTCGGTTGTTACACCGACGGAGTGGTCACTGTCACTGAAACTCTATAAATAGAGACCTCTATCAATGAGGAAAAAAGAGGGGGGGTCGAAGAAATCAAGGTCGAAAAAACTGAAAACTTGAAGATCGAACCAGGTCAACAAGAATTGGAAGATCGAACCCGAGAGAGAGAGAGAGAGAGAGAGAGAGCACCCGGAGCTCAGGCAAAGAGTAGGGATCGACGACTTTGGCATCGTGCATCCACCCTCTTCTGCAACCTTCGAAGCTGCTTCCTGTCTTCTACGGCACTCCTTCAACATCGTGTGGTCTAAGGGCTAAAGTGATCGACTGCAGATCAGACACCTATAGCAATATCTACCCAGATTAAATAAATTGTACTCCCGTATCCTCGTATAGGATCAAATTGTACAAGTTTATTTATAAACAAAAGAAGACGGGTTCTGTGTAAACCCCATATTGAATACATCTTCATTCTTTCGTTTAATACCGCAAACAGCCACATACCGCCTGAGTTATGACACATGGAATACGTCATGAACTCCCTCAAGTGAAGGTGGCAGCGCAAGTCGATATGCCACTTCTCCGACTTTCTCTAGCACGTTAAATGGTCCAATGTATCTTGGACTCAACTTGTCGCATCCATCGAATCGAATGGTGCCTCTGGTGGGTGATATCTTTAAGAAGACATGATCGCCTTCTTTAAACTCCAAGGGATGACGATGAAGGTTTGCCCATTGTTTTTGTCTGTCTTGTGCTGCTCGCAAGTGTCCTTGTATTTTCTTGACCGTCTCAACTGTTTGAACAACCAGTTCTGGTCCTTGAATTTGCCTTTCTCTCATATCACTCCAATATTCTGGGGAACGACATTTTCTACCATACAATGCTTCATAGGGAGCCATTTGAATGCTCACTTGATAGCTATTATTGTAGGAAAACTTGACCAAATATAAATGGTCCTCCCACGATCCACTGAAATCAAGCATGCATGCTCTCAACATATCTTACAGTGTCTGAATAGTGCGTTCGGACTGGCCATCTGTTTACGGGTGATACGATGTGCTGAACTTTAGGCGAGTACCAAGACTCTCTTGCATACTTTGCCAAAAGTAAGATGTAAACCTTGTATCCCTGTCAGACACGATACTAACTGGTACTCCGTGTAGTCGTACGATCTCTCTCATATACATGTCTGCTAAGACCTCTGTGGATTGCCCAACTCTGAAGGATAAAAAGTGGGCAGCCTTGGTGAGTCGATCTACGATTGTCTATACCGCATTACGACCATTAGGACTCCTTGGGAAGCCTGTAACGAAGTCCATAGTGATGTGCTTCCATTTTCACTCAGGTATTGGGAGTGGTTGAAGTAAGTCTGCGGTCCTCTGATGTTCAGTCTTAACTTGCTGGCACACCAGGCACTTTGCTACAAAGTGGGCTATCTCCCTTTTCATTCCATGCCACCAATAGTACTGTCTCAGGTCTTTGTACATCTTTGTACCTCCTAGATGAATAGAGTATGTTGAGCTGTACGCCTCTGTCATTAGCTCTTGACGAAGTTCTCCATTCGGGACATAGAGATGATCTCCATATCTAAAATTTCTGTCCTCGTGTATGCGCAATCATGTCTGTATTTCGGCCTCGGTTCTTTGTCGAAACTTCTGAAATCTGGTATCTGTTGGCAGGACAGCCTTGATCCTTTCGACTAATGTTGATTATAACTGAAAATTGGACAAATGGCCGTCAGTTCCTGGCATAATGAAATCTATACTCATCTGTTCTATATCTTTTAACAGATGTTGTTGGGTAGTCAAGAAGAATGCCATAGGTCTTCTGTTTAATGCGTCAGCTACTATGTTGGCCTTTCCCGGATGGTACTGCAGCTCAATCTCAAAGTATGTCATCACCTCGAGCCAACGTCTTTGTCTCAGGTTTAGGTCCTTCTGAGTGTAGACGTACTTCAGGCTCTTGTGATCAGTGAATATTTCTACTCGTTCTCCGTATAGATAGTGTCTCCAAAGATTTAAGGCAAAGATGATTACGGCAACCTCCATATCGTGAGTGGGGTAGTTTTTCTCATGGGTCCTTAGTTGCCTAGAGGCATAGGCCACAACCTTCCCATGCTGCATCAAGACGCATCCTAATCCTTTTTCGGATGCATCGCTATAGATCATGAATCCTCCGAGTCCAGAAGGTATGGTCAAGATAGGTGCCGTAGTTAGATGCTTTTTTAGCTCATCGAATGCTATATGACACTCCTCTGACCAGATGAACTCCTGCTCCTTGTGAGTTAAGCGAGTCATTGGCTTCGCGATCCTTGCAAAATTTTCTACGAACCTCCGGTAATACCCGACAAGTCCTAGGAAACTCCTTACCTCTGAGACGTTGGTAGGGGTCGGCCACGTCTCTACTGACGAGATCTTTGCTGGATCTACCAAAATATCATCTCCTGAGATAACGTGTCCAAGGAAAGTAATACGATCTAAGAAAAACTCGCACTTGCTCAATTTTGCATAAAGCCTCTCACGTCTCAGTGTCTCTAATACTAGCCTCAAGTGTTCGTCGTGCTCCTCGTGACTCTTTGAATACACCAAGATGTCGTCGATTAAGACTACCACGAACTAGTCCAGATACTGGTGGAAGACTCTGTTCATCAGGTTCATAAATACGGCAGGTGCATTTGTCAGTCCAAAAGGCATCACTAAGAACTCGTAGTGACCATAACGAGTCCTGAATGTTGTTTTTGGAATGTCTTCTCTCCGTATCTTTACCTGATGATAGCCTGATCTCAAATCTATCTTTGAGAACACTACTGCTCCTGTTAGTTGGTCGAACAGATCATCAATCCGTGGCAGATGGTACTTGTTTTTGATTGTTAAAGCTTTAAGGGCTCTATAATCAATGCACATACGGAATGTTCCATCCTTCTTGGGTACAAACAATACTGGTGCTCCCCAGGGTGATGTACTAGGACGAACAAACCCCTGGATCTGTAATTCTTCTAGTTGTAGTTTCAGTTCATCCAATTCTTTCTTGGCCAACCGGTACATATTTAAAGATACCGGTGCTGCTCCGGGTACTAACTCAATAGTGAACTCTACTTCTCTATCAGGCGGTAGGCCTGGCAACTCCTCCGGAAATACATCCTTGAATTTTACAACAATTTCTGGGGGAACTGTCTCCATAGCCATGTAAGCTCCAGGTGTTAGGCCTACTCCTTGCTCGATGGTGCCCCGCATGTACTCGAACTCCGGGTGATCTGGTGGTCTAAAAATAATGCTACCCTTCCGGCAGTCTAGTATAGCATTGTACTGGCTTAACCAGTCCATGCCTAAGACAACGTCGAAGTTTGGCATTGGGAGTACTAAAAATCGGGCTTTCATCTCCCTACTACACACGACTACGGAGCACGTTTTAATAGTGCTGGTAACCGGTACTATGCCTCCTCCGGTAAGAATCTTCCAACTCTTAGGCAAGGGGGAAGTAGCTACCTTATGCATGGCTATGAAACTACTAGATATAAAAGATAGCGTAGCGCCAGAATCAAATAATGCAGTTGCAGGTATTAACGCAACTAAAATGGTACCTGTGATAGTTTTCCCTTCTGGTTTCTCCGTAATTGCGGCTAAGGTAAAGGCATGTCCGTGCCTTTGCCTGGCTCGGTCAAACTGAACCTCCTGTGGGGCCAAGGGTGGTCCCTTCTGATATTCTCCGGGGGCTGGTGGATGCTGACCTCCAGTCGGGGGTAGCAGCCTCTGGGCTGGTGCTGTTGGCCCTTGTCTAGTCTGGGGTGCTGCCTCTCTGCGTTGTGGGCAGTCTCTGGCCAGGTGTTGACTTGCTCCACATATCATGCACAGTCCATGCTTTTTCTGGCAGTCTCTGGCAAAGTGTCCATTTTTGCCACAATGGTGACAAATCGGAAGCTCCTTATGCTGATATGGCACTGTCCTTTGTTGTGCCTGCTTTCCTGGACGATGGATTGGCCCTCCTGCTCGGGGCTGAGTTTTGGCTGGTATGGTCGTGCTGGAGCGCCTTGCTCCTCGGCCGATGGCCTCCTGGATTCTTGCCTCTGAAAGAACCTCCTCATAAGAGATCCTGGATTGCGTGGTGGTATACCTCTGTAGCTCAAAGGTAAGGCTGTGATGGAACCTACTGGCCTTCTCCAGCTCGTTAGGTATCAGGATGGCACCAAATCGACTAAGTCGACTAAACTCAGTGTCGTATGCATCTACGGTCATAGTTCCTTGTTCCAAGTGTAGGAACTGAGAGTATAGAGCATTCCTGACCGTAGCCGAAAAATACTTTGTATTGAATTACACTAAGAATTGCTCCCATGTTTGGTTCTTGCCGACGCCGCGCTCTATGGAGTCCCACCAGTGATGGGCGTTGCCTTTGAGTTGGGCCCTCACTGCGGTCATCCAAAGATCTGGATGCAGCTGTGAACCTTCCAGCAGAATCTCCGTGTTGGAGACCCAATCTGATATTTCCTCCAGAGTCTCGCTGCCTGAAAATATTCCTGGGCCCATCTGGCGAAAACTTCGGACAGTACTAGCTGGTTGGACAGGTGCAGGTGCTGGATTAGATGTCCTTTCCAGATCTGTCATCAAGCTCTGCCTCAAGGTCTCAGTCTGATGCCATTGTGCATGCATCATGGCTTGGAAGAATTGGAACATTTGCGACTGTCCCTCAAGTTGTGGCATCAGGGCTGGAAAGGGTGGAGGTGGAGGCAAAGGTGTATCTGCCTGTTGTGTCGGTGCCTAGGAGGTCCGTTCTTCTTGCTGGGCTAGTGTAGCCTCCTGAGTAGGACCATTGTGGAGGTACGGGGTTGATGGGTAAACCAGTGTCCATCTCGGGGACTGGTCTCTCGGGGTAGTCGGGGTCCTATTGACATCAATCGAGGTATCTGTTGCCTGATCAACCCTATCATCTGTGTGTCCACTAGGTACGTCCATATTTCTGGGGGAGGATAGAAAAGAAAAATATATGAAAAGAAACAAACATGATGCAATTATTAAATAGAGTGTGGAAGTATGAATTTTGCTGGGAAATTGTCCGCGTATTTTACAGTCAAAACCCCCAACATATATATGAAGTCCTTTCCTGCGTAAAACAGGGTTTCAAGGTTGTTTACGTAAAACAGGTTGCTAAGTTGTCCGTGTAAAACAGAGGTTCAAAGAAGTTTAGCGTAAAGTGGAGATTTGAAACTTTCTGCGTAACAGAGAGTTTCAAGCTATCTGGCGTAAAGTGGAGATTCAACTATTTGGCGTAAAACATGGTTTCAAAACTGATCGTGTAAAGTTTGTGTACATAGTCCGCGCGTAAAAAGTTTCGCGCATAAAATCTGGGCGTAGAATATGCTTGTGTAAATTTTACGTAAAATATCTACGCGTAAAAAGTCTACGCGTAAAATCTGTCTGTGCGTAAAAGTTCTCTACGCGTAAAATCTGTCTGTGTAAATCTTGCATATGTTGCAGCATAAAGTCTGACATACGTTGCAGCGTAAAGCTGTACGAGGAACTGGATGAATTTGTCAGACAAGTTAATGATCCTGACATCTGACAAAAAGTACTGCACGATAACTGAGAGGACGGCTGTGATAATAATTTTGCACAGAGGCCCAGGTTGTCGTTTAGTGACATATTTGATACACCACTCAAAGGGAAAAAATTTGAGTCTTCTGCATACGCTGCCTATGCTATATTGACATAAATGAGCTTTTACGTTCAAGTCTAAAATGAGTTTTTACGCTCAAGACAGAAATGAGTTTTTTTTTTACGCTCAAGATAAGCCAAAAATCAGAGGTTGCGTCAAAAGCTGTTTCTGCACAGGGTTCGAGGCATATCTTCTATATTTAATGCATGAGATTTAATTTCTTCTAGATTTTGTCAAGTCTCAGAAAGCTAAGACTGTGGCTAATACGCTCATATCACCTATCTTTATTATTTTACGCCTAATCAGGCTACTCTACGCTGGTTATCTATTATTCAGGAATCCTTAAGTTTACGCTGGGATAGTTACCTATGTGGCTTGTATGATGTGTCATACGCAGGATTAGGAAGACTAAGGGAACGAGGTCAGCAATTTTTATAACCGCAGCGTAAAGTAGGCAGTCTTCTACAGAGTTTGGCTTTTATGCCAACAGAACAGCTTTTTGGCTTTTACGCCAACAATAGTCAATTGGTTGATCTATATAAATAGAGGTCCCTGGTTATGGCGTAAAGGGTTTTTTGCGTAAAACTCTGTTTTATCCGAAACATAGGATGGTTTGAAGGGAAGAATGAGATTTTAGTCAAGTGTGGATGAGATCCTTATGCTCTATTCCTATACGCAGGCTTGTTTGGTATAGTTATGTAACCAAGACAATATATTCTTGACCTGCATGGGCCACCACTAAAAACATGTCACGCTCCAGTCCCAAAAATACGTAGGACTAGGAATACGTAACACGCCCAGCCGTATGTATACGAACTCTAATATGTGAAAAACATATACACACTTACGCTGTTCATGAATATCCAATTCACCAGTGGTAATATATTGTTACAACAAGTCATACACAATCTATATCTCATCCACAAGGTATCAAGGAATACTGAATAAGTACTGAAATATAAGTGTTGAGTCTGAAACGTTATAGTATAAGCCAGATATGTCTGGTGGGAACAAACCCACTACAAAAGCAAAGATAAAAGTGCTGAAATATAGCATGACTAGAGCATCGTCTATCTAGATAAAGAGGCTCCAGCTCTAGATGGTGAGTCTACCAAAGATCAGGGGGACTCTGATGGCAGCACCTCTAGCTCCTCCTCAGATGCATACCTTGTCTCATGCCCAGGTCTGTAAACTGTGGAATAGTACTCCTCATCTAAATCTGGAAAAGGACCAGGTCGTCAGGGGGACATAACAAGATACATAAAAATTATGCCATATATAAATACTGAATCAAGTAAATAAGGGTGTGCTAACCATCTAAGTGAATGCAATGTGAAGACCTCATAGTATGTATGGGAAAGTGTAGGCTAGACATATGCTGACTTAATTCACCAATCGTCGTGACTGGCTAGTACATGCCACATATGTCCCCAGAAACATGGGCACTCTACAATCGTCCATCTCCGAGGAGCATGGTATCCGAAGGTATAACGTCAAGGAGGTGGGTGTCCCATACGCCTACTAGCTGTCTTCCCCGCCCAATACGGGTATACAAGTCGAATACACAACGTGTATACCACGTAGCTATATGCCAAGTCACAATTTTCTAGATATCCTTATTATTTTATGCTAAACCGTGATGTGTGTCTCACACACCGGTAGCTAATCGAGTACGCGAATTCGTATCCCAACATGAATTACAATTATGATGTGTATACAAGTGTCAGGTCTAGGAGGATATCAGAATACCCTCATATCTGTAGGTGAGTCTGCTAATGTCTACGTCTGTTACACTATATATCGACAGATTTGTCGACCATACCCGAGTCAATCTCGAGCGTGCACAGTTATATGTATATTGCAATAAGATCATAAATAACAGTTTATAATTTAAATAGTAAAATTTGGCAAGGTATACTTGTCGCGTAAGAGATATGTATAGTGCAATCGTCTACAGCAGTATTCTAAGTTTTAGTGAAAGAAGAAATGGAGTTAGGGTTTGGGGTGCAATGCATGGAATATATATAGGGATTTGGAGTCGGTTTACGCAGCGGGTATTTTAGTTATTAGGGGTTTTAAAACCACTGCTGCTGTTGGTTTTCTTTCTTGGTTTCGGTTTTGGGAGAGTTTAATAATAAACAAATACAAAGAGGTGGTGGGGGAGGGTTTGGAGTTGGTTTACACGGGCGGAGATGAAGTCGGTTTACGCGCGCGGGGAGATGAAGTCGATTTACGCGGGGGTTTGCTTAGTTATTTTAGTAGTTTCCAGAATCTGCTGCTAGTTTCCTTTCTTTCTTTGGTCTTGGTTTTCGGCTGATGGGTGTTTAGTAATAATGGTGTCTTAAAAGCGGTGGATTGAGCGGCTTACACGTGTAAAGGAGCAAAGCAAAGCCAAATTGGATTTTGCTTCTGCTGCTGATATTTCTCTACTCCTAATGGGTCCGGGTAGGGTTCAAACGGGTAGGGTGTTCTAGCGGGTAGGTTTTGAGATCCTAATAGGAAATTTCTAAAATAAATATATAGCAACTGTCCAAAGAGTATCCTATATGGAATAAATTAGGAAAAATTTATAATGGCTCCAAAAATTCTCTAAGTGCTTAATACCTCAAAATAAAATCTATTCTTTCTATTTAGCTCATAATTTAATATAATTAAATAATTAATACGATTTTCAGGATCAGGAGTTTTACACTGCCCCTTGCTAAACACCACAAAATAAAGTAATCAAGACGGGGGGGTAGAAGAAGAAAACCCACTCACGAGCTTCGGCCACAGTCCTACGAGTGTGAGCCATCTTGCTAGAAGTACGGTGGATCCAGGTTCTCTTTGGGGTAACCTAGCCATACAAAGCCAGTGGGGTCAGAACCCTAAGCAACAAGTACTAAAAAGGAGCTCAAGGTGATAAACCAAACACGTCACAACAAAAGCAGAAAGAGGCATAAAAGAAATAAATATTGATTGAGGCTTGTACGGTACCAATGTACTTGTCTCAAGAAAAATACTGTAAGAACTGATACAAGTGCAAAAATGAAAGTAAGACGATGAGCGGCAAGAGAGCATAAAAATTACTCTGGATCGGGACCACAACCCTTAAACCAAATAAGGACCGGGGTTGCAGACCTTCACTAGAGGAAAACTTAGCTCCCTAACCATGCACCAGAAGAAAATAAAACTAGAAGAGCGTGCTATAATGAAAGTAACATCATTCATCGTATGGCCAAACAACTTTACAGCTTGCTATAATTAATTAGATAAGTTTGTCACATACATTAATTACTAAATGCATATTTTAAGAAGATTGCTACCACCGACACTGCAGTTAACCCAGGTGGCCAAGGGTACGCTTGTCTAGTAAACTTAAATGCAGCTTCAACCATACAATAACATAACTTTTTACTTGTCATAAACAAAAATTAAACTTATAAGCATAAACTTAAACTTGTAATCATAAACATGCTTTATAAACTTGTCGTGTAACATAAACTTGTCTGTAAGTGTCGTAGCTCGCATAAACTTGGTCAATCATGGAGCCCTTGCCTAGCAGGGTTGTTCCATGCTACGCAATTATCGCATGGACTCACTTGCTGCATGCTCAGGGTTAATATCTACTCCTTGGGGCTAGTGCTGAGTGATGGATGAATAATAAAGTGTCAATGACGTGACATAAAGTAATTGATGTGACAGGCCAAAAAGTGTATCAAGAAGAAAAGACAAGAATTATGAAAAGATATGCAAAGGTGAAGCAGAGTTATGCGGCAAAAGAGGAGAGACGCATAGTGCCAATGTCGCATAAGTTCGCTTGTTGCAAAAATGAAACTAAGGCGATGAGCGGCGAGAGAGCATAGGAACTACTCTGGATCGGGACCACAACCCTTATACCAAATAAGGACCGGGGTTGCAGGCCTTCACTCGAGGAAAACTTAGCACCCTAACCACGCGCCGGAAGAAAAATAAAACTAGAAGAGCGAGCTATAATGAAAGTAATATCATTCATTGCAAGGCCATACAACTTTACGACTTGCTACGATTAACTAGTTAGGGTTGTCACAGACATTAATTACTAAATGTATGTTTAAGAATATTGCTACCACCGACATTGCAGTTAACCCGGATGGCCAAGGGTACACTTGTCTAGTAAACTTAAATGCAAATTCAACCATACAATAACATAACTTGTTACTTGTCATAAACATAAATTAAACTTATAAGCATAAACAAAAATATGTAATCATAAACTTGTTTAATAAACTTGCCTTGTAACATAAACTTGTATATAAACTTGTCTTTTAAGTGGCGCAGCACGCATAAACTTGGTCAGTCATGGACCCCTTGCCTAACACGGTTATTCCATGCTGCATGGAGCCCTTAGAGATCTGGGTAGACAGTAGCGCAATATTCTTCCCTTCCAATGATCTAGGCAAATCTTATCTTGTTTAATCATTACTAAATTATTTCAAATTCTCGAGTCGTGGACACTTGAGAACTCCCTAGAATGACGAGTCATGAATATGAGCTTTTCATGAGTTATCTATTCGCGCAATGTGATACATTGGACACTACTCACACTCGATTGCCCGATGCCAAATGCAAAGGATTTTATACACAAATATTTCCATGGCGTCATAAGGATTATGAACTCGTACATAAAGTTGTCTTGTGAACTTACATGCAAAACTTGTCAAGTATCATAAACTTGTATCGATATAAAGAAGTACACAACAATAATAAGTAAAAGAAAAAACTAAAATGAACATAATAAAAGGGAACACAAAATGCACACAAGATTTCTTGGCCTCATGCGCCCACTGGCCGCATGAACTCACTTTCCGCATGCACCAAGCGGAAAAGTCAGATGATCGAGGAAAGAAATTGAGCCTAATAGAAGCAATGTAGATCCTGTCTCCTGAAAGCAGATGGAGGTTGCCCTTGTACTGGCCTTCTTCCGGTGCTGGTCTCAATGACAAGAGCTCTTAATTTAACTCACTGGCGAGCGCCACCCATGGTCTCAGGCAAGAAAGACACCAGCCGCCAAACAAAGGCTCAGTCTGAGGGAGAGTTCTGCTGGAGTCACCCCCGCGAAGCTTTCGGGAAAGAGGGGTCCGTGAAATACCATGATGCAGATATCTAGGGAATATTTCTTTCTAAAATGAATCTTCCCTAGATACATTAATTTTTTTATGATCTATTCCACAAAAATATGAATCGTACCAAAGATTTAAAACTAAGGGAATCTTTTGTTACAATAGAACCAGAAGTAATGTGGATCATTCAAGAATCAAAGTCGATTTGCTTTATAAAAAGAAGATATCAATGAACTTCTATAAAAGGGTTTCACGGGATTCAGCCAAGAAAAAAATGATAAATTTATGTTGTTCTTCAAGTAGAAATAGTTTGATCTGTTCCTGAATAGCTTCCTTCAAAAGGATTTCTGCTTGCTTGGTAAATGTATTGATAGAAGATATAATTTCTTGGAATTGAGGTTTATTATTTTTTAATTAGCTACATCATTGAATGAGAAATTTCTTTACCTGCCCAATTCCAAACGGATCAAGATATCCATTCGCTCCAGTATAAATGGTACCTAGCAAGAGAGGCCATCGAGAAACTACTAAACATGGTAAATAATTTGGGCATTGGAATAGATATCCCACCTATTTTGTCGAGATAAACAAGACGTATTCTATCACAACTCGTTCCCGCTAAGAAAAATAGCACAGCGCCAATAAATCCATGAGAGAGTATTTATAAAATGGCCCCGTTGAGCCCTATGTCAGTTATAGAACCAATTCCTATAATTGTATAACCCATGTGAGATAAAGAAGAATAGGCTATTCTCCTTTTTAAATTACGTTGACCAAGGCGACGGCATTCTGCCTAAATAGTAGACACAGGTGATAAATAAGAGAATACTAAAGATTCAAGCCATAAAATTTCTCAATTCTAACACAAGGTACTTATTAGAATGATTTTGCCGTATCCAGAATAATACCAATCCAACCTATTTCATGAATAAAATATGACAAATTAACCAACCAACAAAACTACTTGTTGCAAATAACATCTTGTTGTTGCATCGAAACATATAAATGTTGACTAATCTGGCTAAGGTTGAACTTGGTAAAATGAAATGGTTGAATAATTGAAAAATGAGATTATTCAGGAATACACAAAGATCAGAAAAAGACGGACCGGACCCATTCGGTGACTTTCGCGGTCGCCCTCACTGAACCGACTTAGATCTGAACTACGATTCCTCTCAAGTATTACCGAAAATGGTTGCCTTTTCATGGCATATGGCGCTTATTACTTGACTTTTTCCCCCTTCTTCCCCTTTTTTCTTTATTGCTTCTCGAAGGCCGTGTAGACGTAAACTCTCCAAATTTATGACCAACCCTTCCTCCAGTGATCTTTCAACGAACAAGAGTTTTTCTATTGTAAATGAGTACGGAGCAATCAACGAATTTCGGCAAAATAGAATATCTACATGACCAAATTTTCCATGGATGGCTATGGTGGTTCCCCAGCGGCTTCTCCTACTCCTTTGGCTGGTGCTCTAATCTGAGCTGAGAAATAGGAACTACACTTCGACTTTATTTATTTAATATATTTCCCCCTCTCTAACCCAAGCCCTAGAAGTGAATGAGGAATGATTGAACTTCTGCTTCCGCAATGAGACGCTAAAGTCCTGAAATCAAGAAAATCACAATGCTTCTCTTATTCAGTAGTTCAATCTGACTTTCTTACCCTGGATCCCGCTCTTAATGAGCCGAAGAGAAGTGCATGAAATGGTGGAGCTACCATTGGTCAACAAGTTGCGTAGACTTAAGACCACTACTATATAAGCATTTCAGAATAAAAATGAATGTATTTTTCCCCTCTTGATCATTTCTAGAGTCTATTCTAGTTAGAAGGTCTCATGATGAATCATGATCAAGAAAGACAATTTTCGAGATCGCTACACCCTTCAAGACAGGCTTTTCAACCCATTTTAGTGGGGGACGTGCTATTTGTTTACACCCATAAGTTTGTAAGGGCTTCAATGCGGATTTTGATGGGGATCAAATGGCTGTTCATGTACCTTAATCTTTGGAAGCCCAAGCGGAGACTCGTTTACTTATGTTTTCTCATATGAATCTCTTGTCTCCAGATATGGGAGATCCTATCTTTAGCTCTATGTCTCTTATCCCTAAGAGGTCTTCCTCCACTAGCAGGTTTTTTCGGAAAACTCTATCTATTCTGGTGTAGATGGCAGGCAGGCCTATATTTCTTGGTTTTAATGGGACTCCTTACGAGCGTTGTTTTTATCTGCTATTATCTAAAAATAATCAAGTTATTAATGTCTGGACGAAACCCAAAAATAATTGTGGAATTTATTTGTTTCGGTATTTCCGGAATATGAGCGTGTGACTTGTTATAATTGATCATATTGATAATATAGACAAAGAGTATGTCGTCTCTATCAAGATTATTCTACTTCGTCAGGTATTGATTCTAGTATCTGGAGAACGGAATATATAGCCGAACGAAGATTGTCCCTCGAGTGCAAAGGCATAAGGGAGCTTGACTGCAAGACCCACCCATCGAGCAGGGATGAAAGTCGGCCTTAGTGATCCTACGGTGCCATTTTTTCTTTTTAATATCTCTTTCAAATCTTCAATCAACAACAGGCAGATCTATGGGACATACACGAACACATAATTCACAAGCAATACATTTATCAAATTCAAAATGGATTTGACCGCGCCCAAGGACGCCTTCGGCATCCAGGGGTCACGGACCGACCATAGACCCTGTTCAATAAGCAGAACGCATTAGCTGTCCGATCTCCGATTGGGCAGTAAGGGTTTGAGAAGGGCAATCACTCGTTCTTAAAACTAGCATTCTTAAGACCAAAGAGTCGAGCAAAAAAAAGAGGAGAGCTCTCTGTTCCTGGTTCTCCTGTAGCTGGATTCTCCGGAACCACAAGAATCTTTAGAATGGGATTCCATCTCAGCACCTTCATTCTTGCTTAGTACTCTTAGTGATGGAGATCCCGTCTTCTTTCCTAAGCGGCCGAAGTGCTAGTTTTGCTAAGCCTATATTACATGCAATAGTACCTAGAATTACTACTGGAAAAATATATAAAAGATTGTTGGGCTATGCAGGTTCCCCATAATAATTATGGCCCATCCCTTTAGCCAATTTAGTTCTTAATACAGGATCATTCAAGTCAGGTTTCTTTGTTATTGGGATAGGTAAATTCTTTTGGATCCATCCCCCCTAATACATTCTATTTTTGTTTTGTGTAGACATTTTCTATATTAGATTATAAGTATTTTATGTGGATCATATCATTTATGATTTCGTTGATTCTACCACTTTGTGGTATCTTTTATTTTGTTATGTAGTGTAGGTTTGCTATAAAATAAACCGTTTTTGTAGCGAAACCTGTATCGTGAACGACATAATTTAATAATTTATGATAATCTCTCCAAACAGGCGCAAGCTTATCGCCAAATGTCTCTTCTATTAAGAAGATCTCCTGGTCATGAAGCTTATCCAGGAGAGGTCTTGAAGCCGTTTGCTGGTCGCCAAAGACGAGAGCTTCGCCTTTGGAAGCGCCAGTAGCGTAGGGCGACCGGGCCAGCCTAGCCCCTCTGAATTAGTGTTGGCTTTGATGACTCAAGGTGAATCTTAGGGAAAGGAGGGAGAGGGGAAGAGGGCATAGAGGAAGGACCATCTTGCAAGGTTAAATACTCCTGGGTGACCGATAGCGAAGTAGTACCGCAAGAGAAAGGTTAAAAGAACCCCCATCGGGGAGTGCAATAGAACATGACTGCCTTTTAGCATTAGTTGGCGGGGAACTAAGAGAGAGTTCAATAGGAAGGGAATAAAATCTTTAACTTAAACTTTAACTCGCGTAAAGGGAGAAAGAAAAGAACTGGAAATGCATAGGATATACTCGATTAAATTATGAATGAAAATCGCAACTTCTGGTACAATAGATACATACGGGTACTACTGGCCCACTATTCAAATCAAAGGTAAAATTAAAACATATAGAGATGAAACTAAAGATATTAAGCATAACAAATATTTCGTTCTTGTAGATTATAAAATTAGATTTTAATTGTCGACATCATATGCTCTACTAAAATAGATTTCGCGGAAAATTAGCTATATCCGATATGAGCGCTCAACTTCTGTACAGGTTCGAGAGTTTGGTTCGACTGAGACTGATTTCTCATCGGGTTCAGATGGGGATGAAATTCGGATTTGGGTGCCCCGTATGCAGTGAGGTGACCGATAGGGTGCAAGATCTAGTGAGGAGAACAAAGTGAGACGACCGTTAAGGAGCTAATAGAAGGAATTCGAAGTAACTAAAAACTTCGAATTAAAATAATAAATTAGATAGGGATAACCCTTATATAACTAGTATATATATATATATATATATATATATATATATATATATATATATATATATATATATATATATATATATATATATATATATATATATATATAATATCACATATACATTAGTTTCTTTCATAACGTAAACCACCCGTATTTTATATTGAATCAGATTCTAGAATCTTTCTTCGAAAGTTAATGATGAAAAGGGGCTGGGGAAAGCTTGAACCCAATTTCTACAGTGATGGATATGAGCACAATTGAAATTCATGGGGAGTTATACATTTGTGTATTGATAAGACCATTCACTATTTCTTGAAGCTCGATCATCTGGCTTATGTTCTTCATGTAGCATTCAGACCGAATGACTCCATAAAATTACGTCGATACTTCTACATATTACGGGTAATGTAGGAGACTTCTCTATTTTCCCCCGGAGGATCTTTATAATTACCACTGCACTGACCATAGTAAACTCCTTCTCGTTGTACTGAAATGGAGGTCTGATTTGAATGACAGGGCGCATCGAGAGAACCATGTCAAATAAACTCGGCAAAATAACCCCGTAACTTCGGGAGAAGGGGTGCTCTCCTATCTTTTGATTAGAAAGTAGCACATACCAAGGGATAGCGACTGTTTATTAAAAACACTCAATAGTTCAAATGGCACTCAAAGGTGTAAACTCCCTCGACCAGATTTCAGTAATTTAGGATTAGTTTAGACTAATTAGAATTATTGCAACTTTTTAAAAATTTATTTATTATATATTCTATTGATTGTGCACCTGTTCATTACACAATTAATTAGGGCATCCCACTAGCTGTTAAATCCTAAACAAATTCCACATAACTGCCCTAGACTTGTTAGACTACTTTTCCTGTATTTTGTGCAACTCCCAGAAACCTTGTTTGGTACATCGTTTTAGTCGCAAAAATATCGTTACAGACGTACGTATTTATTCCCTATTTAAAATTCTGCTCTTTACCCATCCCTGTACCCTAGGGATTTGAGGATCAGTAGGCACCTATTTTGCCCAAACAAAAATACAATAATATTCTACTCTAATTATACTACAATTATCGTATTGACACCGTAGAAAAATTATGACCCTAACTGCCTCAAAATAATTAGTGAACACCGTGCGCAGTATTTATTAATTAATAAATACGATGACCCGTATCACATACAGAATCAGTCCCTGCATCTGTCCAGGTTCATCCCCACCCTTCCCAAAACATTTCCCCAGCTGTTTCCCTCATTTTTGTACAATTCAGTATTTCGGGGAAACAGTATTTAAAATCAGGTAAATTGCGAAGTTACACAAAATACCAAATTCATGCTTTTATGCAATTTATGAAAAGTTAGGAGTTTTTATGCAAAAATGAATGCAAGGTGGCATAATCCTATTGGTTAGTGAATAGGTGTATGGGACCCACCCAAAACACCCAGAAAAATCTAGGAGAAATATCCCAAAAACCTGAATTACCAAAATAACCCTGAATTTCCCAATATTTACGAAAATGTCATTCACCCAAACCCTATATAAACCCACACACCCCTCCCTTTCAAACTCCACAGCCCTCCCCTTCGACCACCACCGGCCGCCCAACTCCGGCCAACCCTCCGCCCTGACCCCCTCTCCCCTCCGACCAAACCCCACCGCCTGCACCACCCTGCTCCGCCGGCCAAAGCCCCCGCAACCTCCCCATTCCCTCACTGCCCACAGCAGCCACCACCACCCGAACCACCCCCTGCGCCACCCTCCGCCACCGTGCACCTCCACCAACCCCACCACTCGACTCGCCACCTTCTCCTCCACCGGACCACCACCCTTCACCGCCCCACGACGCCGCCTCCGCCGGCTAGAGCCCCCGCAGCTCCTCCCCACTCCCCTAACCCTAACCGACACCTCCACCTCCGACGGCCTCTAGCAGCCACCACCGCCGTCGTGGACCTCCGCCACCACTACCAACCTGACCGCCCCTCCTTCCTCCGTCGATCCCGCACCCTGCCCGGCCACCTCCGCCACTCCTCCGCCGCCGGCAGCCCCCGCACTCAACTGCTGCTGCTGCTGCTAGCAACTACTGCTGCTGTTCCTGCTCCTCCGGCCGCCTCCGGCCATCTCCGCCGTCGTCCTCCCGCCGTCGACGACGTGTGGACCCCACCTGTCAGAGGGTAAAACCCTAAACCCTAGTATAAACGTATTTATATATATATACTTATATGTTTACTTATATATATATATATATATATATATATATATATATATATATATATATATATATATATATATATATATATATATATATGAATATATATATGTATATAAATATGTATTTATATGTATATTTATATATATATGTATTATATTATATATATATATATTATATACTGTTAATATTATTATTATACATATGTATATATTTATATATATATCTATGAATACTATATATATATTTATTAATATATATAACATATTTATATGTTATATGTATTATATAGTTACTATTATAATTATAGTATATATGTATGTATATATACTATGCATTTTCTTTTATTTATTTATATGCATTTAATTATATATATATGATTACTATCATAGTACTGGATATACAGTACATATGTATTTATAAATATATATTTATTTCCTGTACTTATTATATATGTATACATATCTATATATATAAATATTATCTATATATATTATATATATATTATTGTGCTGGATATTACAGCCTATATATATTATGTTCATTTATATTTCAAGCACTGTCAATTCATTTTATCTATATATATTATATATATATTATTGTGCTGGATATTACAGCCTATATATATTATGTACATTTACATTTTAAGCACTGTCAATTTATTTTATCTATATATATATATATACACATCAGTGGATACACCCTGATAATATTATATTATTATATATATATGGCAGTGGATATACCCTGCTACTATTATAATTGCTATATATATACCTGCATTTTTTCTGTTCTGTATATGCTATATATACTGCTATATAAATTATATCTATATATATATACATACTATATATATATCTATATTATATATATGTATATAAGTATATATACATATACTTTATATTACAACCATGATATTCACGAACCCTGTCTGTTTTAACAGAAACCAACTTCAGCACAGCCAGTGACCCCCTGTCACCAGCAACCTCAAACCTGACTGTGAGATCAGGTTATCAACACTATCAGGGAGTAGGCAAGTATACCTTGCCAAGTTACTGTTTAAATTTAATTATTAATATCTACTTGTTCCTGAATTTCATATAACAATGTTTACCTGAGACTGCCTTGGGTACAGTCAACTGATACGTTGACATTAGCATAATTAACTTAGTCTTACAGACTCACCAATTGCTGTGAGAGTATCTTGATATTCTCCTAGACCCTATCACGGGAACACGCAACATGGTTGCATTATATATTGGGATATGAGCTGCGTATTTGATTAGCTACCAATACGTGTGACCCGCATCACGGATTAGAATAATTCAGGAAAAGTACGACATTTAGTTTCATTGGGATGGAAAAGATAACTAGTGGACGTATGGGACACCCCTCCATGAGTCTTTTATCCTTCGTACCATGCTCCTCGGAGATGGTCGATTGCAGAGCTACCCGTGTGTCCGGGGGCATATGACACATATACTAGCCAGTCAACACGATTGGTGAATTAAGTCAGCATATGTCAAGCCT
This sequence comes from Iris macrosiphon, assembly GCA_036927795.1. Taxonomy (NCBI): domain Eukaryota; kingdom Viridiplantae; phylum Streptophyta; class Magnoliopsida; order Asparagales; family Iridaceae; genus Iris; species Iris macrosiphon. The sequence goes on along the minus strand of JAYESA010000008.1, from coordinate 196,211,597 downwards.
ACACTTTTCCATGCGTACTATAAGGTCTTTACTTGCATTTCACTTAGAATGGTTAGCACCCTGTATTTATTTTCTTATTCAGTATTTACATACATGGCATGTTATTTTTTTGTATCTTGTTATGTCCCACTGAGGACCTGGTTCCCTGCCAGATCTAGATGAGGCTTTCTACCCCACTGTGTACGGCCCTGATCAGGAGGCTAGATGTGCTACCGAGGAGGAGCTCGAGGAGACACCCTCAGAGTATGCTTGACCCTAGAGGCTTGCCACCTGGAGATGGAGATGTTTTCCTCAGATAGACACTACTTAGTCTATCTGATTTTTCTGTGCTATTATTAGTTTTTGTAGTGGGCTTGTACCCACCAGTGTGTACTTTAACATTATCAGACTCAGTTTTTATATATATCCAGCACTTATTTTCCTGTTATTTTATTGTGGATGAGATAGATTTACCTGTTTATTACTTGTAGTATTTTAGGACAGCGTAGCACGTTCCTTTGGGTCCATTCAAAATGGGTTAAGCCCTTAGTGACGTGTCAGCTGGCCAGTGACACGTGGCCTAGTTCCTGACATTTTGGGACTGGGGCATGACATGGTTTTAGTTGTGGCCTATGCAGGTCTAATTTATTGCTAGTGGTATGATGACATGCCCAGCAAGCCTGCAATAGAATAGGAATACTAGGTCACATCCACACTGACACTATCCTAAAAAAAAAAAATTCTTATCGCATCCTGCTTGATTATCTTTTCTTTCATGCTTTTCTAATTAATCTATTTTCCTCATAAATATGGACATACCCGGGAAACCTGCGAATAATGGGGCTGACCAAGCAACAGACCCTTCGCCAAATGTCCAAGGAACTTCGTCCATCTCGAGAGACCAATCCCCTAAAAGGATGTTGGTCTGCCCACCGACTCCATACCTTCCCCAGGATCCTGCCCAGACAGGAACACCAGCTCAACATAAAGGGCAAACATCAACACCGCAGGCGGAGACACCTTTGCCTCCACCTCCCATCTTCCCTGCCCAGATGCCGCAGCTTGAGGGACAAACTCAAATGTTCCAGTTCCTCCAAGCTATGATGCAAACTCAGTGGCAGCAGACTGAAGCCCTGAGACAATCTCAGTGGCAACAGACTGAGGCCTTGAGACAGACGTTGATGACGGCCTTGGAGAGAACCACTGCCCCCGGCACCAGTACCTGTCCAGCCAGTAGGCATAGTACGAGATTTCCGCCAGATGACCCCAAAAACCTTTAAAGGCAGCGAAACCCCAGAGGAGATCTCCGACTGGATCTCCAACACAGAGATGCTACTGGAAGGTTCGCAACTTACCCCCGACCTATGGATGACTGCCGTGAGGGCCCAACTCCTCGGCAACGCCCATCACTGGTGGGAATCCATAGAGCGTAGCGTCGGCAAAGACCAGACTTGGAAACAATTCTTGGAGCACTTCAATGCCAAGTACTTCCCCGCAACAGTCCAAGATGCACTATATTCCCAGTTCCTGTACCTGGAACAAGGGAACATGTCCGTCGATGCCTACGATGCAGAGTTCTGCCGACTGAGTCGATTCGGTGCCAATCTGATACCGAACGAGCTGGAGAAGGCCAAGAGATTCCACCGCGGTCTCACCCAAGAGCTCCAGAGATATACGACGGCGCAGTCCAGGATCTCCTACGAGGAGGTTCTTACAGAAGCAAGGTTGCAAGAAGCAATTGGCCGAGGAACAAGACGCCCGAATCCAACCTTCCCGGCCAAAAACCAGCAAGGAGCAGGAGGACCTATGCGTCGTCCACAACATCAGACGCAGCAGACAACGGGGCCTTACCAGAAGAAGGAGCTCCCGACTTGTCACTTTTGTGGCAAGAAGGGGCATTATATCAATGACTGCAGAAAAAAGCTAGGATTATGCCTAGTATGTGGAGCGAGCCAGCATATGGCCAGAGACTGCCCACAACGCAAAGATACAGCACCTCAACACGGACAGAAGCCAGGATCACAAGCCCAGAAGATGCTACCCTCAACATCTGGGGGATATCAGAGAGAAGCACCCCTGGCCACTCAGGAGGCCCAATTCAACAAGGCTAGACAACAATCTGGAGGACAAAGGCACGGACAGGCCTTTGCTTTAGCTGTAGTTGCCGGAGAACCCGAAGGTGAAACCATCGCAGGTATTATTTTAGTTGCATCATTACCTGCAACTGCATTATTTGATTCTGGCGCAACCCTGTCATTCATATCTAGTAATTTCGTAGCCATGCACAAACTAGCCACTTCCCCACTACCTAAGTGCTAGAAAATTTTTACTGGAGGAGGTATTGTTCCAGTTACCAACATTATTGAAACATGTTCAATAATTGTTTGTAGTAGAGAGCTAAGAGTACGATTTTTGGTACTCCCTATGCCAAATTTCGACGTCGTCTTAGGCATGGACTGGTTAATCCAGAACAATGCTATCCTAGACGGCCAAAAAAGTAGTATCATATTTAGACCACCAGGACACCCGGAGTTTGAATACGTACGAGGTACCATCGAGCAAGGAGTAGGCCAGACTCCTAGAGCTTACATGGCGATGGAGAAAGAACCCCCAGCAATCATTGCAGAATTCAAAGACGTATTTTCGGAGGAATTGCCAGGCCTACCGCCTGACAGAGAAGTAGAATTCACTATTGAGTTGATACCCGGAGCTGCACCGGTATCCTCAAATGTGTACCGACTGGCGAAGAAGGAACTTCACGAGCTGAAGCTGCAACTGGAGGAATTATAGATCAAGGGATTTGTTCGTCCTAGTGCATCACCCTGGGGAGCACCAGTGCTGTTTGTACCAAAGAAGGACGGAACATATCGCATGTGTATTGATTACAGAGCCCTCAACGCTCTGACAATCAAAAACAAATACCCCTTGCCGCGAATTGACGATCTATTTGACCAACTGACGGGAGCTGTGGTATTCTCAAAAATAGACTTGAGATCAGGCTATCATCAGGTCAAAGTACGGAGAGAAGATATTCCAAAGACAGCATTCAGGACTCGTTATGGTCATTACGAGTTCCTGGTGATGCCTTTTGGACTAACTAATGCACCTGCCGTATTCATGAACCTGATGAACAGAGTCTTCCACCAATATCTGGACCAGTTCGTGGTAGTCTTCATTGACGACATTCTGGTGTATTCAAAGAGCCACGAGGAGCATGAAGAGCACTTAAGACTGGTGCTAGAGAAGCTGAGATGAGAGAGCCTTTATGCTAAGATGAGCAAGTGCGAGTTCTTCCTTGATCGTGTCGCTTTTCTTGGACACGTTATCACAGGAGAAGGCATCTCGGTGGACCCAGCAAAGATCTCATCTGTCGAGACGTGGCCAACCTCGACCAACGTCTCAGAGGTGAGAAGCTTTCTAGGACTTGTCGGATATTACCGGAGGTTCGTAGAAAATTTTGCACGAATCGCGGAACCAATTACCCGTCTTACCCGCAAGGATCAAGAGTTCATCTGGTCTGAGGAATGCCAGACAGCTTTTGATTAGTTGAAGAAACGTCTGACTACTGCCCCCATCTTGACTATACCATCTGGATACGGAGGTTTCGTAATCTATAGCGATGCATCCGGAAAAGGATTGGGTTGTGTCTTAATGCAACATGGGAAGTTTGTAGCTTATGCCTCAAGACAACTGAGGACTCATGAGAAGAATTACCCCACTCACGACCTGGAGCTTGCCGCAGTCATCTTCGTCCTGAAGCTATGGAGACACTATCTATACGGCTAACGAGTGGAGATTTTCACCGATTACAAGAGCTTGAAATATGTCTACACTCAGAAAGACTTAAATCTGAGACAAAGACGATGGCTCGAAGTGATGACGGATTTCGAGATCGATTTACAGTACCATCAAGGGAAGGCAAATGTAGTAGCTGATGCACTAAGCAGAAGACCCTCGACATTCTTTATGATCACCCAACCAGGCCTGCTGAAAGATCTAGAAAAGTTGGGAATAAAGATCATTATGCCAGAAATTGATGGCCAATTATCAAACTACCAGCTGCAATCAACCCTGGTCGAAAGAATCAAAGCTGCTCTACCAACAGATGCAAGATTTCAGAGGCTTCGCCAAAGAACAGAGGCTGGAATCCAGACAGGATATCGCATACACGAATATGGGACTCTAAGATGTGGTGATCGTCTTTATGTTCCAAATGGAGAACTTCGTGAAGAGCTGATGTCAGAAGCTCATAGCTCAACATACTCTATACATCCAGGAGGCACAAAGATGTACAGAGATCTGCGACAATATTACTGGTGGCATGGAATGAAGCGAGAGATAGCACGCTTTGTGGCTAAATGCCTGGTGTGTCAGCAAGTCAAGGCTGAACATCAGAGATCTGCAGGTCTACTTCAACCCCTTCCAATACCCGAGTGGAAATGGGACCACATTACGATGGACTTTGTTACGGGCTTCCCAAGAAGTCCCAGTGGTTGTAATGCTGTATGGATAATCGTAGATAAACTCACAAAGGCTGCACATTTCTTACCTTTTAGAGTCGGACAATCTACAGAAATCTTGGCGGACATATACATGAAGGAGATAGTGCGTCTGCATGGAGTACCAGTCAGCATAGTATCTGACAGGGATACGAGGTTTACATCTTACTTCTGGCGAAGTATGCAAGAAAGTCTTGGTACCCACCTCAAGTTTAGCACCTCGTATCACCCGCAGACAGATGGCCAATCAGAACGCACCATCCAGACACTTGAAGATATGCTGAGAGCCTGCATGCTTGATTTTAGCGGATCATGGGAAGATCATCTACACCTGGTGGAATTTTCCTACAACAATAGCTATCAAGCGAGCATTCAAATGGCTCCCTTTGAAGCTTTATATGGCAGGAAATGTCGTTCCCCAGTATGTTGGAGCGATGTAGGCGAGAGACAGATCTTGGGACCAGAATTAATTATTCGTACGGTGGAGAAAGTAAAAAAGATCCAGGGACACCTACGAGCTGCACAAGACAGACAGAAGCACTGGGCCAACATTCATCGACGACCTCTAGAGTTCCAAGTGGGAGAGCATGTATTCTTGAAGATTTTACCCACCCGAGGTACTATCAGATTTGGAGGAAGAGGAAAACTGAGTCCAAGGTACATTGGACCCTTCGATGTGTTGGAACGCGTCGAAGAAGTTGCTTACAGACTAGCTCTACCTCAGACCTTGGAAGGAGTACATGACGTCTTCTACGTATCTCAGCTGAGGAGATACATTCCAGACCCAAGTCATGTACTGGACAATTCAGATATCACCGTCGGCCCAAGCCTATCATACCAGGAGGAACCTGTAGAGATCTTAGACCGTAGCGAGAAGGTGTTGCGAGGCCAGACTATTCCTCTCGTTCGTGTTGCATGGAGACATCATGCACCAGGTGAATCCACCTGGGGACGAGAAGAGGATATTCGACAGCGTTACCCCCAACTATTTCCAAACCAGGGTATGTCCAATATTTCAAACTCAATTTTCATTAAGCCTCATATGTCTTAATTAATCTTTCATACTCATTACATGGTTGTTTTTATTTCGAGGACGAAATATTCTAAGAAGGGTAGATTGTAAACTCCCTCGACCAGATTTCAGTAATTTAGGATTAGTTTAGACTAATTAGAATTATTGCAACTTTTTAAAAATTTATTTATTATATATTCTATTGACTGTGCACCTGTTCATTACACAATTAATTAGGGCATCCCACTAGCTGTTAAATCCTAAACAAATTCCACATACCTGCCCTAGACTTGTTAGACTACTTTTCCTGTATTTTGTGCAACTCCCAGAAATTGTTTTAGTCGCACAAATATCGTTACAGACGTACGTATTTATTCCCTATTTAAAATTCTGCTTATTACCCATCCCTGTACCCTAGGGATTTGAGGATCAGTAGGCACCTATTTTGTCCAAACAAAAATATGATAATATTCTACTCTAATTATACTACAATTATCGTATTAACACCGTAGAAAAATTATGACCCTAACTGCCTCAAAATAATTAGTGAACACCGTGCGCAGTATTTATTAATTAATAAATACGAGGACCCGTATCACCTACAGAATCAGTCCCTGCATCTGCCCAGGTTCATCCCCACCCTTCCCAAAATATTTCCCCAGCTGTTTCCCTCATTTTTGTACAATTCAGTATTTCGGAGAAACAGTATTTAAAATCAGGTAAATTGCGAAGTTACGCAAAATACCAAATTCATGCTTTTATGCAATTTATGAAAAGTTAGGGGTTTTTATGCAAAAATGCATGCAAGGTGGCATAATCCTATTGGTTAGTGAATAGGTGTATGGGACCCACCCAAAACACCCAGAAAAATCCAGGAGAAATATCCCAAAAACCTGAATTACCAAAATAACCCTGAATTTCCCAATATTTATGAAAATGCCATTCACCCAAACCCTATATAAACCCAAACACCCCTCCCTTTCAAAATCCACAGCCCTCCCCTCCGACCACCACCGGCCGCCCAACTCCGGCCAACCCTCCGCCCTGACCCCCTCTCCCCTCCGACCAAGCCCCACCGCCTGCACCACCCTGCTCCGCCGGTCAGAGCCCCCGCAACCTCCCCATTCCCTCACTGCCCACAGCAGCCACCACCAACCGAACCACCCCATGCACCACCCTCCGCCACCGTGCACCGCCACCAACCCCACCACTCGACTCGCCACCTTCTCCTCCACCGGACCACCACCCCTCACCGGCCCACGACGCCGCCTACGCCGGCTAGAGCCCACGCAGCTCCTCCCCACTCCCCTTACCCTAACCGACACCTCCACCTCCGAGGGCCTCTAGCAGCCACCACCGCCGTCGTGGACCTCCTCCACCACCACCAACCTGACCGCCCCTCCTTCCTCCGTCGATCCCGCACCCTGCCCGGCCACCTCCGCCACTCCTCCGCCGCCGGCAGCCCCCGCACTCAACTGCTGCTGCTGCTGCTGCTAGCAACTACTGTTGTTGTTCCTGCTCCTCCGGCCGCCTCCGGGCATCTCCGCCGCCGTCCTCCCACCGTCGACGATGTGTGGACCCCACCTGTCAGAGGGTATAACCCTAAACCCTAGTATATATGTATTTATATATATATACTTATATGTTTACTTATATATATATATATATATATATATATATATATATATATATATATATATATATATATATATATATATATATATATATATATATGTATATATATATATGTATATATATATGTATATAAATATGTATTTATATGTATATATATATATATATATATGTATTATATTATATATATATATATTATATACTGTTAATATTATTATTATACATATGTATATATTTATATATATATCTATGAATACTATATATATATTTATTAATATATATAACATATTTATATGTTATATGTATTATATAGTTACTATTATAATTATAGTATATATGTATGTATATATACTATGCATTTTCTTTTATTTATTTATATGCATTTAATTATATATATATGATTACTATCATAGTACTGGATATACAGTACATATGTATTTATAAATATATATTTATTTCCTGTACTTATTATATATGTATACATATCTATATATATAAATATTATCTATATATATTATATATATTATTGTGCTGGATATTACAGCCTATATATATTATGTACATTTACATTTCAAGCACTGTCAATTTATTTTATCTATATATATTATATATATATTATTGTGCTGGATATTACAGCCTATATATATTATGTACATTTACATTTCAAGCACTGTCAATTCATTTTATCTATATATATATATATATATATATACATCAGTGGATACACCCTGATAATATTATATTATTATATATATATGGCAGTGGATATACCCTGCTACTATTATAATTGCTATATATATACCTGTATTTTTTCTGTTCTGTATATGCTATATATACTGCTATATAAATTATATCTATATATATATACATACTATATATATATATCTATATTATATATGTGTATATAAGTATATATACATATACTTTATATTACAACCATGATATTCGCGAACCCTGTCTGTTTTAACAGAAACCAACTTCAGCACAGCCAGTGACCCCCTGTCACCAGCAACCTCAAACCTGACTGTGAGATCAGGTTATCAACACTATCAGGGAGTAGGCAAGTATACCTTGCCAAGTTACTGTTTAAATTTAATTATTGATATCTACTTGTTTCTGAATTTTATATAACAATGTTTACCTGAGACTGCCTTGGGTACAGTCAACTGATACGTTGACATTAGCATAATTAACTTAGTCTTACAGACTCACCAATTGCTGTGAGAGTATCCTGATATTCTCCTAGACCCTATCACGGGAACACGCAACATGGTTGCATTACATATTGGGATGTGAGCTGCGTATTTGATTAGCTACTAATACGTGTGACCCGTATCACGGATTAGAATAATTCAGGAAAAGTACGACATTTAGTTTCATTGGGATGGGAAAGATAACTAGTGGACGTATGGGACACCCCTCCATGAGTCTTTTATCCTTCATACCATGCTCCTCGGAGATGGTCGATTGCAGAGCTACCCGTGTGTCCGGGAGCATATGACACATATACTAGCCAGTCAACACGATTGGTGAATTAAGTCAGCATATGTCAAGCCTACACTTTCCCATGCGTACTACAAGGTCTTTACTTGCATTTCATTTAGAATGGTTAGCACCCTGTATTTATTTTCTTATTCAGTATTTACATACATGGCATGTTATTTTTCTGTATCTTGTTATGTCCCACTGAGGATCTGGTTCCCTGCCAGATCTAGATGAGACTTTCTACCCCACTGTGTACGGCCCTGATCAGGAGGCTAGATGTGCTACCGAGGAGGAGCTCGAGGAGACACCCTCAGAGTATGCTTGACCCTAGAGGCTTGCCACCTGGAGATGGAGATGTTTTCCTCAGATAGACACTACTTAGTCTATCTGATTTTTCTGTGCTATTATTAGTTTTGTAGTGGGCTTGTACCCACCAGTGTGTACTTTGACATTATCAGACTCAGTTTTTATATATATCCAGCACTTATTTCTCTGTCATTTTATTGTGGATGAGATAGATTTACCTGTTTATTACTTGTAGTATTTTAGGACAGCGTAGCACGTTCCTTTGGGTCCATTCAAAATGGGTTAAGCCCTTAGTGACGTGTCAGCTGGCCAGTGACACGTGGCCTAGTTCCTGACATTTTGGGACTGGGGCGTGACAAAAGGTAGGACATTTCCTATTGATATAGGAACTTATGTACCATAAACAATAGTATATCTAATTATAGCCCCTCTGGGATGTAAAATATATCTCTTCTCACCATCCCCATAGTGTATGAGACAAATGTATGCCCGAATTTATTATAGTTTCTCCTGAAATACTCCAACCATCCCACAAATTCGTTATTCCTAAACGAGTCATGAAAAGGAAAGGTGGTAAATGGATCACTCAATGATTTGGATCGTAGGGATCCTATTTCTTTCTTTGATAGAATATAAAAGAGGAAAAAGTAAATTCTATTACGGAGCCGTATGCAATGAACAAAAGATGCATGTATGGTTGTTCAATTCTATTCTATGGTTCCCTTTGGGGGACCAGGTACCCTTGAACCAATACCAGCTAATTCATTTGGGCGAGACAGATTACATCAAGCATTTACTTTTCTAGTTAGAGACCAACGTCTTGGGGCTAACGTGGGATCGGCCCAAGGACCCACCGGTTTAGGTAAATATCTAATGCGTTCTCCTACTGGAGAGGTTATTTTTGGAGGAGAAACTATGTATTTTGGAGATATCCGTGCTCCCTGGTTAGAACCTCTAAGGGGTCCCCGACACGTCTTTGGAAGATATCTCGAGAAAAGGATTTCGCACCTCTCTCTCCTATATGTACTCCACCTTATCTGAAGTATCCCAATGGTGTCAGACCGTCCCGTAGTTATCACGTGTTAGCTTCTTCTTTGTCGGGAATGCCAACTATGCATGATCGGATCACAAGAGTCATAGTATATAATTATAATGTCGATGTCCTATTTGTTATTTCTTATAACACAACAAGAAAACCCGGATTCTAGACTTTTTCAAACAAAAAATAAATTCGAGCTTGAGAATCTACCGCTCTGGTGTTCTCCACTTTCATGAGTGTAATTTGGCCCGCTCTTTACTAGTCTTTGCTGGTGTACCAAAAGTTGTCCCTAAAGACAGCTATTTCTTAGTTTAAGATTCCTCTTACTAACTTAACTAGAATAAAAGAATTAGTGGATCTGTTCCGTCCAAAATAGGGAAAAGCTATCTCTTTCTCAACAACGTCTTTTTTATTTGATCCAATAGCGTTCCGTTAGATAGGAAGAGATTTAATAAATACTGATAAATCTTGGATAGAGTATTAGAACAAACCATTTTTTGACCCACATCATCTGGAAAAAAGGAATTTTTGGTAAATCAGATGTTGGATATTCGGCTGTTGGCCTGGCTGCAGGTGTCAACCTAACTACTTCACTGAACTGGTCGATCTTCTTTCCTGCCCGCTCACGCTTCGCTGACCTATCGTGTGGGCTCAAGAATATTTCATTTTATGTTCCTACCAATTATCTGGATATACCAAGAGAGATGTACGGTCTAATGAGGCTACTACAAAATATTTACTCATAGGTGGGGCAAGCTCTTCTATTCTGGTTCATGGTTTCTCTTGGCTATATGGTTCATCTGTGGGGGAGATCGAGCTTCAAAAAATAGGGAATAGTCTTATCAATGCACAAATATATAACTCCCCAGGAATTTCAATTGCACTCATATCCATCACTGTAGGAATTGGGTTCAAGCTTTCCTGTCACGCTCCAGTCCCAAAATACGTAGGACTAGGACACGTAAGCATGCCAGCCGCCTGTATATATGGCAACTCCAATATATGGAAACCATAATACAAGCGTACGCTGTATAATGAATAATAATTCACAAGTGGTAAAACTATCACAAGTCACAGGGTATAATCTAAATCTCATCCACAGAAATCAAATATGAATAACCAAATAACCATGTAACTAGATCTCAATAATAAGTATCTAAAGAATGACAGTCGGATGGAAACAAATCCACTACCGAAATAGAATATAAAATGAACCAGATACACACCATATAAGAACAGCATTTGACAATCACGAGGCCTGAAGAGAAGACCTTCTCAGAATATAAATAGCATGTCCGGATCTGCGCTTCCGCGAATACTCATGAACATCTATACCTGGCAAGGGACCAGGTCCTCAGAGGGACATAACAAGATACAGAAAAATAATATGCCATGTATGTAAATACTGAATAAATAAATGGGGTGTGCTAACCATCTAAGTGAATGCAATTTGAAGACCTGGTAGTACGTATGGGAAAGTGTAGGCTAGACATATGCTGACGTAATTCGCCAATCGTCATGACTGGCTAGTATATGTGTCATATGTCCCCAGACGCATGGGCACTCTGCAATCGACCATCTCCGAGGAGCATGGTACGAAGGATAAAAACTCATGGAGGGGGGTGTCCCATACGCCTACTAGATGTCTTCCCCGCCCAATATAGATGTACAAGTCGTGAAAATAACGTGGACACCTCCTACTATGATGCTAGTCTCAATAAAATAACCAACTAAGCTAAATGTCGTTACACGTGTTGCTCACACTGATGGCCAGTCGCACATGAGGCATGCGTCCCTACATGAACTCACTCTGTGACGTGTAATGAAACGTGTCAAGGCCTGGGAAGTTATATCAATAACTTCACAACTTTAGGTGGGTCTACTAGACACTAGGTCAGATACAATCCTAACGTCAACGCCTTCGTTAACTGCACCCGAGTTTTCTCGGACGCGCACATTTATATGATAAATAAATATGTAACTATCAATAACTGAAATTAAACAGTACAACAAGGCAAGGTATACTTGCCTGGCAAGAGAGCTGCAAAATATAACGTCCATATGTCAAATGCTAAAAGTCAGAAACTATGGCCTCAGAATAAATGTCTTCGGATGCTGAAATAAATATCACTGACAGGCTCAGAAAATATCAAATAGCTAGAAACGCCTGTCCTTAAGTCCAATTTGGACACATGGACAAAAATGACAGTTTTCGGTCAAAGTGGGATCCACATGTGGGCCACTTTGCACCGAAAAATGTGTCAGGGTCAAAGGTCTCCAAATTTGCCAAACTTAGTGTCAACAAGTCCAGAACGTCGAAACGAACCCAACGGAATATCCAGAACTGGGTTCCGATGTGCCGATCACAAAATCGCCCGTCAAGTGGAGCTTGTGGGGCCCACGATACGGGATTTTGTCAACGTTCGCAGATTCAAACCAAACTTGGATCACAGGACCAGCGTATTGCTACGAGTCCGATGGCGCAAGTTTTGTTTCAATCCGACGTGTGTACACAAAGTTACAGCATATTCCAGAACAGGCGGATACGGGACGTTGTCGACGGATACGCGTTGATTCCGGTGTGCACGCACATCCGAATCAACTTCTGCGAAATCCCGCACGTCCGTATCAACGGCGCGCACGTTTCGGTGAAGACCGCGTGCGACCAAGTCGTCCCGTTTGGCGGGGCATACTCAGTTCCGGGGTGAATCAGGGTATTATTTTTCCTGTTTTTGGATCGCGTTTCTCGATCGCCACAGGACGCGACGCACCGAGCGGGTTACACGGGCATCGAGAGGGTTACATAGCCTACGTGTCACAACTGACAGAATTAAAAACGGAACTACGAGGAGATAGAACGGGTTACCTGAACAGGGCTCCGTAGAAACTGAATTTCCCGTGTCCGGTCACTGTGTTGTGTCCTGGTTGCTGTGTCCGGCTGTGTCCGGCTGCTATCGTGTCCGGTACTGTGCCGTGTCCGGTATTGCTCGGGTCGGGGTCGTTGCGGGGCGGTCCGAAGCCGCTGCTGTTCAGCCGGCCAGACGAGGGAGGCCGCCAGGGGTCGGGGAGAAGAACACTGGACAGTGGAGGGGGTCAGGGGGTTACTGCCGACCGGACGGGGGAGCTTCGACCGGGGGACGGCGGCTCGGGTCTGTCGCACTGCTGGTCGGGGGGGAACTGAACCGGAGTGGGAGGGGAATACCGCACGGGGCCGGTCGGGGGACAGCTGCGGGGGCAGCTGTACCCGAGTGAGGGCGGCGGCGCTGGCCGGAGTCGAGGGTGGGTCAAGGCGAGGAGGAGAAGGAGAAGATAGTTGATGGTGATGATGGTGGTGGTGGGCGGCTTAATCAGCCGAGGAGGAGGAGAAGAATCGAGGGGAAGATGTGGAGGAGTCGGTCGAGGGTGGCGGTGGCGGGCTGTGGGTCGGCTGCTGGGGGGTTTGAGGCGGGGTCGGGTGGCGGATGAGGTGGAGTGGAGGTGAGCAGGGAGGGGCTGGGTCGTGTGGCGGAGGGCGGAGCTCGGGGAAGGAGAAGAGGGAAGGAGATGGTCAGGTGGCGGTGATGGCGGTCCGGCGAGATGGCGGAGGTGGTGGAGGGGAAAGGGAGCTCGGGGAGAAGAGGAAAGAGGGGCTCGGGGCTGGGAGAGGGCGGTGGAGCTCAGCGGCAGGGGGGTTGGCTTCGCCGCGAGGGGGGGAGAGGCGGAGTGGCTCACCAGGTCGGGGTCGCCGCTCCGGCGGGGGAGGGGGGTCGGCTGCGGGCTGGGTAGAGTTAGGGATTTGGGTTTTAATTTTCTTTTAATTTTCTTTTTATTGAAATTAAAATAGATATTTTAAGTAAAATATCTAAAGATATTTTACAGGATATTTACAGGATATTTTCGGGTGGGTCCCGCTTCCAATTGGACGGTGCAGGTTCACCGGCCAATAGGAGGCTGACACCTCACAGGAAAATTTGCAAAAAAGTCCCTGTAATTTCATAAATTGCACAATGGTCCTATTTTGGAAAATTGTGCAATTTACAAAATTGTCTGGGAAAAACACCCGATTCCTGAAAATACTAAAATTCACAGAATTGAAAGGAAAAGCTGTGTGAGGGCCCTGAGGGGATGGGGTTGAGTCTGGGCAGGGACTGGGCCTGGTTTTCTTGGGTGATACGGCCATCGTATTTATTAATTAATAAATACTGCGCATGGTGTTCACTAATATTTAGAGGCAGGTATGGCCATAATTTTAGTACGGTGTCAATATACTAAATGTAGTATACTCAGTGTAGAAAATTAACGTATTTTTTGTCTGGGCAAAACAGGTGCAGGCTGGGCCTCTAATCTCTATTGGAACAGGGAATGGTACAGGTCTGGGAATTTAATTACGTACGTTGGTAACGATATTTGTGCGTCTCATACGAGGCTCAAAACAGAGTATCTGGGAGTTGCACAAAGTGCAGAATAATAGGCTGGCATGTCTAGGAGAGGTATGTGAACTTTGTTCGGGGATAACAGTCAAGGTAAAGTTCCAAATAATTAGGTGATGGACAGGTGCACAAATCAATAGGATATGTAAGCAAAATGAATTAAAATATTGCCATAAATTCTAAATTGATAAAAATAATCCTAAAATGCTGAAATATGGGTCGAGGGGGTTTACATTTCCCCAGCCCCTTTTTTATCAACAATGGACTCCTGACGTATACGAAGGAGTACGATTCGCTCGACAAATTTCTACCTCTATATCTGTGCCTGGGCTGTGAGGGCTCTCAGCCACATGGATAGTTCAACGTGCTCATCAGCGCCTGACCCGAAGATGTGGATCATCCAAGGCACATTAGCATGGCGTACTCCTCCTTCATTCCATTTTTCCTTTTTTAGATGAAAAATTATTACATTTAAAATATGTATTAGATATACTAATACCCCATCCCATCCATATGGAAATCTTGGTTCAAATCCTTCAATGTTGGATTGCCCCATAGATCCTATATCTATCTATATGAAGAAGAAACCATCGAAGGAAAGGGATTCCTATTTGTATAAATGGTACTTCGAACTTGGAAAGTAGAAGGACTGTTTTTAAGTAGTGTTCGGTCGAATACGTATTAATCAATATTCGATTGATTGGTCCGAGGCTATCCACAAACAAGATTTGTTTAAGTCACTTCGTTTCTTTTTGTCCAAGTCACTTCTCTTTTTGTCCAAGTATAGCGATTGTATGGCCAATCATTGAGGGTATAATGGTAGATGCCTGAGACCAAGTTACTATTATTTCTTTTTACTCCCTCATGTTGAGTTTTTTAATTTTTCCCGATAAATGATTGTTTACAAAAGGAATTTTTTTTTTAGTGAACGTGTCACAGTTGATTCCTCCTATTTTAAAGATTGGCATTCTATGTCCAATAGAATATCTCGATCGAAGTATGAAGGTAAGCATAAATACAATAATGATGAATGGAAAAAAGAGAAAATCCTTTAGATAGATAAGGGGCAGATGTTACCTTTCAGAAAATTCTAAGGATATCGCGTATATCTATGCTTCATGCTTGTGAAGGTGGGAGAAAAAAGAAAACTAATTATTAATCTAAATTAGAATTTGAAACTTATGTAATTAACTTCTTCTGGTTAACCCAAGAAAAAGAAATATGATAGATTTATCATAAATTTAATTCGTCTAACTTATTGTCTCAACGGGGGCTGAACTTCTACTATGGCCTCTGGTCCAAGAACTACTATTCGGCTTACGAAAGGGTATGAGCTAACATTTTTCCAGGGTAGACAAAGACGAGTAGGGCTGCCTTGGCTGATCGGCCAAATACCATATTTTCGGACTTCTTTGTCCCGGCCACCCTGTCGATGGAATCCACTATTCAATTGACTTGACGTCCTTTCTTCCCCGCTCTACCCGACTCCTTCCTTCTATTAGCTCCCTAACGGTCGCCAGTACTACACCTTTGATCATGAAATATCGATTGCTTGTTGAACCCTGTAAAAAATGTGAAAGTAGGATACTCCAAATTCAGGGGTCAAAGAGTTTCATAAAACGTTCTTGGTGGAAAAAAATGTGAAGTTGGGAGCTACTTAGTTGGGGTAAATCCACGCAGAATCAGCGAAAAAAAAGTGAACTCCAACAAATCAGGGATCATCTTTGGGCGGATGTCAGAGTTAAAACAAGGTTTTGAAAAAAAAGCAGTGGGTTATTTTCCTTTTTATATAAATCCAATTCCATTGAGTATTTTTTTAAGCATACGGTGTTGGTTGATCCTAGTTCGCCATTTTTTTGGGACTAGCAGAGTCCACTTGGTATGAGAGCTAAATGACCGCTCAGAAGGCCTGTCTTTTTTCCCAATCCGCCCCAGCCCCGGCATAGTACCCATTCGCTTTGCGCGCGGGAAGGAAAAGTTCAAGAGACCGCTGCGAAGTGGAGAAAACTTTTTTTTTGGTCCTATTACGGGTCCTGGTGTCACTACCCAATTCTAGAAAATAGGGTTAGTTTTTTATTTTTATTTGATAAATTGTGAATTGTATTTAATTAATTATATTTATATTTATATAGTGATTGTATTATTTTTAATTGATTGTTTTAGGGTTTTGGCTAGCCTGGACCCATGTTAGACCCTAGTGGACCCATGTTCGACCCAATTCACACCCTTGTGAGACCTATTTTTGGGTTTAGAATATTTATTATATTTTTAGTGGGTTAGTTGGAGAGATTTGGAGCTAGTTTGAGTGCTTTTGGAACCCGAAATCCAAACCCAAGTGAGAGGGGGGCATTTTGGATATTTAGAGACTTTGGAAACCTATTTTACTACATGGCCGGCCTTCCCACAGCCCCCAGACCCGCATAACAGTAGCCCTCCCCCTTGTTCCATTTTTTACTTCTTCTTCACTTCTTCTTCTTCCCCACTCCTTCTTTCTTCTTCCTTCCTTCTTCCAAGTAAGTTCTC
This sequence comes from Iris macrosiphon, assembly GCA_036927795.1. Lineage (NCBI taxonomy): Eukaryota > Viridiplantae > Streptophyta > Magnoliopsida > Asparagales > Iridaceae > Iris > Iris macrosiphon. The sequence continues at coordinate 196,194,713 of JAYESA010000008.1, read as the reverse complement.
CTTCATTTTTCTTCCTTCCTTCTTCCATTCATTCTTCTTTATGTGAACCCTAACCTTACATTTTCCCTAACCTAGGTGTGTGGAGGCTAGATTTGGTGGCTTGGAGCTTGAGGAAGGTGATTTCAAGTGTATTGGAGACTTTGGCCTTGGGATTCCAACTCCCAAGAGGTAAACCCTAACTTTTCTCTTGCTAATTACTCTTATGTAGTGTAATTAGTGATTTAGAACCTTCCTAGACCCTAAGCCTACCCGTGGGAGGAAGTTGGAACTAGTTTGGTTGAGTTTAGAGACTATGACACTAGGTTTTATGTCAATTTCGGGTGGAATCCGAAATTGACCCAATTTTGGGTGATGCCCTAGGTTAGACGGACCTAGGTAGACGTTGTCGGGTGTCTTGAGGGTGAGTGCGTGTCTCCGTTTGGACATGGTAAGTCGTGTCGCGGAGAAACGGGCGTTTCGGGCAAATTTGGGGTTTTCGTCGTCGCCGGTTCTAAGTGCGTGCACGTTTTTGCCACGGACCTAGAATCGACGCGTTAGTATTTTTTTCTAGGATCTAGGCATCGTTTAAAATCCGTGGGTAAATTTTGGACCTATTCCGAGTTGGTTTGGGGAGCGTTTCAGGAGATTTTCCGAACCGCACACCGCGTGTTCGTCGAAATGACCGAACGGCCATTTCGACTTGGTTTCCTAGTTTTGGGCTTGTACGCGCGTTGGGTTAGCATCGGAGAGTGTGTGCTAGAGTTCTCGGATTATATTTTATATATATATAGGTGTTTGTGCATGTCGGGGTCGTTGGGCGTGTGTGGGGTGTGTTGTTTGTGTTTTGTGTGCGTTGTGGTTGAGTTGTGTTTATGTGTGTATATATATATATTTATGTGTGTGTCTCTCTATATATATATTTATGTTTATGTGTTTGTATATCTATATTTGTGTGTGTATTTATATATATATATATATATATATATATATATATATATATATATAAAAGTATGCTTGTGTGTGTATATGTATATATATATATATATATATATATATATATATATATATATATATATATATATATATATATATATATATATATATATTAATGTGTATGTGTATATATATATTTGAGTGTGTGTGTATATGTATATGTATATATATACGTGTGTGTGTGTGCATAAGTGTGTGTATTAGTATATAAGTTAGTGTGTCTATATATATATATATATATATATATATATATATATATATATATATATATATATATATATATATATATATATATATATATAGTTGTATATATATATGTATATGTATATAAAACTTTTCCTTAAAAAGTCTCTTGAAAGCCTCCCAAGTAAGCCCTGGCGTCGCAATCCTCGTATCTGTGCGATACCATGTCAAGGCGAGGTCGAACATCTGACTGCCCGCTGCCTCTATCTGCATGCTGTCTGGAATCTGTGCCAGCCTGAAGATGCCCTCAATCTGCTCTATCCAGTCATCCGCGTACAGGATCCCTTCTGTACCACGGAACTCCTTGGGTCGCATCCTCTGAAAGTCGATAATACTGCCCGGCCTCGGATGTTGAATCTGATCTGCCTGTGGCTGAATCTGTGCCACCCTATCCACTGCCGTCATGAACACCTGGTGGGCGTTCTCAATGCCCAGCCTCATCACATCTACCTGACGGTGCTGCGCGTCCATCATCTCCCTGAAGAACGCAAACAACTGCGCGGCATCTACTGGAGCAGGAAGTGGTAGAGGAACCACCGGAACGACTGGGGTAGTCCTCGGATCGACAGGTGAAGGAGGATCCCCGAGAGAAGCAGATGCTCCCTCAACCGCAGGAGTGGTGAGTGGAGCGGTAGCAGCTGCCTGAATATGAGCTGGACGAGAGGTAGCAGACCTCTCAGTAGCAACTGCTGGAACGGTATGACGAGATCGTGTCTTCGGAGGCATCCTGAACACAGATCAAAAGAAGTCAATACGGTGCAAGATACGATATCATCAAAGAAGGACAGTAATATTTCAAAAGAAGCACATTCAGAATAATTTGATTGGAGTTATTCCTAGTCGTGATTGAGTACACCCTCATCCTAGATCCTAGATCCTATAGCAGGCTCGCAGCAGTACAACTAAGTTATTGTACCACTACGACATCGCACTAATTGCGAATCGAGACCTGCATGGGGCCGCCACCAAAAATATGTCACGACCCGCACCCGAAAAATCGGGCATGAGTCGTGGGTACGTCCAGCCTACGCCGCAGCATCGGCGGTAGAACGCTGTCTAGGTCAACTATCTAGATAAAATCTCGCACAAAAATTGGCCATGACCTCTCCAAAAGGAGGGCAACCACACAATCAATATAAACCTGTCAAGATCTCAACTCCAAACGGAGGAGCAAATATTATAATGATAACCACAATATACTCAATCACGAATCTAAGCACGATAAGATGACAAAGAAGTCTAACAACTATAAAGTCTAACCAACAACTACTACTACAACAACCTCAACATCAATAATAATAATAATACAACATCCAAAATAATATACAAACAAGGTCTCAATCCAAAACCGGAGACAAATCCGGTGCTAAAAGCTAATAAAAACAACAACAAGGTCCTAGTGATCCCGGCTACCAACCCGGAACTCACCCCTAAACTAAAGGGTCACTGTCTGCACCATCGACAGGCTCAGGTCCATAAAACGTCGGACACCACTCCTCCGGATACTCTGAAAAATATGTCCAGTCAGGACTGGAGCAAGTACATCTCTAACAGCAGTTCCATTTAAATGATAAAAACTATAAAACAGTTATAGCAAGTAGCAAGAAGAATGAAGCAAGTATGAAACAAGAAATATATATAAATCACTGGTGCATAAAGGTAAAGATGCATGGATATCAGAGCAAGATAGTAATAACTGTAAGATACAGGAAATCTAAGCTAAGATCAAGTCCGTGCACAAGAACGTGTAGTGAGTCCAACATGAAAAACATGTAGTGAGTCAAGTCCAGAAACATGTAAGTGAGACCAGCAAGAAATGCAAGAGAGTCCTGACTAGAAAGAATGAACTCGGTGTCTTTGAAATACTTGTTTCGACATGTAAACGGCTAGGGGTAAGTACGGCTCACCGCGCACTGGGTGCGCGGCTGCTATCATTCCAGATTAGACCAGAGGGAGTGATTCCTGATGATGTCAGATAGGAATATTTACATGTCTACTCGAGTATTTCCCCGCCCCGACTAATACAAGTAAATCCAAGACCCGACACGCAAATCAAGATAAGTCCAGCCTGAACATTAATGATGCCTGTAGTGATGCCTGTAGTGATGCCTGTAGGTGATGCCAGTAGTGATTCCAGAATAGAGGCCAGAAACATGAAATATACGTGTCGCAAGTAAATAAATCTAGAAATATCAGTCAGTGTCCCGTGTTGTGCCAGAATAATCAGATGATACTATACTAGAAGCTGAATCATAATAATCATCAGATAATAAAAACTATCAGAGAATGTACTCGCCTGACGTCCTGAGCAACTGGCGATCCGAACCGGTGTCGCAAGGACCTAATACGAAAAGTAAGATTAAACAGGGTTCTAATGAGTTAAACAGATATAAAATAACTAAAAATAGGCTTCTATGGTCGTTCTAGGTCAAACGGGTCAAACCGGTAAAATCTGGGTCAAAAAGTCAACTCTAGGTCCAAAAAGTCATCTCTGGGTCAAAACTAGATCAAAAGTTGACTTTGGCGGTCAACCGAGTCAACTACGGTCAAGTCTGGGTCAAACTAGGGTGCTCCTGAAATTCTAGGTCAAACCGAGGTCATTAAGCTAGAAAACTCACAAACTCGCCTCCTTGAGATACCGGGATACCCTAGGTATCCGATACCTCAACCTACGCTATATACCCCGCCTATACCCTCTAAAACCTATACTAGCACGAGTAAATATATACACATAAGCATATAAAAATCACTCCAATACTATTCCTAGGCTATTGCTCAAAAACCCCGCTCGAAACTCAATACCTTGAATATCTCAAGGTATTGAGATACCTTGGTATCTCAAGGTATTGAGATACCGCTCTAAACTCAACCCGACTACCCCTCTAGCTAACTAACTATGCATAAACATATATATCTAGCTATAATCTAGGCTAAAATATATATATATCTAATATATATATGCATATACCTAGGTATCTACACACCTTACCTTACCTTACCTTACCTTACCTTACATATATATATATATACCCCTAGATATCTAACTATCTATCTAGCTATGTATATATCTATATATATATATCTATATATCTAGCTATCCCTCTACCTATCCATCTACCTATCTAGATATATACTATATATCTATCTAATATCTAGCCATCTATCCATGGGTTTATATAGATATCTAGATATCTATCTACTAGGTATATATCTATTTATTTATCTCTAACTACCTAGGTATCTAGTTACCTATGTATCTATCTAACCATCTATGTATTAATCTATCTATTTGTATATCTATCTATCAACCTAGCTATTCACCTATCTATCTATCTATCTATCTATTAGTCTATCTATCTATTTATCTTAGTTAACTATCTAACTATCTATCAACTTGTCTATCTATCTATCCATATATCTATCTATTTATCAATACATCTAACTACCTAGTTATCTATTCATCTCTAATCTATCTATCTTATGCATCTATCTAGGTATCTAACTATCTATCTAATACCTATTATCCATCTATCTATCATTCTATCTAACTAGTTATCCATTTACCTATCTAACTAACTATAGATGTCTATCTATTTACCTAACTATCTATATATCTATCCAACCATCTATCTAATTATCAACTAATCTATCTATCTATATATATATATATATATATACATGTATCAATCTCTCTTCCCTCACTAGCTACTGCTGCTCCCTGCTATTCTTGCTGCTGCTGGGGCTTCTTATTCCTGCTGCTGCTGCTCCATGCTACTGCTGATGCTGCTGCTTTATGCTGCTGCTACTGCAGCTTTGCTGCTGCTGCTGCAGCTTTCTGCTGCTGTGCAGGCAGCAGCAGCTGCTGTGCAGGCAGCAGCAGCTGCTGCCCACTCTGCTGCAGTGGCTGCCTGCCTGCTGGCTGAACCCCCCCTCTCTCAAACACACATACACACACACCTATATATATATATATATATATATATATATATATATATATATATATATATATATATATATATATATATTTAGAGAGTGATATATATATATATATATATATATATATATATATATATATATATATACATATATATATCTATATATATATATAACTAGATACATATATATATACACCTACATCTCTATATACTAGCACACACTCACACACACACTAAAACACATAACAACACACACACACATAAATATATACATAGCTATATATATATATATAAACACACACATAAATATATATATATATATATATATATATATATATATATATATATATATATATATATATATACACTTAATTTATATATATATATATATATCTACCCACACTCTCAACTATAAATATATACACACACATAAATATATATATGTATACATATACACACACAAGCACACTTACACATATACATATATATATATACACATAGACATATACACACACAAGCACATAGATATAAATACACTCATATATATACAAATATGTATACATAAACACACATACATATAAATATATATATATATATATATATATATATATATATATATATATATATATATATATATATATATATATATATATATATATAGACACATATACACTAACACAACACAACACACAACAACACACAAACAACACGCCCCACTCACGCCCAACGACCCCGACACTCACCAACACCCTAAAATATATAAAATATAACTCGAAAACTCTAACACACACTCTCCGATACTAACCCAACGCGCACACAAGCCCGAAACGAGGAAACCAAGTCGAAATGGCCGTTCGATTATTTCGACGAACACGTGGTGCGCGGCTCAGAAAACCTCCTGAAACGCACACCAAACGAACTCGAAATTGGCCCAAAATTTACCCACGCGCTCTAAACGATGCCTAGATCCTAGAAAAAGTGCTTCCGCGTCGATTCTAGGTCCGTGGCGGAAACGCGCACGCACTTAGAATCGGCGACGACGAAAAGCCCCAAATTTGCCCGAAATGCCCGTTTCTCCGCGACGCGGCTTCCCGTGTCCTAACGGAGATACGCACTCACCCTTAAGACACCCGACAACGTCTACCTAGGTCCGTCTAACCTAACGCATCACCCAAAATTGGGCCAAATTCGGATTCCACCCGAAATTGACACAAAACCTAGTGTCAAAGTCTCTAAACTCAACCAAACTAGTTCCAACTTCCTCCTACGGGTAGGCTTAGGGTCTAGGAAGGTTCTACAACACTAATTACACTATATAAAAATAATTACAAGGGGAGAAATTAGGGTTTACCTCTTGGGAGTTGGAATCTCAAGCCAAAGTCTCCAAAATGCTCCAAATCCTCCAAACCAAGCTTCCAAGCTCCCAAATCTAGCTCCAACACCAAATCTAAGCTCTACCCACCTAGGTTGGAGAAAAAATGCAAGGTTAGGGTTCAAGTAAGTAGAAGAAATGGAAGAGGAAAGGAAGAAAAATGGAGAAAAACTCACCTTGAAGAAGAAGGAAGAAGAAAGAAGAAGTGGAGAAGAAGAAGAAGTGAAGAAGAAGAGTGGAATGAAAAGAGGGGGGAGAGGGCTGCTGTCCACGGGTGGGGGAGGGCTGAATGGGTCGGCCAAAGCACATAAAAAGGGTTACACAAGTTTCTAAATTCCCAAAACGCCCCTACTTGACTTGGTTTCGGGTTCCGGGCTCCAAAAGCACTCAAACTAGCTCCAAATCTCTCCCACTAACCTTCTAAAAATATAATAAATATTCTAAACCCAAAAATAAGTCGTACAGGGGTGTGGGCTGGGTCAGACATGGGTCCACTAGGGTCTGACATGAGTCCAGGCTAGCCAAAATCCTAAAACAATCAATATAAGAATAATACAATCATTAATTAAATATAAATATAATTAATTATAAATAATAAACAATTAACTAAATTAAAATAAAAAAATACCCGGCTCTGGAAATGGGGTGGTGACAAGCCTATCCTCCTTAGAAAATTTCGTCCTCGAAATTTAAAGTCAATCACACTCCTTCTAGGTCAAACCCCCAACAATCACAGTCAAGAAATTTTACCTAAACAACATGCAAGATCAGGGTCCTACTGGTCGTGTTATCACAGTCTCAATTAGGGTTACTACACTATCTACCACAGCACAAGAAAATCTAACAGGTACTAATGAAGCACACCACAGGAATGGAAAAGGACAGGAAGAAGAAACAAGAGACAGACCTGCTAACCCAACATCCGTAGCATCGGCCTCCTCGACCGTCAACGCATAAGCCCTGCCCTGCTGGGGTGTATCCCTCTGCTGGTGCGGGGCATGATGCTGTGCCACAGATGGCCTAGCTCCAACTCTCTGATCCTGTGCTCCACCCAATGGAGGTGCAGTGGGGCAATCTCGCATCTGGTGAGCAGCGGATCCACGGAACAAACACACCTTCAGCCTCCTCCTATAAATATCCTAAGTGTGTCCTGCCTTCCTGCAGTAGGCACAAGTGGGCACCCTCTGATCCTGACCCTGCTGCGCTGCCTTCTGCACATAGGGACGCTTAGCTGGTCCCGCACTACCACTGGCACTGCCTGAATCATCCCTGCCTCTCTTGGACTTGAGCTCCAAGTCATCCTCTGCTCTCTGAGCATCTCCTACTATCTGCTCAAAAGTCGCCTAGCGATCGCTCCTGGTCAAAGACTTGACCGCCATAACCAAGCCCTTGCGAAACTTTCTCGCTTTGGCTGCCTCACTCAAGCCCTCCACAAATCTGCCCAGACGGCAGAACTCCGCTGCGTACTCGTCCACCGTCATGCTCCCCTGGACGAGTGCCTCGAACTGGCTCTCCAAAGCACTGAGCGCCAAATCAGAGAAAAACTTTTCCTTAAAAAGCCTCTTGAAAGCCTCCCAAGTAAGCCCTGGCGTCGCAATCCTCGTATCTGTGCGATACCATGTCAAGGCGAGGTCGAACATCTGACTGCCCGCTGCCTCTATCTGCATGCTGTCTAGAATCTGTGCCAGCCTGAAGATGCCCTCAATCTGCTCTATCCAGTCATTCGCGTACAGGATCCCTTCTGTACCACGGAACTCCTTGGGTCGCATCCTCTGAAAGTTGATAATACTGCCCGGCCTCGGATGCTGAATCTGATCTGCCTGTGGCTGAATCTGTGCCACCCTATCCACTGCCGTCATGGCCACCTGGTGGGCGTTCTCAATGCCCAGCCTCATCACATCTACCTGACGGTGTTGCGCGTCCATCATCTCCCTGAAGAACGCAAACAACTGCGCGGCATCTACTGGAGCAGGAAGTGGTGGAGGAACCACCGGAACGACTGGGGTAGTCCTCGGATCGACAGGTGAAGGAGGATCCCCGAGAGAAGCAGATGCTCCCTCAACCGCAGGAGTGGTGAGTGGAGCGGTAGCAGCTGCCTGAATATAAGCTGGACGAGAGGTAGCAGACCTCTCAGTAGCAACTGCTGGAATGGTATGACGAGATCGTGTCTTTGGAGGCATCCTGAACACAGATCAAAAGAAGTCAATACGGTGCAAGCTACGATATCATCAAAGAAGGACAGTAATATTTCAAAAGAAACACATTCAGAATAATTTGATTGGAGTTGTTCCTAGTCGTGATTGAGTACACCCTCATCCTAGATCCTAGATCCTATAGCAGGCTCGCAGCAGTACAACTAAGTTGTTGTACCACCACAACATCGTACTAATTGCGAATCGAGACCTGCATGGGGCCGCCACCAAAAACGTGTCACGACCCGCACCCGGAAAATCGGGCATGAGTCGTGGGTACGTCCAGCCTACGCCGCAGCATCGGCGGTAGAACGCTGTCTAGGTCAACTATCTAGATAAAATCTCGCACAAAAATTGGCCATGACCTCTCCAAAAGGAGGGCAACCACACAATCAATATAAACCTGTCAAGATCTCAACTCCAAACGGAGGAGCAAATATCATAATGATAACCACAATATACTCAATCACGAATCTAAGCACGATAAGATGACAAAGAAGTCTAACAACTATAAAGTCTAACCAACAACTACTACTACAACAACCTCAACATCAATAATAATAATAATACAACATCCAAAATAATATACAAACAAGGTCTCAATCCAAAACCGGAGACAAATCAGGTGCTAAAAGCTAATAAAAATAACAACAAGGTCCTAGTGATCCCGGCTACCAACCCGGAACTCACCCCTAAACTAGAGGGTCACTGTCTGCACCATCGACAGGCTCAGGTCCATAAAACGTCGGACACCACTCCTCCGGATACTCTGAAAAATATGTCCAGTCAGGACTAGAGCAAGTACATCTCTAACAGCAGTTCCATTTAAATGATAAAAACTATAAAACAGTTATAGCAAGTAGCAAGAAGAATGAAGCAAGTATGAAACAAGAAATATATATAAATCACTGGTGCATAAAGGTAAAGATGCATGGATATCAGAGCAAGATAGTAATAACTGCAAGATACAGGAAATCTAAGCTAAGATCAAGTCCGTGCACAAGAACGTGTAGTGAGTCCAACATGAAAAACATGTAGTGAGTCAAGTCCAGAAATATGTAAGTGAGACCAGCAAGAAATGCAAGAGAGTCCTGACTAGAAAGAATGAACTCGGTGTCTTTGAAATACTTATTTCGACATGTAAACGGCTAGGGGTAAGTACGGCTCACCGCGCACTGGGTGCGCGGCTGCTATCATTCCAGATTAGACCAGAGGGAGTGATTCCTGATGATGTAAGATAGGAATGTTTACATGTCTACTCGAGTATTTCCTCGCCCCGAATAATACAAGTGAATCCAAGACCCGACACGCAAATCAAGATGAGTCCAGCCTGAACATTAATGATGCCTGTAGTGATGCCTGTAGTGATGCCTGTAGGTGATGCCAGTAGTGATTCCAGAATAGAGGCCAGAAACATGAAATGTACGTGTCGCAAGTAAATAAATCCAGAAATATCAGTCAGTGTCCCGTGTTGTGCCAGAATAATCAGATGATACTATACTAGAAGCTGAATCATAATAATCATCAGATAATAAAAACTATCAGAGAATGTACTCGCCTGACGTCCTGAGCAACTGGCGATCCGAACCGGTGTCGCAAGGACCTAATGCGAAAAGTAAGATTAAACAGGGTTCTAATGAGTTAAACAGATATAAAATAACTAAAAATAGGCTTCTAGGGTCGTTCTAGGTCAAACGGGTCAAACCGGTAAAATCTGGGTCAAAAAGTCAACTCTAGGTCCAAAAAGTCATCTCTGGGTCAAAACTAGATCAAAAGTTGACTTTGGCGGTCAACCGAGTCAACTACGGTCAAGTCTGGGTCAAACTAGGGTGCTCCTGAAATTCTAGGCCAAACCGAGGTCATTAAGCTAGAAAACTCACAAACTCGCCTCCTTGAGATACCGGGATACCCTCGGTATCCGATACCTCAACCTACGCTATATACCCCGCCTATACCCTCTAAAACCTATGCTAGCACGAGTAAATATATACACATAAGCATATAAAAATTACTCCAATACTATTCCTAGGCTATTGCTCAAAAACCCCGCTCGAAACTCAATACCTTGAATATCTCAAGGTATTGAGATACCTTGGTATCTCAAGGTATTGAGATACCGCTCTAAACTCAACCCGACTACCCCTCTAGCTAACTAACTATGCATAAACATATATATCTAGCTATAATCTAGGCTAAAATATATATATCTAATATATATATATGCATATACCTAGGTATCTACACACCTTACCTTACCTTACCTTACCTTACCTTACATATATATATATATACCCCTAGATATCTAACTATCTATCTAGCTATGTATATATCTATATATATATATATATCTATATATATATATCTATATATCTAGCTATCCCTCTACCTATCCATCTACCTATCTAGATATATACTATATATCTATCTAATATCTAGCCATCTATCCATGGGTTTATATAGATATCTAGATATCTATCTACTAGGTATCTATCTATCTATTTATCTCTAACTACCTAGGTATCTAGTTACCTATGTATCTATCTAACCATCTATGTATTAATCTATCTATTTGTATATCTATCTATCAACCTAGCTATTCACCTATCTATCTATCTATCTATTAGTCTATCTATCTATTTATCTTAGTTAACTATCTAACTATCTATCAACTTGTCTATCTATCTATCCATATATCTATCTATTTATCAATACATCTAACTACCTAGTTATCTATTCATCTCTAATCTATCTATCTTATGCATCTATCTAGGTATCTAACTATCTATCTAATACCTATTATCCATCTATATATCATTCTATCTAACTAGTTATCCATTTACCTGTCTAACTAACTATAGATGTCTATCTATTTACCTAACTATCTATATATCTATCCAACCATCTATCTAATTATCTACTAATCTATATATATATATATATATATATATATATATATATATATATATATATATATATATATATATACATATATTAATCTCTCTTCCCTCACTAGCTACTACTGCTCCCTGCTATTCTTGCTGCTGCTGGGGCTTCTTATTCCTGCTGCTGCTGCTCCATGCTACTGCTGATGCTGCTGCTTTATGCTGCTGCTACTGCAGCTTTGCTGCTGCTGCTGCAGCTTCCTGCTGCTGGCAGCAGCAGCTGCTGCCCACTCTGCTGCAGTGGCTGCCTGCCTGCTAGCTGAACCCCCCCCCCCCCTCTCTCAAACACACATACACACACACCTATATAAATATATATATATATATATATATATATATATATATATATATATATATATATATATATATATATATATATATAACTAGATACATATATATATACACCTACATCTCTATATACTAACACACACTAACACACTCACACACACACTAAAACACATAACAACACACACACACATAAATATATACATAGCTATATATATATATATATAAACACACACATAAATATATATACCTAGCTATATATATATATATATATATATATATATATATATATATATATATATATACACACACACACACTTAATTTATATATATATATATATATATATATATATATATATATATATATATATATATATATATATATATATATATATACACACACTCTCAACTATAAATATATACACACACATAAATATATATATGTATATATATACACACACAAGCACACTTACACATATACATATATATATATATACACATAGATATATACACACACAAGCACATAGATATAAATACACTCATATATATACAAATATGTATACATAAACACACATACATATAAATATATATATATATATATATATATATATATATATATATATATATATATATATATATATACACATATACACTAACACAACACAACACACAACAACACACAAACAACACGCCCCACTCACGCCCAACGACCCCGACACTCACCAACACCCTAAAATATATAAAATATAACTCGAAAACTCTAGCACACACTCCCCGATACTAACCCAACGCGCGCACAAGCCCGAAACGAGGAAACCAAGTCGAAATGGTCGTTCGGTCATTTCGACGAACACGTGGTGCGCGGCTCGGAAAACCTCCTGAAACACACACCAAACGAACTCGGAATCGGCCCAAAATTTACTCACGCGCTCTAAACGATGCCTAGATCCTAGAAAAAGTGCTCCCGCGTTGATTCTAGGTCCGTGGCGGAAACGCGCACGCACTTAGAATCGGCGACGACGAAAGCCCCAAATTCGCCCGAAATGCCCGTTTCTCTGCGACGCGGCTTCCCGTGTCCGAACGGAGACATGCACTCACCCTCAAGACACCCGACAATGTCTACCTAGGTCCGTCTAACCTAGGACATCATCCAAAATTGGGCCAAATTTGGATTCCACCCGAAATTGACACAAAACCTAGTGTCAAAGTCTCTAAACTCAACCAAACTAGTTCCAACTTCCTCCTACGGGTAGGCTTAGGGTTTAGGAAGGTTCTACAACACTAATTATACTATATAAAAATAATTACAAGGGGGAAAATTAGGGTTTACCTCTTGGGAGTTGGAATCCCAAGCCAAAGTCTCCAAAATGCTCCAAATCCTCCAAACCAAGCTTCCAAGCTCCCAAATCTAGCTCCAATACCAAATCTAAGCTCTACCCACCTAGGTTGGGGAAAAATACAAGGTTAGGGTTCAAGTAAGTAGAAGAAATGGAAGAGGGAAGGAAGAAAAATGGAGAAAAACTCACCTTGAAGAAGAAGGAAGAAGAAAGAAGAAGTGGAGAAGAAGAGTGGAATGAAAAGAGGGGGGAGAGGGCTGTTGTCCACGGGTGGGGGAGGGCTGAATGGGTCGGTCAAAGCACATAAAAAGGGTTACACAAGTTTTAAATTCCTAAAACGCCCCTACTTGACTTGGTTTCGGGTTCCGGGCTCCAAAAGCACTCAAACTAGCTCCAAATCTCTCCCACTAACCTTCTAAAAATATAATAAATATTCTAAACCCAAAAATAAGTCTCACAGGGGTGTGGACTGGGTCGGACATGGGTCCACTAGGGTCTGACATGGGTCCAGGCTAGCTAAAATCCTAAAACAATCAATATAAGAATAATATAATCATTAATTAAATATAAATACAATTAATTATAAATAATAAACAATTAACTAAATTAAAATAAAAAAATACCCGGCTCTGGAAATGGGGTGGTGACATGAGATGCTATCCCCCTTACCGTGTTCAGCGGGTACTCTATCACGTGTATTTCATCATGTGCTTCGGGTATTGATTCTCATGTGCAATCATGTGCTTCTTGTGCTCTCGCCTTCGTGTGCGCGAGCTATTATCATGTACATAGCGTGTTGTGGTTGGATCCAAGAGTATTAGTGGGGGAGGGGAGTAGGAGTTGGTTATGTGATCAAAGCCAAACAGTATTCATGTGTATGTCAGTTATGCAACTCACGTATAACGGAGTTATCATAGTATTTTTTATGTGCAACCTAAGTCGATCATATAGCGAACTTGTGCTCAAGGCACTTAGCTAGTATTCATGTTTTCTCACCTGCAGTTACTTTTTTACTATTTGTATTGTTCTCCAGTTTACTTTGCAGCTACTTATTGTGCTCCAGTATATATTTATTTCCTGTGCATCTTGTATACTTTTCTATTGCTCGTCATATACACCTTACCATGTATTTGGAGTTGCTTTCAGAGTTATGTACTTCACTCCAGTCCTGACTGGACATATTTTTTTCAGAAGATCCTGAGGATTATTGTCCGACGTTCTATGGGCCGGGTGTTGACGAGTGCTGTGACCCTGAGACTGAGGAGAAGCCCTGCGAGGAGACGCCGTTAGCGCCCTAGTTAGCTAGGTGGGTTTCCTGGGTTGTTCCCAGTTGATTTTGGATGATTGTACTTATTCTTTTGATGCTATGAGATATTGTAGACTATTATAGACTTGGACTGTATTTTGGATATTGTCTTGCTCTCTTTGGTTCTGTTTCTTTGTTGATATCATATCGTGCTTTATTTCCTCCCCTAGTTATTGTGATTGAGAGATTATATATATTGCGTGGTTGCCCTCCTTTTGGAGAGGTTATTGTCAGATTTTTGTGAGATATATAGATAGATGGTTGACCTAGAACGGACCTTTACAGCGTTCTACCGCCGATTCTGCGGCGTAGGCTGGACGTACCCACGACTCATGCCTGATTTTTCGGGTGCGGGTCGTGACACCTGGCCAGAATGACAAACCAAATAAAGAGGTCTATTATTTATCATCTACAAATATCCAAATTTTTAAGCCTAATACTCCATAGATAGTTCGAATTGTATAGGAACAATGATCAATTTCATTCGGGAAAAGTCTCAGGCCGGACTCGACTGTTTTCTCCTTAAAAAGATTGTCAGAATAGAGCGGACGACTCATGGGTGTAGGCGTCCAGGACATGGAAGGTAAACCCATCTCTGGAATCCAGAAAGATTCCAGACCTAGAAACTGGGAGGCCTATGACGGCGTTCAATCAAGTAGCATTCTTCATTGATAGCGGGAAACCGCGTTGGAAGAAAGCTACAGCTATTGAAGCCACTTACCGAGGGTGATTCAGTAAACAAAATATACATTCCATCAATGCGAGATCGATCTGTATCCGCATGGTTCAATTAATAGTGAACCAATAATGATATTTTTTTTATCGGTCTATAATCAGCTAGAGACTCACATCTCTCATTCTCCCTATCCTCTCGGACTCCCCCTAACCATTCTTGCCTCAAGGTCTTTGGGAATATTTGTTCTATTCTACTTGAAACCTCGAAAATGGTTTCTTTCGAGAGTTGGATTTCTGAAGACACGGGTTCTCGTTGCTATGACCCCCTTCTAGTCAGATATGATGACTAGTTAAAGAATATCAATCTTAGGGTAAATAGTTTATATTATTTATATTTACTTCAACTTTATTCTTGTACATAGGGAATAAGATTTTATCTTGTTACTGCAAACTTGACTAACTCAATTCTTATGAAATTGCGAATAAGATCATTTGCCCTTACCTCAACAAAGGAAGCACGAACCTCTTCTATAGAACCATTTTTTTCTTGGTCCCAGTTCAATACTAAGCAAGCCCGAACTAATTGAATACTTGTGTGATAAATTCCTCGAATCTTTTTTTCATTTTCGCTAGCACTCTTTAGGTAAGCAATCGTTCCTGGATTTCCGTCTACAAGCATGACCTAGTCGTCACCATACCGGTTTGGGCCACACCCATAACTCATGGATCTAAAAAGAAAGTATTGACACGTCTACTTAGCCATTTGTCTCTGCTTCCGCAGGACAAGAATTCGTCTAATTAGATCGGCAATATAAGAATAAGAAATCCCCAATCTTTTTTTGATCAGGCGACACCCGGATCTATTATGAATCAGAGATTTTAATTGATTCATAGGGTCTCAACAAGAGAATTCCTATCAAGAGTAAATCCGCATTACGTACAAAAAATAGGGAAGAGAAGATTCAAGAGATGAGCGGAAGAGGTCGTCTACTAGATGTGGGTAAAAGTTATGTCTTGGTCCGAGTGAGGATAGCATTTCTCTTCTGCATGTCTCTGGAGTTTTGAAAAATCAAACCATCTCAGAGATAGATATAGAGGTAGAAATTCTCTTGTAGAACCGAAGGGTACATAAAATTTCAATGACCGTTGAATTTGATTCCATCAAGTCTTGAATAGTCAAGAATTTTCCTATCTTTTTGATCAAATACATAATTTAGGAGTAAAGTGTTGATATAACTCACAGAAGTCAACGAAAATAAGTTAATAGAAAAAAATATGTAATATAATTTTTATTTGAATTATAGGATTCAATTAAACAAAAGGATTCGCAAATAAAAGCGCTAATGCCACGACCAGCAAAAAGAAAGCAAGCAATAGCCGTAGTATAGTCAATTATTCGACCTTACTCAAGGGATTGCACAAGCAACAAACCCCATTGTTGCTCCCTCCTGTTGAATGGATTTACAAAAGTACCACGCCCAACAATTCTGATTTACGGGAAAGCACAGAAAGATTCGATTCGAACTTCGTAGAGCCGGTGCTGCTGCTGCCGATTCTAGGCTTCAGAGAAGCAAACCTGTGCTCCCTTTTTCCAGTTGTAGCAACTCAAGTCCGTAAGCGGGTTGAATTGAAAATCCAAGGTTTTCTCGAATCAGGGCTGGTCTTCATCTCGGAAATAAGCTGGCATGAGTGGCCGAGAGAACACCTATACCTTTGAGCTGAACGGGAAGCGCACTACTTGGAGACCGATCAAGGAGATTCCCCAGCCAAAGAAGCCAGCCAAGAAAGAAGTGGTCAAGCCTCCTGCCAATGTCCTGAGCATGAAAAGATTGGAAGCCAAAAGCAAGGAGACATGAGTAATAGAAAACACCCCAGGGAAAGCCTCATGGCCTGGTGGTCGGCGTAACAATAATGACATTTGTCGATATGCCACCGCATGTTTACTAAGATCATCATATATTATTAATGCGTGCACGTGAGAGGACGATAGCAGAAAGACTAGGCCCATAGCTATATTATAGTTTCACCAGCGAATCAAGCAGGCTGGAGGAGATAGCCGACCGATCGAGCTAAGAATCGTAGGAATTTATTCACCCGATCGAGGAGTCAGCTATCGAGTCTGCAATTTTTAAACGAGTCGTTAGTCGTAGAATATTATTCCCGTCAGACTTGAAACGAAAATAACAAAGAAAAGTTCAGACAATTATGTCCCCCTTTTGCCGAAGTAAATAGATCTAAGATCCTTTTTTATCCACATTTTTTCATTCATGTATCGTAAATAGGTTATCCGTAGGATTTTTTTTCTTTTTTGCTCTTTTCTTTACACGATACTTTGTATTTTATGTACCTTACCACATCAATGTAATTAGGAATAGAGAATCTCTATCAAATGCTGTTGGAAGAATGGTATCAATTGTTATTTGATTTGATACATTGTGGTCGCTAACGTCTGTGAATTAACAGAAACAGAAATAGAGGGATTCGAACCCTCGGTAAACAAAAGCCTATCAAAATCAAGCTTCTGTTCTATCTTGGAAAAGCCGCCGCAAGGGAAAGTCGTTCAAGTCAGGAATAGAGGTGGAAAGTTTGTCTGTGTCAAATCGAGATTAGCTGGGTGTGAAGTAACCCGCGTTCAAGCTATCGAAAATCATGCATTGGATGGATGCCCGGGCATTGAGAAGGAAGGACGCCTCTGCAATTTCAGAATCCCCCTATAGAATGGCTTGTTCTCCCCGGTCGGAATAGGCGACAATCCATAAATATTCATTGGATTCGCCCAGATCACCTGGATCATTTTCCACCCACCATCACCGACTCACTCAGTAGGAGCTATTTCACTCTGCCACAGGTCCCTAGGTATTCTCTACCTACCCACCTGTGTCAATTTCGGGTACAGGTACCCTTTTGTTGAAGGTCAACATTTTGTTCATTCGGGTTTAATTGTGTCATAGCTCTATAATTCGAATTAGGTTTATCGTTGGATGAATTGCATTATTGATATTGACCCCAAAAAAGAAACGGTAGGTACAGCTAGTCCGTGAATAGCTTACCATCGCACTGTAAAAATTGGATATGTTCGATCTATGGTCATTGGTGGCCTCCTAAAAGGATCTACTAAATTCATCGAGTTGTTCCAAAGGAAAGGACCCGTAATAGAAAAAAAATGGGATTTTTCTTAAAATCAAACAAAAACGAAGAATTCTAATTCTATAAGGTTGAATAAAAATCGGTTAACCGTATTTAATAGAATTGCAATGCTTAGTATGTGACTCGTTAGTTTTTTCTTTATAGTATAGTTTAGAATTGGGATTAAAAAATCGGAGGAGCCTTCGGGCAAGAATGAGCGATCATTTGGATTATGAGGTGCTTCATTCATGAAATGAAGTATCAAATCAAACAAAAAAAAAAATATCGAATCATAACATAGAAAGTAGGAAAGACTCTTTGGATTTAGCCATACCATTAGATTATATTGACAATTCCAAAAAACACTTGTAGTAATTTATCATTCAATGAATGAATGAAGAACTTAAAAGAAAGCATTTTACTTATTCTTTATACTTCTATCTCTTCAAGGCATTCGTCCTATATTCCAGTACAATTATTTTTGTACAATGGTACATTCGTGGATAGGGAACTATACTAGCTACCTATCTAATTTATTGTAGAAATTCCGGGATCAATGACCAAACATGAATCTTTCAATTCATTTTGCTCTCACGCTCAATTATTTATTTTATGTACATTTCCATATCTTTTAATGTAATGAGCCTATCCTCTATTTTCTGTTCGTATTCAAAGATATCGAAACTAACACCAGGCTGCACATCACCAGATGTCATAAATTCCTCCGAAAAATAATAAACTGATACTGTTCGACCATACAATAGAATCAAAATTCTCATTGTCGGAGGAAGTGAATTAACAAATGCATACAAAAAGTTCTGTAAATGCTAGAGGTGTGGTTCATTTTGCGCTTTTTTTTGAATTATCCACTTCAAGATATAAAAAAATGGATCGATTCGATTTGGATGGAATTGAAAAAGTCGATTTGATCCAAATTTGCCTACCTCTAATTATTTTGAGTAGGGGAGGGGAGGGGAGGGGAGGGGAGGGCCTACCAATCCAATCCTCTGCTGAGGCCAGTCATCTCCTGCCACGGTCTCCTCAAATTTACGGTCCGGTCCCTCAACTCGTCTGACGGGACTCGTCACGTCTGCATAATCATCATCATTCGTGCTCCGCACTCCCTACTTCATCAATTCCATTTACCATGCTGGATAATAACGACAAAACACACCTATCACATTCTCTCTCTCTCTCTCTCTCTCTCTCTCTCTCTCTCTCTTTCTTTCTCCTTTTGTATTTATAAATTGTTCGCTCAAAGTACGTACATGCATCATCGCCCACTGCCTAACCCGTGAAGCTCGTAACCGTACACAACATCACTCACGTGGCACCACACAAGCTCCCCCTACCCTTTTCTTTTCTGAGCACAGCAGCGAGAAATTACAGAACCACGACTTGCACGCTTCGGGTTATTTGGAGAGAAAGGGAGTGAATTTGGATAAGATTGTTTGATTTTATCTTCTCTTAGATTAAAATTTAAAATTATTTTTAAAAGTGTTATTAAATTTTTTAAATATTATTAAAAGTTTTGAAAGTATGGTTAATAAATTTTTAACGATATTTTTATAAAAATATTTTCAACTTTTAATCTAACGAGAGGTAATATCAATATACATAATCTAACAAAAATAAAATTAAGTAGTCCATTTGGATACTTTGAATAAGTCAGTATTATAAGTAAAAGAAGAAAACAATTTAAAGTTTAGAATATGAATTATTGTTCAAGTAGTCAAATATTATGGCTATTTAGTGTTTAGTCCTTAGATTTTATATCAGTTTTGAGTTTAAGTCCTAACATATCTAATTAGAATATTTAGACCCTGAAATTTAATTTTTGATTTCTTTTTTTTATTATACCCTTATTTTTAGCTTACGTTAATTTTTGTCCTTTTATTGATGTTGAGGGTATAATGGAAAAAAATTAAAAATTAAAATTAAAATCTTGGGTTCAAACTTTTCATTTGGACATGTTAGGACCTAAACTCTAAACTGATATAAAATATAGGTTCTAAAAGCTAATTAGTCCCAAATATTATAATTAGAAATTTTGAAAGTTCAGTAATTGACTTGTTGTTCAAGTGAGTAAAAAAGTTTTTAACTTTTCGTTGTAGTTACATGAGTACTAAAAATTTTATTTTTTTTAAAGTATAGAGTAAATGATCCTCTAATTTTACGTGAAGTAGGGATGCAATTTTTTTTATTTTCGACATTCTATTTTGAGGGGAAAAAAATTCAAAAGTTCAATTTCATAGTAGACACGATTGGAAGTTCGTCTCAAACGACATCAAATTTTGCCTATAATTTTTACAGTTAAACATATAAAATAATTTATAATTATAATTTTGACCGCTTTTGTATTTCAAATTTGCAAACCAACCAAGAAACTATGTGTTATTAGATAATGGATGAATAGACTGGAACAATGGTACTGAGCCTAAACAGCCTTTCATAAACATATCATTTGCCGAAACATATCATTATATTACTATTTGATTAAATCCCAACAATATTTTAAAGTCCTTTTCCAAGAAGAAGAATTGATTGAGGAGGTATCTATGCACATTCTGTAAGAACATCATTAGTAAAACTCGTTTCCTATTCTAGGTCTTAGATTTAAAAAATAAGAGTTTATTTTGTAGAATAGTAACTCTTATTCCAAATTTCTATTTCTAGATTTTGAGTTCCATTACACTTATGGAAGCTATATGTTGGGTCTTTCAATTTGTAGATTCTAAATTGTAGGAACCCATTTTGAAGAATAATAAGTTTTAATTTGGAGTCTAACTTTCTAAATTCTAGATTTTATATTTATTTATTTTCACGTCAATTTTTTATCACACAATCTTTGAGACCGAAGTTCACTTTATCATTTCCTACTATTCTCATACAAATCAAATCCATTCTACATTTGTCTGTTTTTTTTTTTTAAATTTTAAATTCCAAATTGTATTGGAGAATTCCAAATACTAATTATGCTCTAAAAAAATACATAATGTAAAACTAGTATTTCCTTTTCTTTTTTTTTTCTTTTTTTGGATGTCTTCTTGAGTTGAACTCGTCGTCATCGACGGTGTATTTGTACCTACGGAGGATGTACCACAAATGATCACACTTAAGGCCTTGTTTGACTTACATATTAAAGAAATCAAAATAAGAAAAAGTTGTTCATTTTTTGTTCCAAAGTTTATTACGAAAATTTAGGACGACGATAACTATACTTAAATGTGCAATTATAGTCTATTTTATTCATTTACATTGGATTTCTATGATGTTAATTTTATTCTAAAATAAAAAATTAATAATTGGAACAATAATATTACTTTCTTTCTTATACCATCTTGGGGGGTGAGCATTATTCGATTTTGGACCAAAAATCGAATCGAATCGAACCGAACGGTTCGGTTTAAAACAAATTCGGTTCAGTTTCGATTTTGAAAATACTAAAAAAAATTTATTCGGTTTCGATTTCGGTTTGGATTCAAAATCGAAAATTTATTTTACAAAAAATATTTTCAAATAAATTAACTAAAACAAAAGTATTTCAGAAAAAATTGAAGTTACGAAAGTTTTTGCCAACACACAGATGGCGAAAATATGATAATTATTTTTTTCTTGTTTTTTTTAACATTTTTGCCAAATCGGTCGGTGAAAATACGACTATGGATTTATTTATTTATTTTTGGTTTTTTTGTTTTGGTTTTTTTTTTTTTTTGTGTTATTTTTTAGGATGGTTGGGTTTGATTTTGTGTGTGTTGGTTTTGAGAAATTTTATTATTCTATTTATGAAAACCTTCAATTTTATGAAAATTTCAAATTATTTTATTTTATTTATTCTTGTAAAAAAAAAATTCCAAACAACTTGTTACCAAGTATGGATTGGATTGGTTTAAAAGTCGCTACTTAAAACCATTCAAAATCGAACCCATCATAATCGTTCATAATCGGTACTCTAAAAATACCTCATAATCACTATTCCCACAATTGCCAAGCAGACCCTTAAAGTTTCTACCGTAATCGAAAGTTAAATCAATCTTATCACGATTAGTAAATTATTTTACGAAAATTTTTATACAGAGCATCAAAAATATAACAAATCTCACTCAAAGCACGAAAGTTTGAAAATTTACAAATAGAGCATCATAACGCCTATCCGAAGGGCGTTTCACAAGTTCCAAAAAAAAATTTCGTTTGGGACCGTATCCTTCCGTTACTAAAAACAAAATATATAATAATAGAAACGCCCTTTGGAAGGCCATTTTCTTCAGACACGTCATAGAGCGATATAAATATGCTAACACTGTTTCACTCCATGAGTGTTTTGTATTGGAATGGATGTCCGCAAGAAATGGTAGCAGTCGCACGTTGATCATATTTTTCGTAGCGTCGGGGAATAAAAATTCACCGCATAGACATAGTAAGTAAGCTCTAGTACAATATATCACCTGAAAATATAATTGAATATTGATACCATCTACATTAAATAAACATTAACAATAATTAATACATGTAAATAAATATCCGCGAAGAATCGACATGAACTGTTGTAGAGCCGATATAATCAACATGCATAAAAGTAGACCGGAGCCAAGTGAGTTTGACAGTGCTGGTTTCTCCCATGTGAGAGGGGGGCTCCACACCGAGGTATTCTCTAACGAGATGTTTTGCTTCCAACTTTTCGTCAATAGTGGAAGCACTGAATAACGTAAGTATAGAAATAAAACAAACACTTTATTGATATTGAACAAGTGTTACCAATCGCCTATGCATTTATTATTCCGCTGCACTCGGACAATCTGTGCGACCATGTGGCTTAGATCTCTTACCGTCTGTTCATATCACGGCCTTGCACGGGCCGGCTTATGCTCGTGCGACATCACGTCCAGATGGGTCAAGCGATAGTCCCGCTGGAGCACCGGTGCGGTGATAGTGCCTAGTGGGGACGGCCGATTCGTCTGCGGGAGATCGAGATGTGACATGTTGGTATCAATATATAGGATTACCCTCGATAGGTAATCTCAGAATCTGTGCCACATCCGCTAATGTGATCGTCATCTCCCCGAAGTGTAGCTGAAATGTGTTGCGTGTTGGCCACCATCGCTCAACGATACTTAATATCAAGTCTCTTCGTGACGCTTAATTAGTATAACATCAATAAAGTGAAAACCAAAAGCCTCCACCAAGATCTTTTGGCCTTCAGTCAACTCTCATGATGACCGTCGCTCACCATGCTCTCGTAATTTTACATCTGAATAATCATAGTGTTATATAATAGATGTATAGATATCGTTAGCACAATATAATACGCTTAACAACAATAATATCAATTATCTAAAAATTATAATACCGGTCATGCGAAAACCAGACTAGAAATGTGAGACTCTCGCTCACGTTCAATGGTTGTAGTTGTAGGTCCACCGGGTATGCGCCCGTCATTTTGAAAAGCCATCTGTATTTATGATTAGGACATCACATAAAAAATACGTAATTAAATTGCTATTGAACTCTTTTCAAACTCTTGAACTCTTGAACTCTTTTACCTGTTTTTTCTTTTGTATCTTCTTCCTCTTGAACTCTTTTCAAACTCTTGTAGCCTCCAGCTTCTCCTATTGAACTCTATTTTTGGAGAAACTCTCACAAATGTTGTCTTCTTCGCCTTCTGTAAATTTATAACCAAAATCATCATTCTTAAACACTTCCTTCTACTACCTACTCTTTTTTTCGGTCAAAAACTGTATCATGCTATGGACTTTTTCTCTTCCCGACAAACTTATGTCATTTACAATGCATTCAAACAAAGCATGCTCACGGGATCCCAAGTGTGCTCACGGGATCCCAAGTGAATGCATGTAATCGTGTGAAAAAAGAAAAAAAAAGTGAGTGAAGAGTGTCAGAAAGAGAGAGAGGAGAGGGCCAAAGAGAGAGAAGAAAGAAACAGACGAGAGGGAGGACAAAGAGACATAGAGAGAGATGGAGGACAAAGAGAAGACGGGAGAGATGACAGTGAGAGAGACGAGAGAGTGAGACAAAGAGGGGACAGTGAGAGACACGAGACAGAGAGGGAGAGAGAGACGAGCGGGAATGAGAGTGTGAGAAAGCAGAGAGAGTGAGAGTGAGAGAGAGAGAGAGAGAGAGAGCAAAGAGAGATATGAGTGGAAGAGAGAGGGGTAGAGAGAAGGAGCAGAGAGTGAGTGGAGAGAGAGAGAGAGAGAGAGAGAGAGAGAGAGAGAGAGAGAGAGAGAGAGCACAGTGAGTGAGTGAGTGAGTGAGTGAGTGAGAGAGGGGAGCAGAGAGTGAGTAAGAGAGAGAGAGAGAGAGAGAGAGAGCGCGCAAAGAGTGAGAGAGAACGAGTGAGAGCAAAAAAATAGAATAATAGAAAATGCCCTTTGGAATGACGTTTTCTCTAGAGATAACGTCCTTCCTATGGACGTTTTCTATTATTATATTTATATTTTTTAGTAACGGAAGGAGACGGCCCCAAACGAAAAAAAAATTGTAAATTGTGAAACGCCCTTCTGTTAGGCGTTATGATGCTTTATTTGTAAAATTTTAAACTTCTGTGCTTTGAGTGGGATTTGTTATATTTTCGATGCTCTGTATGAATTTTTATTATTATTTTATAAATAGACAATTTTATCGTTAAAAAGAATAAAAAATATATTCTCGTCCCATTTTTAATCATCTTCACACTGATATAATATATGATAACGTGTGAGGGTCCGGAGACACCAATTTTTACTCGATAATATCGTATTACTGAAAAATAATCGAAAATAAAATTAACTAAAATAAAATTTGGAGATCGAAACATCACTTTTTGCGATGCTAAAATTTTTCGAAGTCCGTCAAACGGTGAAACGGTTTATCTCATAGTACTTTTCGCTAGGTAATTTTGGCACAAGCTGGACCTCGTTTCGATCTCTTAGTCAAAAGTTATGATACTTTAAAGTTTTAAATTTTGTACTTTTGTCTGTAACATATGCGTTTTGCTTCGGATGAAAATTATTTCTACACGAATTGTGTTATTATCATCGAAAACATACAAATCTCCCTATTGTTTGACGAAAAACGATTTTTGAACAAATAGTTATGGCCGTTCGAAGTCTGCTCAACGCCAGACTTAATTATGGCCGTTCGAAGTCTGCTCAACCTAAATAAAACTAAACAAAACAACTTTTTTTTCCCAAAAAAAAAACTAATTAAAAAAACCAACACACACTGAAACATTAAAACCGAACCAACCATCACCCACCCACCCACCCACCCGCGGGACAAAGTGCAGAATTTTCGCCAATTAAGTTGGCAAAATTTTGGACAAGTCCAAATTTTTGCCAACTAGGTTGACAAAATTTTGACACTCGATTTTTGTCATCCGAGATGGCAATATCTATCGTCAGTTCAAAATTTTCAAAACTAGTATCATTATAATTTAATTTATTTAAAAATATTTTTTGTACAATAAATATATATATATATATATATATATATATATATATATATATAAACAAAAAATATAAATTAATCAAAAAATTGAATAAACTGAAAACTAAATCGATTTAATTAGATTCGATTTGGTTCGTTTATTGCCCATTTTAATTCGATTTTGATTTTGTCTATTTGATTTTTGATCGAATTTAATTTTTGCTTAATCGATTTAATTTTGGACCGAATGCTGAATCCTAGTACCAACCAAACATTGGAGAGAAATTAAATAAATTTATTGACAGCCATTACTCTACTGAGATCTAGGAAGATGACAAAACAGAAACGGACAACATACGCATAAACATCTGCTCAAAGTCGATAATTCAAACAACTGAACCTGATGAGAAGAAAGAATTGGTTAAAAGGACACAAGGACTAAATTGTATGCTACTGATATGTTCCCGTGTGTATGTGTTTTCACACACGCGGACACAGTAAGATACCTGCTCATAAGCGGACACAGTAAGATACCTGCTCATACGTGGGGCTGATTGCCCCGTCGGATGGTCCCACCGGACACATCTCACTTTATTTTATGTCGACATCGTGTGTGTACGAAGTTGATGAGGAAGAACTTTTTGATCCTAGTGAAAAAAGCCACTACAGTACGACAAGGAGTCCCTATTGAACTCTCGAGACCTCAACCTAACATCACTGTTGTATTTCGAAATCAGATCAAAGAAGAAAAGATAGTCACAAAATAAAAATTCACACAAGAATTCATCTAAGAGAAGTTGGTATACTGAGATTCACACAAGAGTTCATTTACTGTAACACACAACTCCACAGAAGCACTAAACAAGGAACATGTTACAAACTGACAAAAAAAAAAAATACAAATACAAAAAGAATCAAAAAATCGTTCTTCTCTTTACGTTCGCAGACGCTACACCGAGAAGAACGAGAACAAAAACAAAAATACAAAGAAGGAAACTCATGTTGGGGTGATCAAAACCAATAGAGCTTAAAGGCAAGATTCGTGCTATACAACGATCTGACACATGATCCAGCATGTTCACACGATAACTTCTGAAACGCTCTTGGTCACATTCGGATCACTCGGAAGATTCCTTTGGAAGAATGTTAATTGCTGCCGCAGGTCCTGCTGGTGCTCTCGGTTTTTCCTCTCTCTCTTAATTTTTCAACTCTCTAAATGAAAGAGGAGAGCCTCTATTTAAAGAGGATTTCAGCTTCCATGCGGCCTGAGAAAAAAATTAGGCCGCATGCGCCGCTGTACTGCACAGAGCAGACAACGTCGTCAGGCGCAGAAAGCTGTATCCGCGTGGAACAGAGAGCCACGAGCCGCCTGCGTTGTACTGCATAGAGAAGACAGCGCCGCACCGAGCCGCCAACAGCAGTCTTTGTCCGCTCCATACTTGACTCGCTCAAGCTAACTTGCTAGCCGCATAGCTAAAGGCCGCAAGGCCCCTGGACGCATGGGCTCCTGGCCGCATGCGCACAGGGCCGCATGTGCCCCTGACCGCATGGCCCCTGATCGCAAGCGCTCCTGGCTGGAAGCGCTCCTGGCCGCATGCGCACCTAGCTGCTTGGGCACCAGACCGCTTGGGCACCGGGCCGCATGCGTACCTGACCGCATGGGAACCTGTCTGTGTAATGCCCTGCTCCGCGTAGCATTATGTATCAAGGTGAGTGGGCAGAACTTCGTTCTCTGATTCTTGCACGTCTTAATAATGAATCTAAGTTTTTGAATACTTGTTTTCATAAGAGAATGATAGAACCTGCCTTGCATGCTAATAAGAGAACTCACCTAGCTTGTCTTTGAAACGAACATGTCTGCTTAACTAAGAGATCCTGAAACGCCTGTCTAAGACTAAGTGTTTGCATGAACATATTCACTATCGCCTATGCTCCGAGAGAACCATATCGTGTGCCTGAATGTGTTCAACGATAAGGCGGCTTTCCCCGCAACAATAAAATATCGTCTGATGGTTCGTCTCATCTGCATCCTAGAGTTTATTTGATAGTGTTTCATGCATTTGCATTGGTCGGACAATGGCTATTGGTGGAAAGCAACCATGCGTCATGGATGCTACAGAGATAGTGGAAAGCAACCATGTGTCAAGGCTGCCAATAGCATCAGATAAATGAGTCATTGGTCAGCTCGATCAACCGCTGTGGATCATGAGTTACTCGGGGACTGCACTGCATATAGCTAGTTCATTGTGTTGGCTTGGATAGATGACTGCCCCTAAGATATGCATTTGTGTCTAGATGTGCATTTGTCCCTAGAGTCTCACAAGACACGCTGCGCACACCCTGAAACAGAACAATCGCCTTGTCTTGCTTATATCGCATATGAAACTCTGTTTCCAAAGATGTTTTCAAAAGAAAGTAATATGACTCCGTTTAACTGCTGCATGTAACGAACATAGGTAAAACTAGAAAGATCACTAGTAATGTAATATTTTACAACATGATTACTTAGTGTTGGTTTTAGTGAATGCTTGCTTCTGTTCAGTTGTTGTATCTCACCAGTACTTATAAAAGTGCTGACCCACCAACAGTTTACTTGCTTGCAGGTACTGGATCGTCCGAGGGAGCGATAGGCGTGCCTCATCCCCAAGACCCAAAAATTCTGGTTTCGATTGCCCCGAGCATGCTTTCGTATAGAGGGGCATAATGTATGGAACGATGTATTTGTAATCAAAGAACCCAGTCCCTCGATTTGCCACGAATACTCAGTTGGCTAAATGCATTGCATTGCAACAAAGTCCCTTCGCTGCTTACTCGATTGATGCGATGATAGCCAAATAAACTTTAACGATGTTGCCTTGTGCGGGCGCAACCCCAGGCTCGCACGACATCACGTCCCGGTATCAAACGGCCATACGCTGCCCCGTTGGGAGAGCCAAGGCGCGGTGATTCGCGTCCGATGGTCCGGCGGGGGAAGCGGTGGTCCGGTGGCCCTCGGGGCCGGGGTGTGACAGCCTGCATGGGCACCTGACCGCATGGCCCCTGGCCACATGTGCTCCAGGCAGCATGGCTCCACTAAGCATGAGCCCGAACAAGCAATCGTGCATGTAACTTGTGCATAAAAGGAGCGCATGAGCGCCATGCGACGATGGTGACGTGCTAAGGGCAAAGTACGCCAACAAAGCGACACTTTGCGCCCTTGAGTCTGAGTCCGAGTCCGAGTCGCTAAGCCCCTTTAGGGCTTAGCTCCTAAGGAAAACTTCCCAAAGGTAGTAAAAAAATAAAAATTGTCATAATGAGGTTCACACTTAATCCCTCTAGAAAAGTCAACCAACAAGGGCCATCACCCCATATGAATATATCAATACTAAGCAAAGCTATATATTGAGATATGCACATTGGTGGTTTTTCAATGTGGGACTAAAACTCCCAAAATAAAGTGAAAACCCCCAACAATCCCACATATATATAACAATATATGGTCAAGCGTTCCTCACAATGACTACCCATCATGCATTAGGATAGATGTCGCCCACGACTTGAATCTTTCTGCATGGGTCAAACAACAGTAGATACAAGAATGGACTATGCCTTGAATTCTGAACCATAGCTTCTGTTCTTTCCACTCGCACACTGACATCCGTTGTGCCTCCGGTTGTACATTAAAGGCCCTATGCTGACCTGGTTTTGGTGTATGTATCTTGGGTGTCTATAAGTTTACCCTCAAGAGACGGCCTATATCTCTGTCCATACACTTAGGTGAGTTCCTTTTTTAAGAGAGTTTAATATTTTCCAGCATGAAGTATTGCGCTTCCGTGCGGTGCTACGCCGCAGTGACATGGCTCTTAGTCGAGGTTAACTACCTCATGTGGTGTCACCCACAGTAGCATGAGGTCACTAGCCTCTTAGTAGTGTTGTACAACGTCCCAGAATGAAGCATTGTGCTTCCGTGCGGTGCTACGCCGCTGTGACATTGCTCGCAGCCGAGGTTAACTACCTTATGTGGTGTCATCCACTGTAGCATGAGGTCACCGGCCTCTTAGTAGTGTTGTGCTACAACTCTCTATCTTTTCAGCATTATGCTACCTGCCTATTTGTGGTGCTACTGCCGCTGTGACATGGCTCGCAGCCGAGGCTTTACACCTTTTTCTTCATCGTGGTGTTACACCACTGTAACATGGGATACAAGTCCCTTGTAGTGCTGAACTACACGTGCTTCCTGCTGCGCATGCCGGACATTCACTCTGCCCGAGAACTCATTAAGGCGTCGAAGCCAATCTTACACAAGAATTGTTCTATAGAACAAAATAGTAAACTACAGTGCTTTCAGGTACGTATCCCACATGGTCTATAAGAACTACCCACTGTACTTGATATTTTTCCAGTCAATGGTCCTCCCTTGAACCAAAAGCTAGATGCCTAGTAGATTTCTTTTTGAACTAATAGCATAAAACTTCATGGTAGGATTACAAAGACACAATATCAGATGTCCTTCAAGCCCATGTTACCTGTTATGTCTTTGACTAATTGGCGCCTGAGACCTTTAGTGAATGGATCCGCTAGGTTCTACTAACTCCGAACATCCACCACTGCAATGACACCAGTCTTGATAAGGTTATTCAGTGCTCTGTGCCAAAGCCGCACAGTTCTCTTCTTTCCATTGAAGAGATTATTATATGTTATTGCTGCAACTGCCTGGTTGTCACAGTATATCGGTACAGCCAAAATCTGCACACCAACCACTGGAAGATCGTATATGAGCTTCCGAAGCCATTCTGCTGCATCTGCTGCAGCTTCAAGTGCATAGAACTCAGACTCCATCGA
The DNA here is from genome assembly GCA_036927795.1 of Iris macrosiphon. Classification (NCBI taxonomy): domain Eukaryota; kingdom Viridiplantae; phylum Streptophyta; class Magnoliopsida; order Asparagales; family Iridaceae; genus Iris; species Iris macrosiphon. Next base: position 196,164,085 of record JAYESA010000008.1, on the reverse strand, counting down.
TGAGCGTGAGAGCAAAGTCTGCTTCTTCGACTTCCACGATATGGCAGCTACTTTCATTGAGAAAAGATATCCTCCTGTGGATCTATCGCTCTCTTCTTCTGAGCACCAACTAGCATTACTGAAGCCTTCTACCACTGCTGGATCTCGGCTGTAGTAAAGTGCAAACTTTTGAGTCTTCTTGAGGTATCTCACCACCCTCTTCACAGCTTTTCAGTATTCAACACTTGGATAACTCGTAAATCTACTCAGCATCCCCACAGCAAAAGCAATGTCAAGCCTAGTGGCAATTGTAGCATACATCAAGCTCCCGAAGATACTAGAATACTCCAACTGTCTGACGCTTTTTCCTCGATTAGCTTTCAGTTTCTTGTAACATCTATATCGAGTATCGATCATTGGAAGATTCTGATATCCATAGCGTGTGAGCATTTTCTCCACGTAGTGAGCTTGTGATAGAGAAAGTCCAGCTTCCGTCCGGATTATCTTAATCCCAGGGATGACATCTGCATCTCCCATGTCCTTCATACTGAATTTAGACGATAGGAACATCTTTGTTCTAGTGACACATTCTTCATCCGTGTCTAGGATTAGCATGTCGTCCACATAGAGACAAACGATTACACCTCTATCACCAGCGAACTTCGTGTACACTCACTTATCAGTTTCGCTGACCTTGTAGCCATTTGATCTGATAAATTTGTCAAACTTCTCGTGCCATAATTTGGGAGCTTGCTTCAGACCATACAGAGATTTTACCAGTTTGCATATTTGTCTTCAAGACCTTTGACGATAAACCCCACTGGCTGCTACATGTAGATATCCTCAGTCAGTTCACCATTCAGAAATGATATTTTGACGTCCATCTGATGAATCACTATTCTGTGAATAGCACCTAGAGCAATCAACATCCTCATAGTAGTCATCCGTGCAACGGGAGCATATGTATCGAAGTAGTCAACCCCCTGTATATGAGAAAATCCCTTTACCACTAGCTTGGCCTTGAACTTGTCAACAGTTTCGTCTGCTTTCATCTTCTTCTTAAAGATACACTTGCATCCGATGTGTTTAGCTCCTTCAGGCAGATCGACTAACTTCCAAGTATTATTAGAAGTTATCGAGTCAAAATCGTCATGGATAGCCTCTTTCCAGAAAATAGCACCTCTGATCTTCATTGCCTCATCATAGGTAAGAGGATCAGCTTCCACATGATAGGTAACAAAGTCTTCTTCGAGGTCCTTCGGCCTCCTCACTCGTTTTCTCTCGGCTCAGTGGGTTCTGGTTCAAATGTTGTTTCGTCAACAACAACAACTTCTTGGACTACTTCTCTCTGAGGGGTACTTTCCTCGTCCACGCTAGCAACATTCTCAGGGACATCCGCGAGAACAACATTATTGTGCCTAGAAAACTTATCTTCAAAGAATCTTCATCGCGAGATTCTATGATATGATTAGATTCGATATCAAGGAACCCCCGAGCATCACTCTTATCAGCATAGTCCAGAAATATGGTCTTCGTAGTTCTCGTTCCTAGTTTCTGAATCTTGAGGTCTATAAGCTTCACATACGCCAGACACCCCCACACTCGAATAACATTCATGTTGGGTCTGACCTTGAACCAGAGTTCATAAGGATTAATGTCAGATGTCGCGAACAGTACTCTATTCAGAATAAACGTAGCCGTAAGCTCTGCTTCTCCCCAGAAGCACTTTGGAAGTCCTGATATCAGCAACATGGAGTTCATCAACTATGTCAGCGTCATGTTTTTCCTTTCTGCTACACTAATTTATATTGGGGATAATACGGAGTAGTCGTTTCATTGACAATTTCATGCTCTTTGAAGAACGATGCGAATTCCAAGGAATGATATTCTCCGCCTCGATAGCTTCTGAGTCTTTTGAGTTGTTTACCGGTTTGACGTTCTGCTTCAGTCTTGAAGTCCTTGAACTTCTCGAACTCTTCATATTTTGACTTTAGAAGATATACGAATCCGTACTTCGAGAAATCGTCAATGAAAGTGATAAAATACTTTATTCTGACTTTTGTAGAGAATTGCTTTAAGTCACAGATATCTGAGTGTACCAACTCCAGAAGATCTGTGCTTCGGTTCACTCTTCTGAACGATTTCCTGACGATCTTCGTCTGCGCACAGACTTCACATTTCTCCAACTCCATATCCAATATTTGGAGATAAGGCCTAGACTAGTCATCTTGTTAATGCGTTTACAATACACATGTCATAGTCTATTATGCCACAACTCAAGAGAATAACCAGAAGTAGAGATTGCATTGATACAAACATAAGGAGTTAATAGCTGCAGTTTAAACACCCCTTCAGTACAGAATTTTTTTTTGAAGTATGTTCCCTTGTAGGACATCACCATCTGACCGGCATTGATATCCATCCTCAGGTTCGCCTTGCACAGCAGACTCCCAGAAACCAGATTCTTGGTGATCATTGGTACGAGCTTCACATTCTCCAGTGTAAGTGACTTTCCAGAAGTCAGCTTCAGCACTACCTTCCCGATCCCCAGTACTGCAATTTGAAACTTATCCGCCATCGAGACTTTCTCAGAGGTAGGCTCATACTTGGCAAACAGCTCCTTCTTAGAGCACACGTGTCAAGATGCACCAGTGCCCACCGACCAGTCAGTTTCCACGTCATGTGATCAACCTGCGCAATCATAAAAACTAGGTTAAGCTCACATTGCTCTTTCAGTTTAGGCTTCGACCTGTAGTCGCTTTTGTAGTGACCCTTCTTGCCATAGTTGTAGCATGTCACATCAGTCTTCGGCTTTGGCTTGAACTGAGTCGCCTTCACCTTCAGCTGGGTAAAATCCTGCTTCTTCTTCTTGTGGGGAAATTTTTGCTTCCTTTTAGAGCCACTAGCATGTACCATATTGGCCTTAGCCAACTGCTTGGATAAGGAGTCCAACTTCAGTTGACCCCTGGCTTCATCTTCAATATGAATCCAGTGAAGAAGATCTTCAAGCCGGATCTCCATATTTTTACGATACATGTCAGTCTTGAACCTGATCCAGCTTAGAGAAAGTTTGGTAACGATAGCCCTCACCATAAATTTTTCTTCCTGCTTCATACCCTCTTCCTCCAGTTTCTGCTGCATCTTAACTTGTGGTAACATTACATTCTCGTCCTCAAATTGCAAAGTGAAGAACTTCTCAATGAGATAAATTTTAGACATTTTCTCGCCAGTTTTATAGTGCTTCTCAAGAGATTCCCAAACATCTCTTGCCTTCTTCTTCTTACTATAGGACTCTGCCATTGAGTCATCCATAGTATTGAGAATAAATGTAACGCCCCGCAACCGCTCGGAGCGTTACGCTGAGTCGGACTGAATGAATCAAATGCTGGTTACATTTGAAATGTCAGATTTTGGGAAGAAGGATTAATCGAGTTGGTTTCAATGTGCAGATGGCTAGCGGGTTCGATGGAAATCAGGTGTTCGTTCCTAACAGTACTGAATAGCTGAATGGAAGCGATAATGCCGTCTTCCTTAGTCCGATCGGTCGGATGATTTGTAGAGCACGGCCTGCTCGCACGGTCATACCAGTTGAGTAGATCGCGCTTGCATCGGACCACGGGTTCAAGGGATTGGCCGTATCGGCAGGACAGGATGCCTAACGGGATCAATCATTGTGAGTGGGCTCTTTCCCTTCTCCTCTACTCCTTCATGCCTAATAATATGGAAAACACGTAATGGCTTGAACACTTGGACTGAAACATCGGGAAGCACTACACTGAGGCGTGCATAGAGTGTGCGTCGTTGGCTTGGTAGGATTGTGGCTTGATATGGTTTACGCGTTGGATAGTTGGATACGATAGCTGGATTATTCATTTGAGGCGATCGGTTGGTTTACTTGGGATTTTGCTTGGACGGTTGGAAATATACAAGTTGGAATGATACAATTGAGGCAATGGGAACATTGGGAATATCGGGTATCTGGGCGAGCGAGCGTGCATCCGTGTACGAGTATCACTTGGTCGCTTTGTCTTGTAAAGCGAGCAGTTGTGGTTCGAAACCGAACAACTGCATCGGCGAGGGTGTTGTGCCTCTTTTGGGGCATTGTGCCATGGGTTAGCTTTGAGCATAGGTGTTGCATCAATTTGGATTGTGTTGAGAAGAGGCTTCGTGCCTATGAAACACTTGATATTTTGATGCCTCGGGCTATGTTTTGAGGTCGAGATTTGGGTTCTTGGAAGGACATGTTGGAAGAATGGTTATGGATGTGTTGGTTGGATTATTGATGGAACGAGTCTAGGATCGCTTGGTGGGGCGAGAATGTTCGATCCTCTCGTCATACCTACGTGTCTGCATAGTCACGGATAACCTGAGTGGCACAGGGTCTGGTTTCCTCGAACGAGTGCTCCGGGGCACCGGGACCGTTCGGCCATGGAGGAGACAATTGGGTAACGCGTCTTGGGCGCGGTGCCAGCGGTTGGATGCGATTCAGGTGGGTTAGCTACTTAGCGCTGTTTCGAATAGAACCGCATTTGATCTGTCCGATCAACGTCCTTTATGGCCTTTGGCCAGTGACTTCATATAAGAATAGATGTTGGCTTGCTTTACTTTGGTTGGTTTGTGCATCGTATAGGCGCGGCCACCTTGCCTCGGCAAGAGTGTGCACTCGAGAGTGGGATATATATAAATTTTAGTTCTGGATGGATAATGAGGCGAGACTGATGGTTCGATATGTTATCGTGTAAGCGATGACATTGAGTTAGACGGGTCGGCTTTATATTAAACTGCTTGTCGTTTGGTTTGAGAATGAATGCTAGCATGCTTTAACTGCTTTACTGCTTTCCTTAACATGTCATTCATATGCCATGAAATGAATCTAGGATTCAACTAGAAAGATCACCATATAACTGTTTGCATTCACTATTTTACTTAGTGTCGGCTTAGGCGAGTGGGTTATCCCGCTCACCAGTACGGTTGTGTACTGACCCACGTTTGTGGGCATTATTTCAGGTACACAGGCGTAGTGGCGCTGCTTGGATATACGGGACATGATGTATGAACTGTAAGTACCTTTGTGGGCTAGAGAAAGAGCAAGAGTTATTTCATCGTCTCCGTGGCATCGCCTTTGTGGCATTGACTCGGGGCATCTTATTTGGACCCTATCGTGAGCTTCGCTGTGTATACTCTGATTGTGTGCTTGGTACACAATACTTGACTTCCGCTGCAACTTGGTTGTTTCAATGATAACATTTGGTGTTTGACAACATCGCCTTGTACGAGCGCAACTCCAGGCTCGTACGGCATCACGTCCCGATGAGAACGATTGTCCTGCGGGAGAGCTGTAAACGTGGTGATTCACGTTCAGCGGGGACTATCGAGCTTGCGGGAGATTGGGGCGTGACAATAAACAACCTGCAGAGGTTGTTATCTTCCTTCCACTTGGAGTGCGCATCCTACGCCACACCAACTGCAAGCTCTCCTCCACCTTCGGGAATTATAGGTTCAGGATCAACCAACACATAAGCAACTTTAATAAGACGAAGATTCAAGGAGATATTCCTCTTCCAAATATTGTAGTGTTCGCCATCAAACTTCTCAAGCTTGTGAAAGCTAGTATCGAGAATATTTGAGCGGTTGTCCATGCTAACTCGGATCTTGCCTTGAGATTGTTAGTCCTGAAGTCAGATCAAAGAAGAAGAGGTAGCCACAAAGTAGAGACTCACACAAGAGTTCGTCTCTACAAACTCCAGAAGAGAACTTGGTGCACTTAGATTCACACAAGAATTCCTCTACAGTGACACACAACTCCACAAAAGTACTAAACAAGTAACATGTTACAAACTGACAATCCAAAAAAATGCAAATACAACAAGAATCAGAAAATCGTTCTTCTCTTTACGTTCGCAGACGCTACTCCGAAAAGAACGAGAACAAGAACAGAAATACAAAGAATGAAACTCTTGCTTGGGTGCTCAAAACCACCAGAGCTCAAGGCAAGATTCGTGCTATACAACGATCTGCCTCCAGGATACGAGAACTTCTAGAAAGCTCTTGGTTACCTTCGTATCACTCGGAAGATTTCTTTGGAAGGATGTTAATTGCTGCCGCAGGTCCTGCTGGTGCTCGCAGTTTTTTCTCTCTCTCTCAATTTTCCAACTCTCTAAATGAAGAGGTGAGCCTCTACTTAATGAGGATTTCAATTTCCATGCGGCCTGAGAAAAAACTAGGCCGCATGCGCCGCCTGCACCGTTGTACTGCATAAAGCAGACAGAGTCGTCAGGCGCCGAAAGCTGCAGCTCCGTGGCACAGAGAGCCACGAGCTGCCTGTGCCACCTGCACTGTACTGCATAGAGCAGACAGCGCCGCATCGAGCCGCCAACAACATTCCATGTCCCCTCCACACTTGACTTGTAAACACCCAGATTTTTAGAATTTAATTTTAGAATTTTAATTATGAATTTTAGAATTTTTAGAGATTTTTCTGTAATTTTTAATTAATTATAATAAATGTTCTTCTGGAATTTATATTTTTGTATATTAAATTAATTATTAAAAATATTACAAAAATTATATTTTTGAGTGTATAATTAATAATAGAGTATTGTGTAATTTTTCTGGAATTTATTGGGCTCAAAAACTATTTTTAAATATCTAAAATGCATATTTTTAAATAAACCAACTTAAACCAAACTGAACCAAACCAAACTGAACCCAACCCAGACCAAATCAGATTCGGACCCAAACCCACATACCCGCAACCCGCAAACCATTCCCCATTCTGTAACAGTAGCCAACCCGTTCCTTTTCTCTCCCTCAACCGCGGTCGATCCCCCCTCCCCATTTCACCTCCCCATAACGTCCACCTCCGACCTCCAATAAAATCCCCAGACCCACCCCCTCGTCCACCATCCAATCGTCTCTAATTTTTGATGAGTCACCGCCGACGACGATGCTGGACCGCCGCGCGCCACTGCCGAGAAGACGGGTCATCCAACATTCCGAGCACAACAACAGTAAGGTATGCTACTTCCCACATTCGTATCTCTTTACACGGTTATCCAAATAATGATATGTCAAATCCTATGCGAAGACCACATGACCCTCTCGAACACTGTATAATTAGTTCAGGATATCGTGTCCTGTGTCGGTCGCAAATCGCGACGCAAAACAGAAAAAATAACCCAATTTATAGTTCAGAAAACTGTCCCAAACCCCCAAGTTCATGGCCATTTTTCTTCCAACCTAATTAATATTTTTAAATTCTACTTAAACAGTAAATTAGACAATATAACCCAGTTTTAATACCTATAATTGTTTTATTTTAATTTGTTGTATGCTGTATTTTATTCACAGTTGAAGTTAACAAAAACTTAGTTTTCAAACCCAAATTTTTTCGAAACTGGGTGCGTTCCACTAAACGAGGCAATATCGTCTTGTGCAAATTATATTGAAAGATGCGTATCATCAACACGACGTGTGAGATTTTACGGAAGTTGATTTCGATGTGCGTGCACACCGGAATGAACGAGTATCCGTCGAAAAGTACCGTATTGGCCCGTTCTGACACTCGTCATAATTTTGTGTGTGCTTGTCGTTTCACAACAAAAATTACGCCATCGAATTCGTAGCATTACGCTGGTCATGTGACCCAAGTTTGGTTTAATTCTAAGAACATTGACGAAATCCCGTTTCGTGGGCCCCACGGTTCTACTTGACAGGCAATTTTGTGACCAGCTCATCAAAATCCAGTTCTGGATATTCCGTTGGGTTCATATCATCATTTTGGACTCATAGACACTAAGGTTGACAAATTTAGAGATCTTTGTCTCTGACACATTTTTCTGTGCGAAGTGGGCCACATGTGGACCCCGCTTTGACCAAAAAATGTCAATTCTGTCTGTGTCCAAATTGAACTTATGGGTAGTCAATCCTCGATATTTCATATATTCTGAGAATAATGGTAATATTTGTTTCAGCATCCGGAGGCGTACTTGGAGATTACACTATTATCGGAGCAACTGAAGGAGTTCAGAACACAGGCAAGTGTACCTTGCCAAACATGCAGTAGTTTATTTAATATTATTTGCTTGAGTTATTTCTGTGATGTACTTGCTCAACATAAGACCGTGAGACGTTGCTTAACATCCGCCGTACGTGGAGTCGTGTAACGTCACTTAGAGAGTTGATACCACGATCCTATATATTTTTCGTGCTTGCTTTATCAAGTACGTCATCCCATAGGACACTTGACACTATTCATGAGACAGAATCTTTCCTGAGTTATTCATGGTGATTCTGTATAGGCTTACAGGATTCGTGACATAAGTCTTGCATATACATAGATATTATTATGACTCGTTGTACTAGCTAGAGGTCATGCTCTAGCGTGTTATGGATATGAGACGTCGTGGACATGAGACATGTGATTACATTGGGTGGGGAGAGACACACAGGCTACAGGTTGATTATATACATATATATTTATTATTGCGGTACTTTAGTCTCTGTTTCGGAGCTTGGCCCATTACGTGATATTACTGCTACAGGCTCCCCGACACAGAGCTTGTAGTGGTCTCAGCCTGAGTACTAGTGATGCTCTCACTTGCATTTCACATAGCTGGTTACATAGCTTTCCCTGAGATCTATTTTTATATACTGCATTTTATTTGGCTTGAGTTATTCTTGTACCTTGCTATGTCCCCTGAGGACCTGGATCAGCATTATGTCCCTAAGTACAGCAAAGGAGGTTTACCTCGAAATATATGGGACAGGAGCTGACGCTCGAGCAGTACTGGCACCAGAGGACGAGGTTGTGCCAGAGGATTTCTCCTGAGTATTTTGTTGTATATACTCAGTTATTTCTGCTTTCAGTTATTCTATATTTTTGACTCTTGGGTTATTGTATTGACTTATTATCGGGTTGTTCCCCGAGACAATTTTTATTGAGACTTGTTGATGGACTATATTTCTTTATATTGATTAGTCTATCATATTTGTTTACTTTATGTGTATGAGATTAGAATTAGACTGTGACATGTATCTTATACCTTTGTATTTGTTTTACAGCTTAAGTACACTCTAACGGGTTCATTAAATTGGGTTTGCCTATTGGAGTTGTGCTGCTGGCCATTGCCACGTGGCTAGTCCCTCTGTATTTTGGGACTAGGGCATGACATAATTTTTTTGGTGGCCCATGCAGGTCCACGACTATGTTGCTTCGGTTTTAACTAAGGAACTGAACAAGCCTGCAATTAGGATATGGTGAATAATAGGATGTCATCCACTTTATTGATTCGTTCTAGATCTCTATATCGACTTCAAAATAATTTTTGGACTTGCATCCTACCTTGATTCCTCTGTGCACCTCTCATAGTTTACTGTGGATGCAGAGTAATGGATCCACGAGCCAGCGACGAGATTCCCGCGGGAACCCCACAAGTTGCTGTTGTCACTTACGATAATGGGGTGACGCAACTAAGTGGAGATCCCTCCACTCAACAAAGCAATCAAGCAGATCAGTACGTCTCGAGTTTCCAGCGAGACGATATTCCACCACCGTCGCAGTTTACTCCACCAATATCCGTTTTTCCACCCGGACAGCCTATGGACGGACAACATATGTTCCAAATATTCTACGCAATGATGCAAGCACAACAACAAGTTCATCAAGAGGCCCAGCAATGCTAGGCGAAGAAGTTATTGAAGGACTTAGCTTTGAGCTATTGTAACACCCATATTTTTTTTAAATTTTTAAAATAAATTTCTAGATTTTTCTGTAATTTTTAATTAATTATTATAAATGTCCTTCAGGGATTAATATTTTATGTATTAAATTAAGTATTAAAATACTACAAAAATTAAATTTTTTGGTGTATAATTAATTATTGGATGTTGTGTAATTTTTCTGGAATTTATTTGGCTCAAAAACTATTTTAAATAGCTAAAAACTCATGTTTTAATTAAACCAGACTCAAACCAATTCCCACCAACACAAACCGAACCCAACCCATGCTGAACCCAAATGAACCGCCCCAAACCCTAAACCTAACGGGTCGGGTCTGGACCCCACCGGCCTACCCACTACCCGCTAGCCCGCTAACCCATCCCTAACCCCTCTCCCCCACGACCCCGCCCAGCAATTCCTGGCCAACGACCCCCGCCTCCGCCGGCCCACGACCCGCCTCCGCCGCTCGACCCCGCCCACAACCCCTCCCACGACCCCGCCCAAGACCCCGACGACCCCTCCCCGCTCCGCCTACCTATTTAAACCCCCCCCCCACCCCCGCGGAACCCCACTCCACTACCACCACCGCCGCCATCACGATCACTCCCCCCCCCGGTGACTCCTCCGGCTGACCCTGAGCCCCCGCCGCCGAACCCCACCCACAGACACCCTCCCCGAGCAGCGCAGCAGTCGCCGTGCCCGCCGCGCCGCCCCTGTCACGGAAAAATCATAAATAAGGTATGCCCCTTCCTTGTCTCGTATCTCCCTGTACATCGATCCAATTTTCGTTCTGTTGAATCCTAAGCGTAGATCTCATGACTCTCTCGAACCCCGTACAAATAGTTCAGGGTATCACGTCCTGTATCGGTCGCAAACCGCGACACAAAAATAGGAAAAACAACCCCTATTCTGAAATTCATAAATTATCCCGAACTCACATGTTCACGCCCATTTTTCTCCCAACCCGTTTATTAATTTTAGATTCTGTTTGAATTAGACAACATAACCGAGATTGAGACCCTATAATTAGTTTATTTTAATTTTTTGTATGTTGTGTTTTATTCGCGGGTAAAATCGACCAAAAACTTCGTCTTTAAAACCAAAAATTTTTCCGAAACTGGGTGCGTCCCGCTAAACGAGGCAACTTTGTCGTGTGCAAATTATATCGAAAGGTGCATATCGTCAATGCGGACATGTAGTATTTTACGGAAGTTGAATTGGATGTGCTTGCACACCGGAATCAACACATATCCGTCGAAAATATCCCATATCGGGTCTGTTCTGAAACTCGTTGTAACTTCATGTGTGCTTTTCATTTCATAACGAAACTTGTGTCATTGGATTCGTAGCATTACGCTGGTCCTGTGACCCAAGTTTAGTTCGATTCTGAGAATGTTGACGAAACCCCGTATCGTGGGCCCCACGGCTCTATTTGACGGGCAATTTTGTGACCGGCTCATCGGAATCCAGTTCTGGACATTCCGTTGGGATCGTATCATCGTTCTGGACTTGTAGACACTAAGTTTGACAAATCTGGAAAACTTTGTCTCTGGCACATTTTTCGGTGCGAAGTAGGCCACTTGGGGACCCTGTTTGACCAGAAACTGTCATTTCTGTCCATGTGTCCAAATTGGACTTATGGGTAGTCAATTCTAGCTATTTTATATCTTCTGAGTGATGGTAATGTTTGTTTCAGCATCCGGAGGCGTTGCTGAAGATTCTACATACACCGGAGCAATTGAAGGAATTCAAACCCTAGGCAAGTGTACCTTGCCAAACTTGCAGTAGTTTATCTGATATTGTTGCTTGAGTTATTTTATATATATATATACTCTTGAGATATACCTATTCAACCTAGGACCGTGAGATGTTGCTTAACGTCCGAATAACATTCAAGTGTCGACGCCGTACGCGAAGTCGTGAAACGTCATCTAGAGAGTTGATATTACGATCCTATATTTGCGTGCTTGCTTTATCAAGTACGTCATACCATAGGACACTTGACACTATTCATGTGACAGAATCTTTCCTGAGTTATTCATGGTGATTCTGTATAGGCTTACAGGATTCGTGACATAGATCTTGCATATACAAAGATATTATTATGACTCGATGTACTAGCTAGAGGTCATGATCTTGCGTGTTATGGACATGAGACGTCGTAGACATGAGATGTGTGATTACATTGGGTGAGGGAGAGACACACAGGCTACAGGCTGATTATATATATATATATATATATATATATATATATATATATATATATATATATATATATATATATATATATATATATATATATATATTTATTTATTTATTTATTTATTTATTTATTTATTTATTTATTTATTTATTACGGTGTCATAGCCACTACAGTGCTAGGCCCACTACATAGTATAACTGCTACCGGCTCCCCGACATAGAGCTTGTAGTAGTCTCAGCCTGAGTTCTAGTGATGCTCTCATTTGCATATCACATAGCTGGTTACATAGTTTGCCCTATTGTTATATTTTCATATACTGCATTTATTTTGGCATGCTGTTTCTTGTACCTTGTTACGTCCCTCTGAGGACCTGGTCCCTTGCCAGTTTTGCAGCATAGACCGTTGTGGAGCCTGCCTGGAGTTGCTGATGTGTGTTGCTTTGTCGTACAGGAATTGGTGCCAAGTATATATATTATTTCTTCCGGAGTCATGGTTATTATTCATATTGTTTATTCATCTGCTGATATAGCCTAGTTTTATAGACTCATATTTCTTTCTCGAGTCTATTCGAGCTTATGTGTTACTGGCGGCCGACTTTAGCATATATAGCTCATTCTTGTATATTTTGATCATTGTGGATTGAGGCATAGATATTTATATTTACTTGATTATATAGACAGTGACCATTCTAGTACAGCTTATACGTATTCGAATCGGACTAGAGCCTGGTCGAATGCGTAGCTGGCATGTTACGTATTCCTAGTCCTACGTATTTTGGGACTGGGACGTGACATATTTTTGTGGTGGCCTATGCAGGTCCTGATTAAATCGTTTCGGTTACTTTCCGGTACTGAGCGAGCCTGTAATCAAAGTTAGCAGTGTTAGCATCTCAATCCACAAACTGACTTGAAAATTCTTTAGCATTTGATTATCGCCCTTGGACTTCATAATTGTACTCTTTTAATCCCCTCGACATCCTTATTATTGTTTATCATCTCTTCCTATTTCAGAGAGATGAATGTTAGTGCACGGTGGTTCCTCCAGAAGCAAATCCTTGTCAAGGCGGAAGAAGATATGCTAGATATAAAAAAAATTGAGAAGACGGTTACCCTTAGTAGGATAGTAGATAGGTTATTCCTATATGCTAGAGTTAGTGTAGATTTTAGCATGAGAATTGAATATAGTATCAGAGGCCTAGAACTAATAAAACCTTACATTGCTTAAAGGTAGCAAGTAATTTAGAAGTATTGGAAGAAAGGAAAGAGGGTTTGATTCTAATGCACTGGAATACTTTAGGGAATACATAGCTAGATGCTAGGGATCATATGTAGCTCATGATGGTGATACAAGGAATTGTATTAGGACCTTAAGAAAATGGAACCTTGCGTAGCAAGTCATAGTGGTTAAATCCTTAGTTATCTTGTGACTTTTAGTATCAAAATTAGATCTTATGACCCAGCTGTTACACCCATACTAATTGTGCCGAAGAAGGATGAGACGGTACGCCTGTGTATTGACTACAGGGTACTGAACGCTGTAACCATCAAGAACCGATATCCCTTACCACGCATTGACCAGTTGAGTGGTGCGAGTGTATTCTCAAAGATCGATCTTAGATCCGGTTATCACCAGATTAGAGTGCGTAGAGAGGATATACCGAAATAGCCTTCAGGACCAAGTATGGACTCTATGAGTTCTTAGTTATGTCGTTTGGTTTAACCAATGCGCCAGCTGTGTTCAAGAGTTTGATGAACGGAGTTTTATCAGTACCTGGACAAGTTCGTGGTTGTGTATTGATGACATCTTGATATATTCCAACAGCCACGCAGAGCATGAGCAGCACTCTTCCAGCAGGCCCAGTAACAGCAGAGGACACCACTACAAGGACGTGGACAGGCTTTTGCGATAACAGTGGAGGAGGCACAGACCCGTAGTGTAGTGAATATGAGCAAGATTTGAGTTTTATCATAGCTATATATTCATAGTAATGCGTTAGCACGTGCCTGTTAGTTCATTGCCCTACCTAAGCCTAGTATTATGTTAGCCTGAACTTGTTAGTCTAGATTAGTAACTGGTACCCAAGTTTTCATAGCTGTAGTTAATCCTTGCTCTAATCGGACTCCTTTACTCTTGAGTTACTTATCTCTCTTTGCTTAGGGAAAAGTTTTATTCTTTCCCTACGTGTTCTGCTTGAACAAATCCCTTACCCTTCCTCTCGATTTTTCCTTGTTCATGATTTCTTATTCACTGTGTCGTGCTTCAACAAACATGTCTTGCAACCGCGTCATCTCTTCTGACCGGTTATGTTTTGTTTCTTTAATTGCGAGGACGTAATTCATTTAAGGTGGGTAGATTGTAACACCCATATTTTTTTTCTAAATTTTCAAAATAAATTTCCGGATTTTTCTTTGATTTTTAATTAATTATTATAAATGTCCTTCAGGGATTAATAATTTTATGTATCAAATTAAGTATTAAAATATTATAAAAATTATATTTTGGGGTGTATAATTAATTATTGGATGTTGTGTAATTTTTCTGGAATTTATTGGGCTCAAAAACTATTTTTAAATAGCTAAAAATTCCTGTTTTAATTAAACCAGACTCAAACCAATTCACACCAACCCAAACCGAACCCAACCCAAGCTGAACCCAAATGAACCGACCCAAACCCTAAACCTAACGGGTCGGGTCTGGACCCGACCCGCCTACCCACTACCCGCTAGCCCGCTAACCCATCCCTAACCCCTCTCCCCCACGACCCCGCCCCGCGATTCCCGGCCA